>CM074437.1:25332391-25932391 GCA_037101425.1 Elopichthys bambusa | reverse complement strand
ACATGAGGTTTCCAATAATATTGGCTTCAAAACCACTGCAGTGACAAAGTGTCTACAATTGTCCTCTATTGGGAACTTGTGTAGGTTACTAACACTTTTCTAATAAAAATTTGGAGTCCTGCTGAACATTCAAATTCATCCGTTTGAAGCTAGTCAAATTAAAGTCAGATTACCCAGGTGAAAAACAAGTATACTTGAATGGTTGAATACCTGAGTGGTTTTTACAATGCCAATAACCATGGAAATGTGTCATTACAGTTTGTAAAATATGTGTTTTATCTCTTTAACATCACATATTTGAGGTTACAATTAAAACAGCCCCACTACTGCCAAGGATAAAAGTAACAGGTGAGAGAAGATCGAGCACGCGCGAGGGCTTGTATTGCGTGCAGAGATGTCATGCGCGCGCGAGGATTTAAAATGAGCTCGCGGGCTCCTGTTTCCTCGCGTGTAGATCTGTTATCCTCTCGCGGAAGTAATTTGCTGCGCGTGCAAGTATCAGTTGTGTGCTCGGTTCTTTTTGGCATTGATTTGCCTTCATATGTGAAAGCCAATGTATGCTCTGAGTGTGGCAATGCCTTTACTAGATCCAGGAACTTAAAACAGCACCAGAGAATCCATTCTGGAGAAAAACCGTACAAGTGTTCATTTTGTGGACAGAGATGAACTCAGTCAGGGACCCTAAAAAAGCACGAGAGGACACATGCTGCAGAGAAGCTTTTCTTCTGCCTTCCAGGTGGGAGAAGTTTTAGCCAACAGCGTTCTCTACTGGCTCACGTAAACAATCACTGTCCAAAGCTGTCAAAGTGAAAAGCAAAGTTCATCTTCAAAAAAAAGTGGAGCAATTTGCTATGGAAATTTATCTTAAAGGGATAGTTTGCCCAAAAATGAAAATTATTCCATGATTTACTCACCCTCAAGCCATAGGTGTATATGACTATCTTCTTTCAGACAAACACAATCAGAGATATATTTAAAAATATCTTTAGTCCTCCAAGGTTTAAAATGGTTGTGAATGGCAGCCCACATTTTGAAGACAAAAAAATGAATCCATCCATAAAAAAATAAATAAAAAAAGAATCCATACGACTCCAGGGGGTTAATAAAGGCCTTCTGAAGCGAATCGATGCATCTGTTAAGACAAATATCCTTATTTAAAACTTGATGAAGTAAAATAATGAGCTTCCGGTGCAACCGCCATACGCATTCAACATACGTCCAAAAAACGTTAACTTCTGTGACATAGTACACAATGACATGACGTACTAGCGTGGTATGTCATGGCGCATTGCACTTGATACATATGTAAATCATTGTATCTCAGTGTTGTTTACTGCATGATTCTGCTAAATATTGTGCAACAGAACTTTCTTATTTTAGACTTAAATACATGTTTCTTCTCATATTAACTAGGGACTATTAACTAACAATCATTTTATTATTGTTTAATCTGTAGTTTTTCTGAACATGTCATTTTATTCAGTGTCAGGCTAAGTGGAGATGTTAGGTAGAATGTTAGAAAATGTTTATTGTGAAAAGCGCTGTGTAAATAAATTTGACAACTTTTTTTATCGCATACTGTTGAATGGTAACTAAAGGTAAGATTCTGTATATTATCTCCCTTTGTGTTCAACAGACAAATGGAACAACATGAGGTTTACCCCAGTAATATTCCTTTTCATATTTTGTGAATAAATTCAATGAGTAACTAAATATGTGTGTTAGCTACATGTTATTGTAGGCTGATTTATACAATTTAGTTGTTAGGGCAACCCCTTCAGCCGTGACTTTTTCACGATACAGCACTAGCCTCAAGTACCGTATTGCTTTTATAAAACGGTTACCACACAATACAAATATTAAAGCCAAAAATATGTATCAATGCAATTTTCATGAAGTAAACTTTCACTAAAAGCCTTCCTTCTGCAGGAAAAAATAGTCCCTGACCGTGAACAGCAACAGAAGTTGCATTATTACGCCATTAGATGGCAGCAAAGACTGTCTTTATGAGTGTGTCAGTCAGTAGTGAAGACTTTTACATTGAAAAGACTAAATTGTTGTGAACACGGAACATGATGCAACTGACAAATGCTTTGACAAGCACTGTCAGACCTAGGAAAACCCCTTAACTGTTAAAAGGACAAAATAATACATCAAACATTTAAACAAATTTTTTATTATGAACATAGGACTGACCTGAAGGAAAATGCTAAATCTGAATGCAGGTTATAAACTTGTTCATTCGATCTCTTTCTCACAATACTCTTCTACATAATACAGTAAGCTTCAATGAACAATATCAATTGAGAACATACAGTTTACGTTGCTAAGAGTGGTTGCTAAGGGTGTTGTGTAGTAATACACAGAACCATTGGGTGAAGTGGTCATAGCCGTGTTTTATCGTGAATAAAACACAGTTACTGACCGATCAGAATCAAGGACAGGAACTAACCGTTTTATAATTTGAAAGATAACAGAAAAAAAAAGAAAGAAAAAAAGAAACATTGTAATGACAACATGTGAATTAATAGAAGAGAGTCAGACTGGTAACCCGAAGGTTGCGATTCTCAGTACCGGCAGGAAATGACTGAGCTGCTCTTGAGCAAAGCCCCCAGTTGCCGCAGCAAAATGGCTGCCCACTGCTTCGGGTGTTTGTGTTCACTGCTCACTAATCCTAATGTGTGTGCACTAACTTGGATGGATTAAATGCAAAGGACAAATTCCAAATACAGGACCTTAATCTCCTAAGAAAGTAAATATGTTGTCAATCTCTAATGCAGAGTGTTGAAATATGTGTGTGGTATAGCTGTCTTTCTGTTCAACTCAAAGCTCGACTGGCTAGACCATGGGTTGTCCAATCCTGCTCTTGGAGGGCCACTCTCCTGCAAAGTTTAGCTCCATCCCTAATTAAACACACCTGAACCAGCTAATCAAGGTCTTACTAGTCATAAAACTTCCAGGGAGGTGTGTAGAGGCAAGTTGGAGCTAAACTCTGCAGGACAGTGGCCCTCTAGAACACTTAATATTTAATATCACAGTAGTAATATATGTCTGTATTAGTGATCAGCTGAATATTTCAATGTGATTTCCATCAATATTTACCTGCTTTAGAAACAGTTTAGTAAACACTGCTAATAGTGAAAAGGGGAGACAATTGCACTTTAAAGCATTCGTGCGAAAACAAACCTGGAAAGAGACGGGTTATTTGGGTTGCAACATTATGATTTGAAATTATTTGTTTCATTTTTTTGAGTGGAACTTCCCCAAACCGGAAGTGCATCCCATAATCCAAAATGCAGGTAAAAAGATACTGTGGCATTTGAGGTTTCAATTTGAGTTTCAATCATTTGCACGTGTCTGGAATTACACTAATAACGAGGTCCTTTCTTTGTTTATATAGGCCTAATGTTCTTAAAAAAAAAAAAAAAAAAAAAAAGACAGAAAAGAAAAAAAAAAGTAGCCTATCTAATTAGTTCATCTAGAAAGCAGCTAACACCTTATAAACACTTTAAAGTACATTTACATTTACATTTAGGCGACGCTTTTCTCCAAAGCGACTTACAAATGAGAATAGTAGAAGCAGTTGAATCAACATGAGTACAATACAGAAACAGTACGTGGATTTTAGTCAATTTAAATGCATTCTTAATATTTTCCTTGTCCTTGATGTGATTATTTGTTTTTTGTCTTAAAATTTGGTTTTACACTTTATACCCCCCCACGCATGAAGCTCTACACTACAGTTCAGTAGGTGGCGGTAATTCATTTCTTTGCCACCTGTCAATAACAACACACGAAGAACAACAACAACAGCAACTCAGACTCTTCAGCCCTCTGGTCTTATTTATGGAGCATTTGGTACGTGCTGGTTCTAGTTCAATTAAATTATTGTTCTTATCGTTTCTTCTTGATATTGGGAGTAATTTTAACGTCTTATATTTGACTTTCTGTAACTGAAGTGGACTCGGTGCTGTCTGGAAATCGCATAGATTCATTGAGGGAACCCGGAGTCAGAGAGCATTTGATAATGTTTTTATTCAATCTCTGTTCAGTGACTCGTAGTTTAGCGGATTCACTCCCGCATTTAAATGTATTATTCACTCTCGAATCTTTGCAGTGTGCATGTGACTGTTGGTCCACTTAACAGCATGAAAAATATTACTTTTATGCCAATAATGATTACATACGGAAGCGAGCAAACATACGGCTGTGCGATAATGACAAAAATGGTATCTCGATATTTTCTGGAATTTTGTGGATGACGTTAAAGACGATGAATTTTTTATTGTGTTGTTGCAGGTTTAGGATTTCCACGTGGACAGCTGACTTATGGAGATTTTGATATTTTTCATATTCTGTGCGGTGTATGTTCGCAACAGTAATAGAAATAAGTTTCTCAGTAAGTAACAATAGTAACAATAACAGTAACAATAAGTTTATCAGAGTTTCTGTGGGTCTTAAAAAGTCTTATTTCGCTCTTCCACAAATTAAGGTTTTAAAAAGTCTTAAATCAGAGAAGGAAGTCTCATAAAGTCGTGGTTTAAAATGTTGCATGCACTGCAAAAATGACGGTCTTCCTCATTATCTTTCCTTTTCCCCCCAGTACAAATATCTAGAGTCTCAAATATATTTACTTAAAATGCAAAATGACGATGTGAAGTCTTGTTTTCTGAGAAAAAGGAAAACAAGTGAGTTTACACTTTAAACAAAAACAAATATCAGTTAGTGGGCAATGCAAACTAGAATTTTTAATTAAGTTGGTTTTTCTGGGAACACTAAGAACACCAAGAATATATATATATTTTGCCATGTGATCTGAAGACAGTAAAAATTATGTCCATATTCTAGTAGTTGGGAGCAGAGGTATTCAAGCCTTAAAGGGATCATGAATTGAGAAATCAACTTTTCCTTGAGCAACTTTTCCTTTTGATATATGAGGTCATCATACTATAAGAATATCCTGTAAGTTTCAGAACTGAAAACTTCCTTATTAGTCCAATAAAAGCTTTTATTGACACCAGGCCCAGTGAACAACTGATCCTGGAATGTTCCTATCATAGATGGGTGAAATGCGTCTCTGCAGTAGAAATCAACACCTACTTCATCATTGCAACATTAGCCCCGCCCACTGGCGTGTTAGTGAGATGAGGATAGAAGAGCGAGACAGGACAAAAATAACATTACCTTTCAAAGGATCCTAATGCTAGGAATATGGTTATTTCTTTTTAAAAATGTGAATGTCTCAGTTGAGCATTATTTATTTGTATCCAGTACATTTCACTGTGGATTTTTTGGTTAATCAGTCGCATTTCACGTTGTTTTTCTAAGTAGGTTGAAAATAATTTTATTTAAATTGTATATAGAAAGCTATCAAAGAATGCTCCCTTTACAATCGCTAGAACTGTCAATCAAACAGGTTGAGATCCTGACACCTTGCACTTCTGGAGACTCCAGGTATGTTGCAGTTCTGGAAAATGGTGGCGCTGGTTCCTGATGGTTTCACACTTAAGTATTCACTTTAATTTTAAATTATTTTGCATTTACTGTGTCTTTTCTTCAAACTGTTTTTGTCTGACCCTGCTGACCCCATGAGCATTCGCTGTCCAATGGTCATGCCTTAACTTTGCAATTTCTAGTATTGCATTAATATTTCATCCTTGTCATGAGCATTTAATAATTTTTGACTTTTCAGTCTGAGTTAAATGTCTTTTTTGGCTCATTTTGCTTGTAAAAGAGAACCTGCCTAATAAGTATGCACATCTGAATATAAGGCGTTTTTATAAGGCATTTCCAGCCTCATATATCACTTATAAATGATTAAATGCAAAATTAATAGTAGTTGTTAAGATTGATGTGGTTTGGAATTGGTAAAATGTGCCTGGAAAAAAATATGATCAGAAAATCAACTTGCATAATAATTATACATGCACTGTACGGCATTATATTTAGATCGTGGCATGAAAGGTTGCAGTGATGAACATTGTAGCCGATCACAGACATGTTGAGCACATGAAAGCGGTGATCCCGTCATTGCAACTCAATTTCTGCGCACTTAATGAATGCTTTCATCTTAACTAACAGTGCAATCGCGATGTAACTAAGAGATTTGTTGAATAAAACGGGAGTCCAGAACTCAGTCACAGCTCCACAGTTTGATTGACAGCTCCACGGATTGTAAAGGGAGCGTTCTTTGATCGCTTTCTATATATAATTTAATCACCGTTTAAATAACAGATTATTTTCATCCTACAGAAACAATGTGAAGTTGACTGACTGCACATGACTACATATCTGACTGCACATGAAACATTACATATCAGATCAGGCATTAGAATTAACAGTTACTTGCATTTTGTTGCATTACTGTTAAGTCCATATCGTAAAAGTCTGTTTGCAAAGTCTACGCCGAAATGCGACTGATTAACTAAAAAATCCACAGTGAAATGTACCGGATACAAATAAATAATGCTCAACTGAGACATTCACATTGTTAAAAAGAAATAACCATATTCCTAGCATTAGGATCCTTTGAAAGGTAATGTTATTTTTGTCCTGTAATGCTCTCCTCGTCATCTCACTAACACGCCAGTTGGCGGGACTAACGTTGCAATGACGTAGGCGTTGATTTCTTCTGTGGAGGCGGCGTATCACCCATCTAGATTTCTCAATTCATCACCCCTTTCCAAACAAAGAAAAAAAATGTATATCGGTATTGGCTATCAGCCAAAATGAGTTGAAAAATATCTGCATCGTATATAGGGAAAAATATCTGCATCGCATATCGGCAAAAATCCAATATCGTGCATCCCTAGTACATATTGTATAGTATAAGTGCAGAGTGTATTGTAACACACAACTATTGTCTTTATGAATGGATCGTTGAATCAATAAAATCAATGAAACACTGCGATGTGTTGCTCTGAGACACACAAGAGTTCAAAAACAATATTGTGTCTAAAATATAACGCACAATATTAACTTCTTGTTTATTTAAAGGGGTCATATGATGCGTTTTAATGTTTTCCTTTTCCTTTAGTGTAATGTATTTGTTTACAAAGCTCATAGTGTTCTACAAAGGGATTTATTTTATCTAACAGAGAACATCTATATGTCTAAAAGGTAGGAGTGTAACAAAATAAAAAATGACCACTGTGAAACATTCTGCTAAAGTCGTGCTAGCAATATTGGTTTTGATCTATCTGCTTGATTCACATTTTCAGAATTTCTTAAGCTTAAACTGATAAGTTAATACTGACAACATTAACTGTGTTTACAATTGCTTTAGAAACCTTGCAAGCTGAAGCTCACGATTATTGTAAGGGGCGTTACATTTCAGACACACACTTGAGGTTTTAGGCCACTGGGTCAGCTGGCCAATCAGAGCACTCTGAGCTTTTCAGAAGCAGGGGCTTTGTAGAAATCAACAGACTGGGAATAGACATACTGCAATATTGTACAGTTTGTGAAAAATAATGTGTTTTTAGAGCATTAAAAGCATGTTAACCTATTCTATTACAAACAATAAAATAGCATCATATGAGCCCTTTGAACTGTTGTATAAAATCAATATCAACAATTCAGTAATTGCAGTCGTGCTGATATATTGAGGACTGAGAACAGCACTCTTGATTGTATGATGCTGTTTAACTGCATCATATAGAAATAATAGAAATATATACCAAAACTCATATAGGGGCATTTTAACTGCCTTCTAATAGGACTCATCATGGTGTGCTTTTGTTTGTTTTTTTGCAGAGTGACATACTCGATAATGTCAGCTTCCACGTTGTTAAAATAACAATTATCATGTTATCGTCAAACATACGTATCGCACACCCCTTACAATTACTTTATTATAGCTCTTCTTTTTGTATCCAGTGTCAGACACAGTGGTCTCATTTAAAATTTAAAATGCATTTAATTTAAAGTGGATTTAATTGTATGAAGAAAAAAGTTCAAGTGGAATTAATTGTATGAAGTAATGTATGAATTAATTGTATGTATTGCATAATCACTTTTTTTCAGATCTGGTCCTCCATACCACATAGCAATGAGCTGTGACATTGTAAATGAGGAGTTTATTAAAGAGGAGAATGACAATATGAGAAATTTAGAAGCATGCCGAGTGAAACACAAAGATTCTGAGGAACAAAGAGGTTGGTGTCCGTTCTTGATTCTTCATTAATGACTCAAAAGTAGGTTGTTACATATTTATAGAAGCAAAAAATTGCATAGTTGTTAACAATTGGCCATGGACAAATAGAAGTGACATTTAAAAATCACATGTAAAAAATATTTTTTTTTTTCATTTTAGACATGAGCATGCAAGAGAAAAGTGAAGAATTGAATGAAATTGAGAAGAAACGCCAGTATCAGGAACTTCACGATGCCATATCTGGGGGAATACAAGGACAAAAAATATCTCAAAGAGCAGAAGCCAAAAAGTCTTTTACTTGCCCTCAATGTGGAAAGAGCGTCTCACGTAAAGAAAGCCTCAAGGATCACATAAGAGTTCACACTGGAGAGAAACCTTTCACATGCCTTCAATGTGGAAAGAGTTTCAAATATAAAACAACCATTCGGATTCACACAAGACTTCACACCGGTGAGAAGCCATTTACATGCCCTCAGTGTGGCAAGAGTTTTACACAGAAAGGAGCCTTTAAGATTCATATAAGAATTCACACTGAAGAGAAGCCGTTCACATGTGATCAGTGTGGAAAGAGTTTCAAATGGTCAAGAAGTCTTAAAGTTCATAAGCTCATTCACTCTGGTGAAAAGCCATTTGATTGTGATCAGTGTGATAAAAAGTTTGTTAAGGAATCAGATTTAAAGGGCCACATGAAAGTTCACACAAAAGAAAAGCCTTACTTGTGTTCTGTTTGTGGAAAGGCGTTTTCATGGTTGGGCCGTTTTAAAGATCATCAGAAAATACACGCTGGTCTAAAAGAGTATTTGTGCTCCGATTGTGGTAAAGCCTTTACTACAGCCACTGAGTTGAAAGTGCACAGAAGGATCCACACTGGAGAAAGACCTTACAAGTGTTCATATTGTGAAAAGAGTTTCAAGCAGTTAGGAGGCCTGCAAGGACATGAGAGAATTCACACCGGAGAGAAGCCGTATCAATGCCATCAATGTGGCAAGAGATTCGGCCATTCCAGAACTGCACAGATTCACAGAAAGAAGCATTGCCCAAAATTAAATGGAATGTCAGTACAATTGGAGATACAAGACCATAAGAGCATTATTAGCAGATATTAATAAGTGCTGAATTATTGCCCTTGTTTTATTTTTTCCTGTTATTTGTGATTCAAAATGTGAAAAAAAAAAAAAAAAAAAATCCCAACATACCAAATTGGAGCATGCAGTCATTTACTGAATGAAAATACATGTGATTAAAGTTCCAAATCTTCATTTGTGATTTTTTTTATTTATTTTATTTTATTTTTTTTCTCCATAGACTTGCATTACTGTAATTATCTGGATGTTTATCGTTGTGCTGCTGAGTCGCATGTGTTTCTTAAGCCCGGAACACATCAAGCCGACGGTCGGCTGTTGGGCAGTTTTTGTTCGTCGGCTGACTATGTTTTCTCAGTGTGTTCTGAACCGTTATGTTACCATATGTTAAATCGGCGTTGGAGCTCGTCAGTCAGTCGGGCCATCTGATCATTCTGATTGGCTGTTCAGCTACTGCAACCTGCTGGTACAGAAAGGAATTTCTTTTTACGCAGGCGCAGAACGGATGTGCTACTTATGACCGTCGGGTGTCGAGCATCGGTTTGGTGTGTCAGGGCAACTTTGGACCCAGACGCTGCCGACATGAGCCGACCCTGCAGTCTGATTTCTTCACCACTAGTTTGTCAGCGTCGGCTTGGTGTGTTCCCGGCTTTAGAATTCGCTGACCTGTTTAAGCAGCAGTGAAATCATTAAAGGCCCACTGAAGTGCCTTGAAACGTGCAGCATTATTCAGTGTGTTGATGTAATTTCCACAGAGACAGGAAGACAGGCTGGGACATATTGAGTGGCTCCTCCCCTTTTTAAAAATAGAAAAAGTGTTTTGTTTATATCACAGCTTAGCCAGAGCCTTTGAGCTTGGTAAAGCCGCAGTTGACAGCCACAGTCTAATAGATTCACCTTTTAGATTTAATATGAAAATGTTGCTAAAGCAAAAACAGTGAACAATCATGCTGAGGATGTGTAGTTTGAAAAGTGTGTAATCTATTTTGGTGCCGGCATTCTCTCTTCTACTCCTCAGTGCTGTTTCTAAGGCAGAGTCCGTCTAATTGTTTCTACTAATCAGTGTTGGGTGTAACTTGTACTGTAATTAAATTACTCACGCTGTAAAGTAAAGTAAGGAATTACTGTTCATTCTTAGGTAATTTAATTACAGTTACTTATAATGTACTTGCGTTACATACTGTAAATTAGTTAAACAGTTCTGATTAAAACAATATCGAATTTAAAATCTAAATTTGTTGTCTAAAAGTTCGTGAGTTCGCAACTTCGACACAGTTGGCTGCGTAGTCGCTGTCTGAAGATGCCGGCAGAAGCGAGTGGCTGTTTTGCAGAATGGAAATATTCCAATTACTTCACTTTTTTAACACCGGTAGGTAGGGTGACCACCATCAAACAAACCAAATGTGGGACGATTACTAAGTTTGTGTGGGACAATGCCAACACTAAAACATAACCTGAAACTGTTATATAATGTCTATCTAACTTAATAAAAACATTTGTATTCTGCCTTTCAGCTGATAAAAATACTTTGTTCTTTAGTCCCTTCCAGAAAACACAATTACATCACAATGTAACATAACATATCTTTATTTCATTTAAATTCAGTATCACTGAGCCCAAAGGCGTTTCTTGGGCGTGACTTGGACGTTTCTTTCTGTTGTTCTGTGATTTGCATGTGCTGTGACGCCTAACGTCATATTCTCCTCAAAAAGCTGCTTTTACATAGACTGCAAAACACTCTTTCGGTATCCCCTTCTATCGGCCTCACCCAAGTATATGTCCTAGCCCAATTATTTAGTGAAAGTACATTTTCTCTTTTTGTCGCCATTATGCCGCCTTGTAAAATTATAATTTTCCGAATTATCCATTTGTTTTCTCACATGGAACGAATCACCGTTCCATATTTTGATTGACAGCTGTCAAAACCTACTCGTGACCGTGTTTACTCTTCAACCATTGGATAGGATTTAAAAAACGGCTGTTGTATTTGTGTTACTTCTGACGAAGCGCTGTTAAATATAGGTGAAAAACTACGCCGCAAAAGAAAAAATACAACTTAATTTGGATCATTTTGGCAACCCAGCTGGCTTGTGTTAAATGTTTGACTCAACACACTGGTGTCACAAGATGATGATGATGGACTGAAGACAGGATACAAATATAACAGGTTCATTTAAACAAAAGGCAGACAGGCGTAACAGTGTGCATGTAAGCATAGCACTAGCACACACGAACAACAATTGACAGAGTGAAGGTGAGGAACTAATGCTGCCTTCACTCGCTATCAGAAGTTTCATAATTCCACTTCAGAAGTCATAATTACAAGCTGCATTCAAGTGAAAGTTGCATTCAAGTGCTTTCAAGGGGTGATGGTAATTCGCCCTGATCCAGAACTTCAGAGTCTCTTCATCAAAGGGGCTGGTGATGGCAGTAAGGCAGAATCACAGTCTAGGCCTGGGGTGTCCAACCCTGCTCCTGGAGAGCTGCTGTCCTGCAGACTTTAGTTCCAACCCTGCTCCAACACACCTGTCTGTAATTATCAAGCAACCCTGAACACCTTGTTTAGCTGGTTCAGGTGTGTTTGATTGGGGTTGGAGCTGAAATCTGCAGGATAGTAGCTCTCCAGGAGCAGGGTTGGACACCCCTGGTCTAGGCCCTCACTGGCCAAACAGAAAATCACATTGGATATTCCGTTCCTTTGGTCAGTTGTTCTGTCACAAGATGAAGATGATGATGGATTGAAGACAGGATATAAATATAAACTAAGTTTATTTAAACAAGTTTTCATTTCTTTTGGGTGTTTGTTTTTTTTTAGTTTTGAGCTTGAGATGTTTCTGGGACCTAACAAACCTGACACTGTCCAACAGCATCAACAGTTAAAGTTACAGCAGGAGGCTGCACTGGGCATCACAGGTATGGTACTTTGGTACATCAGTACCACCTCACAGGCAGCGAGAGGCATCTCATCAGCTAATCCAAAGTAAATCAACTAATTACTAAAAAGAAGTGACTGATATAAATTAGATGTTGTGGCATTGGCTAACCCAGAGATTTTCAACCCTGCTCCTTGGGACCCACTGCCCTTCAGAGTTAGATATAAACTTTGCAGGTCAGACCGTTGGGCTAACCTAAAGAAAACTTTAACATCAACACAACCACTGAAATATTGATAAACTAATGGGATAGTCCAAAATTGGCCAAAAGTCAAATAATCAGCTACAGAAAAATGTTAGGTAGAGGTTTTGCTGCTGGAAGAAGGGTCTACATTTTACTACATTCAAAAGTTCACTTAATTTCTCCACCCTGCATTGTGATTTATATGGTACTTAACATAAATGGATAAAGAACAGCTGTCTGTTATAAGTTTAGTCAGATTGTGTAAATTAAGATCAGACCACATTTTATTAGTAACCAGTGCCAAACTCTAGAGGCTTCAAAGACTTAATCTTGCCACTGTATATTTGATTTAAAGCACTTTAGCTTAAAGAAACAACATAAAAAAAATAAAAATAAAAATATGTGAAAAGGGCCTTGTGTGTCCCGGAGTGAGCACTCATCAACCTGACCATCCTTCTTCTGCTGTCAGTCTTGTCTGTCCAATTCCTTGTTGGGTCAATCGTGCTCGCTCACCGTTGGCCGCGCCGTCATTGGTTTGTTTACTTTAACTCAACGAACCAATGGCTGTGCAGTTTTTACTGCGTGAATAAAAAACACTTAAGAAATCGGAGAAAAGGAGTTTTCCCCATGTGCGTCTTGTTTTATGTATAATAAGACATTCGACGCAGTACTCGTTCCGTATCTAAGGGAACCGAGGTTTCGTTAGTAACTGAGTATGTATTCTGTTTTTGTTGTCACTGAGAGAAAAGCCACTAAAAAATAAATTAATTACGAATTATTAAATGATATCTGGATGCATTCATATAGTAAAAGGTCTCCAGCATACATTTAGCCTATATAGCACTGTGATTTTAATTGAATCATGTTGCAAAACAGACCAACTGGAGTGTAATGTTCAATTAAGACAGAGAACCACAAACTGCTTGTCTGTTTATTTATTATATATTTTAAAAAGACATGAGTGGAGAAAACGTGAAAAACAGCACAAATAAACGTGTGACGGACAAGAATAATGCTTCAGAATCAAGGCAGACCCAGTCAAAAAGGGTCTGATTTAAAAAAGATTAGAAGTTAATAAAAGTTTAACTGGCATTGATGACATTGATTACTACATTAAGTTATGTACGTATTGTGCCTTCTGTGTTGATGCAGGTTTACTCGTGTCATAAGGTAATAAACCACAAGGTGGGATTATTATATGGTATTATAAAAAGAGATCCGAGATGGTGATATTCTGCTGTGTCAGTGTATTGAAAAATCTGATTGACATATCCATAACTAAATTGCAGATTACTCTAAATGAGAATTGACTACGAAAAATTCCAATTCAAGATATCTACAATTGTAATTTGACTAGTAGTAAATTACTTTCAGATATCTACAAATGTATTTTGGATATCTTTAAAGATGGTGAATTAAAGATATCTTAAATTTAATTATGACTAGTCAAACAGAGATATCTGGTATTATAATTTTTAGTTAATTCAGTAAGAGATATCTCTAATTTAATTATCACTAGTTAGATTGTAATTTGAGATCTCTAATTAGAATTATGCCTAGTACAAAAATCAATTATTAATTACAATTTCAACTAGTTAAAACGTATTTGTAGATATCAGAATATACTTTCAAATTGGAAGTCAATGGAACAATAGCCTATGACTAGTCAAAATAGCATTGTAGATATCTCTAATGTATAGCCTATTATGACTAGTCAAAATAACTTCTTGTAGATATCTTCAGTGCATATTTGATTAGTCATAACCACATTGTAGACATCTTAATTCCAATTCCGATGAGTCAAAATTGTAGAATAGATATTGTAATTTTGACTAGTCAAAATTAAATTATGACTATTACAGCCAGGGGTATGCTAAAAACGGCTTGCCATAAGCCGTGACAGTCCGTCATTTCCGTTTCCTCGCTGTAGCAACAGATACAATGTCTGTGCCAAAAAAACATTACAAATGTTCTGTTGTTGGATGTACTGACGAACATAAGAGTCTCCATAGACTCCAGGCATCCGAGCAACTGAGGATGCAGTGGATGAATTTCATTTATGAAGGAAATGTGCCAGAGAAAGTCAGTAAAGTGTTATATATTTGCGCAAATCATTTTACGCCGGACTGCTTCACAAACAAAGGTCAGTTCAACGCTGGATTTGCAAAAAAGTTGTGTCTGAAAGAAGGGTCAGTACCAACGCTTCGTGCTCTAACTTCATATCCAGAACAAGTAAGTAGGCCTATGGCACTTGATATTTTGTGAATGTTTCCAAATTTTCTTTATGAATGAGCTTGTTAGAATACTGTAAGACTAATGTGGCTAAATTTCCAATTTTCTGACAAATCCCGAAAACGCTCACCGTAAAAACGCACATTTATTATGCACTGTATAGTCAGGTGACGAACTTTTATGGACATTTCATACTCCACAGACAAACACCGACAGACGTTTGTAAATTAACAAAACAATACCTGTTCTATCTCTATACAGCATGTTCTTTAGCTCTGTAGGCAACGTCAGTTCCCCCACAAGCACCTGTTTCAGATTAACATAACGGTACATGCTAAAATATTCTTGTTCAATGAAGAACAGATAGTTTACAATTGATCCGAAACAGCAGAGAGCGCAATGTTTTGGGACGCTGCGTTTTGACACGTGAGAGAAGTATTCTCTGTGATGTAGTGACGCTGTGTCGGCGGTTGCAGGAGCGAGCTCAAATGTTTGCAGCGAATGAATGTAGGTACAACCTTGATAATATTTATTCTTGCAAACTAATAATTTTGATGCATTATTTGCAAGGGGAGGGCATGCAAACTACAGCATGCACGACAGCTTTGGTCCAAGAAAGGGTAGCAAATCAATATGTAAAATGTCTTTTTATTTTGTTTTAGAAATGTTGAAACTTATTGCATCTCCATGACAAAATGTTTTTCGTAGTAATTCTCTTACGTTGTCCCTCTAGTTTTTAGTTCTGAGCGATATTGTAAATCATATGAGAAACTGACGTGATGCACCGTGGCGTGCATCACATTTGCTTGCACCTCGTGTTCAAAACACTAGTCAGTTCTGGCAGTGGTAAAGGTCATATGGGCCGTATCTGGCTCGCACACATCACAACAGTTTTAGTGTGAGTTGTGGCTTGCTATGTATGGCCCAGATGTGGCCCATGTGACCTTTGCCGTTGCCAGAACCGGGCCATATGTGCCATAGTTGGCCCTGATGAGGCCCGGATATGTATGCTATTGCCAGCCATGCTCAGGTTAAGTCATTGCCGTCATTCCATGCGGTATGTGGGCCAGAAGAATGTGGGCCACAACTGGGCCAGATGTCATTTGCTATCTGGGCGGAGTAGAACGTTTCTAGTTGCATCCCAAATGACACATTATACACTGTGCTCTTACACTACAATATGTACATATGCACTATGTACTATGTTATTTTATAAGTTTATTTTGTCATTCAACATTGGAGTCTGATCCCCCCTCCCCCTCCACAATGTAATTAAAACTTCAACAGCTGAGTGCATGAAGTGTCCAACATTCCACACTTTTTTTTCTGTTAATTTAGTGCATCATCCGAGTATTTAAAGTGCACTTTTTCTTTTTGGAATTTTCTGTGTGAACGCACTACTCGCACTATTTATACTTAAAAATGTCATAGAATAGTGCATAAGTATGCGAATTGGGATGCACCTAATGAAGTACAACGACTGAAAACTGTCAATAATATTGTAAATAAAAATTAAACTAGTGCTGTCAGTCGATTAAAAAAAATTAACTAATTAATTGCAAATTTTTCTGTAATCACGATTAATTGTGATAACATTGGAGTTTTTAATATTTTATATTGTAATAATTTCACAGTTAATCTCCAAATAAATGTAGAAACTGCAGTCCATAAGTTTTGCCTCTTTGTTGCCATCTCTGTTTGAAACCTGCAATTGCAGTTATTTGCAGAATTATCATCTTTAAGTGGTCAGCGTGGATGAATCTAATGTTTGCTGTCAGTCACCACATTGGTGTGGTTACTGTACTTAAGAATCACAGATTCTATGTCTTGAAAGTATGACCAAAATAAGAATTTTCACCGGAAAATGTCATCTGAACAAGTAAGGCTTTTGACTACAGGTGAATCTCCAGTTGTTACTGATGCCATATAGCCTACTAGCTGGGACTCCTTCTTTATGTAAACAGACGTGACATAATGACACAAAGACAAACAGCTAAGGTAAGGAGATAGTTTTGAACAATGGCTGGTTATGTACTTGCTCAAATTGATTTTGGATTATTTTTTAACCAAAAGAATTTTTGTATTGTCTCTTTCTGCAGTCTTTCTTCAAATCCGGCTCTTGCTTGTTCTCTTTTCTCTCCTTGCCCGTCATACACCTCCTAATGCTGATTGGCAACTCGTTTGTCGTTGTTTGCTTCCAAACAGCGCATTTTAAAATATTGCTTACCTTTAAGTGAACTTAAAACAATCTTCACATAAACGCATTATAAGAAATATCATATTTACCTGTGGCCTTCCTACCTGTCTAACAGAAATTGAAAGTGAATGTGACAAGTGAAAGCAAGGTATGGCACCCATACTTGGAATTTGTCCTTTGCATTTAACCTATCCAAGTTAGTGCACACACATTAGGAGTAGTGAGTAGTGAACACACACCCGGAGCAGTGGACTGCCATTTTGCTGTGGTGCCTGGGGAGAGATTGGGGGTTAGGTGCCTTGCTCTAGGGCACCTCAGTTATTTCCTGCTGGTATTGAGAATCGAACCCGCAACCTTTGAGTTACTAGTCTGACAAATTAAATAAAGTTATCAAACACTTTACAGTCTTCTCTGCTTAAATTATAAATTAAACATAGATTAATCCTCATTAAAGCTACAATTTTCTCTGTTACCTTTGTTCTTTGATTAACATCAATGGCAGATATCACAGCAACTGGTTTATTAAGCTGCTGTGACTTTAAGACCTGGGCACGGGTCAGGTTCGGTATTAGTGGCCTTGGTTCTCAGGCAATTTAAATGTGCTTTTTCCGAATGGACCAGAGAAGACACATTCTTTTAGACTATGTTGGTTGCTTCACATTTTTGCATACCGTTTCAACAAGAGCCGTCAGCATGGATTAAAATAAACTATAGGCTAATCATTTTATGGTCATGTAAATAACATTACACCAAAAGTTATAGGACATAATGAGGTTACAGAGTGATTGACATTTCAGCACTTCAGCACGTACTTGCACTTTCGTGTTACTTGTGTGTTAGTGTTAAGTGCATTTTTGAGAAACACGCCTAGAAAAGGAACAAACGTTTGTAGCCTCACATACAGAAATCCATCTTATAGCTATGAGATCCATCAGGAAAAGCCACTTGCTTCATTACGCTGTGTGTTCATGCAGGACTTTTCTTTTATGTACAGAAGCCCTTTGCCGGAGATGAGGTAAATAGCATTGCAGACAACACTATATAGCAAATCCAAATCCACTGGTCACAGTTGAAAGCTCAAAAATAACCTGAATCCATTGGGCAGGCAATAATATAAAGTAATAATAAATAAGTAAATAAATAATTGAAATTAATAGCGGCCAAATCAGTCAGCAGAACAGCGGGGTTTTTCCTGACTGACTGCGGGGCTGCAGGCTGTGCACACGTCAATGCTGTTTAAGTTTGGGTCCAGTCGGTTTCAAAAATAAGCCAAAAATAAAAGTCTGTCTCAGGTTGGGTTTTTCTTTTAAAACAAAAATTTGAGCACGTTGGGTTCGGGTAAGAAGTGATTCGGTTCGGGTACAGATTTTAGGACTTGAGAAGATCTCTAATTCACAGTCAGCTGTCTTGTGGGGCCTCAATGGTTTAAAAGCATTTGCATGAATAAGAGCGTGATCATATAATGTAATGCTAGCCTCCCCAGGGGGCGCCAGAGCATGTCAGGGGCAGAGGTGCAAAGAGTACCTGAAAACCATACTTGAGTAAAAGTACCTTACAGCGAAAATGACTCAAGTTACAAGTCACCAATTCTAATATGACTTGTGTAAAAGTCTTGGAGTATCTGATTTTAACAGTACTTAAGTATTTTACTTGTGCTGAATGTAGGCTCAAAGATGCACTAGTCCTCGACACCTAAGAGACTAAAAATTTGAAACAATTCATTTGTAAGCTGAGAAATCATGTTTATTTTCTAATATCAAAATAAAACTTAACACCTCAATAATGCAATAAATCAAGGTTGACACAACAGCCTCTTAAAAGTCTACAAACTCTCAAGTTTCAGTTAAGCTCAAGTGCACAAAAAGGCTATAAGTAAACCAGTATCCGTCATAAAGGTCAATACAGCGGATAAATAAAAAATAAAAAAAAAAGTAAAATTAAGTAGTCAAAGTCTACTTGCACTGGATGTGCTGGTTTCGGCCTCATCGCTGATCATCACTTCAATGCCCTTAGATGGCAATGTTGCTTTTATAGCAGTAACAAATTGCTGCAGAAAAAGTTAGGTGCCATGCAAAATGTAATGTGTAATTGCATTACTCGTTACAAATGTAGTAGAGTAAAAAGTACATTTACTTGTTAAAATGTAAAGCAGAAAAGTTGCTAATATCTTTGATAATCAGTACAACTACAAAGTAGCCAAAAAGATACTTAAGTACAGTAACTAATTACATTTACTCAAATACTTTACACCTCTGGTCAGGGGAGGTCCACAGTGTGGTTAAAAAATTTAACTAATGATTGATAATTTCAAACAATACATGATAGTGGAAATAGTACTTTAAAAAGCAAAAATAAGCACGTTTTTAGACAATAGACGTTATGTTTCCGCTATTCTGCTCGCAATCAGATGATTTTAAACTGGTAAACTCCTGGAAAGTTTTCAGTCCAAGCCAGGATCCAGTTACTATGCATTTAAGCAGTCAGATTAAAATAGCGCTAATGCAGAGAAAAACCTGTCGATTACATTAGAAATGGTGGAGAGAATAGTGATTCACATCCAGATTTCAATAAATTAATCATTTCTGTATGTATTTGGCTTCAAAACATGGCCTCTTCCATTTCAATGGTTGAAGCAGCCCAAGCCTTTTCTCATCACCCTGTGACAGCGGGTCAAAACACCCAACCACTGCATGAGCATATGATATGCAAATCTCTAAATGTCGATTACAGTGACATAAAGAAGTCGTACATTAGGCACGTCTGAGTCCATTATTAAGGCTCCTGATGCGCAAACAGTGTGTGCTCTCAGTGCGCTGATCACTATAACATTGTATTTTTGCATAAACACATTTCACTCTATTCATGTAGTCATCAATTTGTGTCCTGCTAATGATTTATAATGGATGCTGGCTGAAGAAGAGTATGCGAAGGTCAGGTTTAGTAATAGATCCGTATAGTAGCAATATGCAGTCAAGGCAAGGCAGCTGGTTTAATGGTCTTTTGCCACCTCCCTGTGGTTCTGTTTGGGATCGTAGCTTGACTTGTGCTTCTTTGTATTAAAATGAGAGCATACGGCACTACTTGCATTGAACAAAGTTTAGGGGAATCCAGAATGCACATCCATAGACAGAAACATACATTTGCCTAACTCTGTCTGTGCTGAATGTGCTGATATTAATACTAATTAAAACTGATATTAAGGAAAAAATAGTTGTGTGATATTGCTTAAAGCTGGCATGAAACGGATGTCATGGTATGCTTTTCTTCCCTATATATGTCCAAATAGAAAGGCTTCTCAAACAAAAACAAATGTAGGTTGGGTTTGATTTTGTCAATGGGGATTTATTGGAAGTTTGTGGTTTGCTATTGGTCGATCTCATGTGAGTGACCGATTGCCCCACCCTCACACCAGTGTACACATCATCATCAGAGAAGAGAAGAGATGTTGCTGCAAGAGGGAAGGGAAGTTATTTTTGATTAAAGATTATGAGGCACATGAATTTAAACAATAATGACATGCACAAATAACTTATTTATGATAAATACTGCATAAATACTAAATAAATACTACATTTACATTTAGTCATTTAGCAGACGCTTTTCTCCAAAGCGACTTACAAATGAGAATAGTAGAAGCAATCAAATCAATATGAGTACAACAGTATGTAAGTGCCATGTCAAGTCAGTTTCATCAGTAAAGTGCTCGTAGCAAGGTTTTTTTTTTTTTTTTTTTATATACGCAAATGGATGGAGAAAGAATAGAAAATCGAAAAAAGAAAAGTAAAATATAAATAAAAAGTGCTAATATTACTGGGTAAAATAAGATTTTGATTTCATGGTATATTATATAGACAGAAACACATTCAAGAGCATTTTTGCACCCATACCTTGAATTTTGAGGGCATTTTAACTGTATCATATACTAATAGGATTCTCAAAGCGTGTTTTGTTTGTTTGTTGCAAAGTGTGTGACTTACTCCAGTCAGCTTCCACCTTGTTAAAACAATTACCATATTATCATAGAAGATGCTAATTGCACACCCCCTATTACTTAATAATAGCTCTTCTTTTTGTATCCAATGTCAGACACAGTGGTCTCATTTAAGATTTAAAATGCATTTCACTTGTTGAATCATTGAGTAAATAAAGTTGAAGTGGAATTAATTGTATAAAGTAACCTATAGAGTAATCTTTTTTCTTTTTAGATCTGGTCCTCCGTACCTCATAGCAATCACTGCTCACACCTTCATACAAGCCATTCCCAACTTAAAGCTGTTGTAAAGATGGAGATTATTAAAGAGGACAATGATGATATGAGAAATTCAGAAGCATGCAGAGTGAAAGATGAAGATACAGAGGAACAAATAGGTTGGTGTCCGTTCTTGATTCTTCATTAATTACTGCTGAAAAACATGAATGAAACATTTTCTGACAGATTTAACAGAATTGTAGACAGCTGTTAAAGATTAATAGAAGCCAGAAATAGCATAGGACAAATAGAAATGTTTGAAAATCACAACTAAAAATGTATATTTTCATTTTAGACTTGATGAAAGTGCAAGAGGAAAGTGAAGAATTGAATGAAGTGCAGAAGAAACATCAGATTCAGGATTCAGATTCGGAAGCCAAAAAGTCTTTTACCTGCCCTCAATGTGGAAAGAGCTTCACGTGTAATTCAAGCTTTATTATTCACACAAGATGTCACACTGGTGAGAAGCCATTCACATGTCCTCAGTGTGGAAAGAGTTTCAAAAATAAAGGAAACCTTAGTAGTCACATGCAAATTCACAATGAGGAGAAGCCGTTCACATGTGATCAGTGTGGAAAGAGTTTCAAATGGTCAAATAGTCTCAGAGTTCATAAGCTCATTCACACTGGACAAAAGCCATTTGATTGTAAACAGTGTGATAAGAAATTTTTTAAGGAATCGGACCTAAAGGGCCACATGAAAGTTCACACAAAAGAAAAGCCTTACTTGTGTTCTGTTTGTGGAAAGGCGTTTTCATGGTTAGGCCGTTTTAAAGATCATCAGAAAATACACGCTGGTGTGAAAGAGTATTTGTGCTCTGATTGTGGTAAAGCCTTTACTACAGCCACTCAGTTAAAAGTGCACCAAAGGATCCACACTGGAGAAAAACCTTACAAGTGTTCATATTGTGAAAAGAGTTTCAAGCAGTTAGGAGGCCTGCAAGGACATGAGAGAATTCACACTGGAGAGAAGCCGTATCAATGCCATCAATGTGGCAAGAGATTCATCTGTCTCAGAACTACACAGATTCACAGAAGGAAGCATTGCCCAAAATTAAATGGAATGTCTGTACATTTATAAAGCTTTATTATTATTATTATTATAATTTAGTATTATTTGGGAGGGAGTGTTATAAATGTGGGAAATGACTGTCTTTAGAAAAGTTTCAATGGTGTTTTCTTCATACCTCTGTATAATGCTGAATAAAATTTATAATAAAGTATGTTTGTAAGCGCAGTGCTGCTTTGTGTAAAGGGGTAACTGCTCTATTTCTGCTGTTCCGTAAGCGTCACCGACTGACAGAGTGTATTTTCATTCAGTACATCTGCTGTTTCGTTCAGGGCAATTATATACAAAATTAAAAAAATATATATTTATGATCATGCCTTTGCTTAAAAAAATGGTTTAACTGCAGAAATGTAAATCATATTTTTATGGTCATGTGACATTACAATCACAATCAAAATCAAAATGCTGGCTTAAAAACAACCTAATTTGGGTAATTTTGATGACCCAGCTGGGTTGTTTTAAATGTTTGACCTAAACATGCTGGGCTGTTTTACTATTTACAAGTTGTTATACTGCTAGGTTAAAATGAACTTGAATGGGTTGGCAATTAAAATCACTTTAACACACTTTAACAAAATTTCTACAATAACAAAAGTTATACAGTACATCCAGAAATGGATCAAAATAAGGAAAAACATGTACATGTGTATGTGAATGAGACAAAGTGCAGAAGAGAAAGGTAAATCAACAGTTATACAGTTAAATGAAGATGCTTTTGAAATGTTACATTGAACATTGTTGAATAAATACAGTGTATTATAGTGAATGGACAGGATTTATCCTCACCCTTTAAATACCTTATATTTCTCTCAAGCATTCGCCGCCATCTTTATAATATTGTCTTTGAACTTCCGTTTTTGCGGTAGCCCTGTATATTTCTATGGCATCGCTGTTGAAGAATAATTAGCTGGTGAAGTGGATTTACCTGTTGTAGAGTTAATGAAAGTTATCATGAGCATTGTTATGTTTAAAGCTGATGTCTTAACAAATGTCAGTAAACCGGGAAGATTTTAAAACGAGCAGTTCATTCATAAATACGTAAGATCGCTGTGGAAATAAACCGGAAGTCAAAAGACAACGAGCGCATCGCTGAAAAGGGGCGGAGCTACATAAGGTGTATATATATGGAACCGTGAATAAATTCCGTCACGTGAACCGGCTAGTCAAATGGGAAACACTTTACAACACACATTAATTATTTTATTTTTATAATTTTTTTTTTTTTCAATAAAAACGGCTTATAGTTGTAGCCTATATCCTCGAAGTATAAACTACTTTGTTTGTATCCATTCATTGACATTAAGCATGACCAATAGGCTGTTTTAAAATTTTGCTCTTTGTACATCATGATATCTTATGCATATTATATGAACAGAAAAGTGACTTTATTTAAAAGTATTGTTAAATATTGTAGACATCGATCCGATCAAAATCCATGTAAAAACAACTTATATTTAACAAAAGAAAATTACATGTATGGGTAAAAATATGACTGTTTAAGCCCCGCCCCTCACTTCCGTTCTGTGGTTCTGAAACTGCGGGTCTGAAACTGACACACCACCACGCCCAGCCCCAGTTCTTTTCTTCCCTTTAAATGCACGAAGAGCTGTCGAAATCGTGGAAGGCACCTTTCTTTGCCAGAACACGATATACAGCTCCTCTGTCTCCACCATCCTCGATGGTGGGGCGTAGGCATGTGGCGGTATCAAATTTTCATGTTGCAATAATTGCTGAAGGTTTTATCACAGTATACAGTATTATCACAATATTGAAATAAGTTGCAAAAAAAGTGTTGTCATACTATAACAGGTTTAAAACCTTTTTTTTTCTTATAACAAAAAGAGCTGAACGTTTAATACCTAAAACAATAAACAGAAAATGATCTAATTTTAAAAAAAAAAGTATTTCATGTCTATGGAGGTGAGAACAAAAACTGCAACAATACAGAAAATGCAACAGTAACCACATCAGAGGATGAGGAGACACTCATACTCAAGATGAGGAGAAATGTGAGGAGATTGAATATGTTGAGGTTGCTCCTATTCTAGCCAAGTATGATCTTGAATTTCATTTGCCCAAGAATCAACATAGTGCTTGCTATTTTTTTAACCTGGTTTCCACCGTGGATGTTGACACTGCTCAATTGGATGAAACATACAAAAGGTTATCAAGATCATCCTTCTCCAAATGTTTGGTCTTGTGGAACAAGAGTGGCTGGTCCATCAAAACTGCAGAGATAGAGGAAGAGAATGTAGTATGCAGTTAATTCATTCGAATGCCACGTGATGGAACTCTTTCTTTCTTTCAGTGGAGAGGATCCTGAAGATTATGAAGGAAAAGGGAGATGGTGCTTCCCGGAATCTCTGTGCGGGATTCAAAATCCCCATGTAAGTAATGGTATAATATTCTAAATGTAAGGATGCTATGCATTTTCTTTTAAAGTTTCTCTCAAAGACTTTATGCCTTTTTTTTCACCAGCAAAAGTGATTATTTGTATGGCGTCACAGCATTCTGAATTGTCAGATGAAATAATGAATATTTTTCACTAGTAATTCATTTAAAAAATGGAAAACAGGAGGGGTAGCAGCAAATTATTACAAATTAATGCAAATTGATCTACTGTCCTATAATGAAACGTTTTTATCCTGATTCAGTAGCATCTATATTTTTTGTAATTAGCTATTTTATATACAGTCTTAAACAAGGTAGTTCTTTTATAGGTTCACTCTTGCAGAAAAGGCCTTTCTTGGGGAATATGTTACCGATATGGCCCCTTTTACGCAAAAGGGGCCATATCGGTAACATATAGGTGATTCATATCTTGCAGGGAGAAACATGGACTGGCTTGTACCAACACTTAACATCATGGTTCCAAGCATATAACACCCAAGATATTCATGAAACTCTGCAAGAGCCTGGTAGATGCAATCCTCATGGGTGTGAACAAGGCCTTTGGGCACATGCTCAATAATCCTGAGCTGATTGCGGCTGCAATCCTGCTTCCAAAGTTTAAAATTTATTGACAACTGATGCTGCCATCCTCAAACTCAGTTCGTTGACATATGCATATAAAACTAAATGAAAAGTAGGGAATTAGTACAGATTTATGATTTTTTTTTTTATTTTAATGCTTTAGTTCTAAAATCAGTAAAATCAAACTGATTTTAGAACTAAAGCATTTAGATGGAATAATGGGTGTTCTTGTATATGTGACCCTGGACCACAATAAGTCGCACAGGTATATTTGTAGCAATAGCCAACAATACATTGTATGGGTCAAAATTATCGATTTTTCTTTTATGCCAAAAATCATTAGGATATTAAGTAAAGATCATGTTCCATGAAGATATTTTGTAAATTTCCTACTGTAAATATATCAAAAATGTATTTTTGTGAGTGGACATGCATTGCTAAGGACTTTATTTGGACAACTTTAAAGGTGATTTTCTCAATATTTTGATTTTTTTGCACCCTCAGATTCTAGATATTCAAATAGTTGTATCTCTGCCAAATATTCTCTCAACCATACAGCAACAGAAAGCTTATTTATTCATGATGTATAAATCTCAATTTCAAATTGACCCTTATGACTGGTTTTGTGGTCCAGGGGCACATATGATATGATCACTACATAACTGCATGAACTACTTTGGGCGGAAATTGGCAATATTCTATACACACTTTTATCAGTAATGTGTGTAATTTTGGAACTTTGGAATGATGAGATAAATGTTATATTTAAAAAAAAAAAAAAAAAAAAAAATCACAGCTCTGAATATTTTATTTTATTTGAAAATTATTTTATTTTATTTGTTCATTGTACTGAAAAATATTTTTTTACTTGTGCCTTTTTTGAGTTGGACTGACTTGTTTGAGGCTGTTGTGTTGATCTTGATTTAATGAAATATTGAGGTGTTCAATTTAATTTCTATTTTAGGAAATAAAACCTTACAAATAAACTGCTACTTGTTTTTCACCAACATATCTCTTGTTGAGGACCTGTGCATCTTTGAGCCTACGTTGTACGAGTAAAATACTCAAGTAGGCTACTGTTGGAACCATGGGAAACATAGAAAAGAGCCCATTTCACCAATTCGTTTGCAAGTTTTTTTTTATTTTCAGGCCTTCCATACAGAAAGTGCTCATTTATATTATGGATAGCCTACTTTGTGCTTTTGAGGGTTCGAGAAAGCATCTGTTAGCTATTTCATCTGGAAAGTAGATATCTCATAAACACCTTAACGTAGATTTAAATGCACTCGATGTGATCATTTGCGTATTTTATTTATATTAGATTATAAATGTATTAACTCTATAAGCTTCTTTTTAACCACGTACGCTTTGAAACTCCACACTACAGTTCAGTGGGTGGCGGTAATGCATTTTAGGTTTCTTTGCCACCCGCCGATAACAACAGAGAAAGAAGAACAACAACAACTCTTTAGCCCTCTGGTGGTCTTGTTCATTTGGTAAGTGCTGGTTGTAGTTCAATTAAGTTATTGTTCTCAATTGTAACGTCTTATAGTTGTCTCTCTGTAACTGAAATGGATTCAGTGTAGCCTGGAAATCGCATATTCATGTGTTTTCCAGATATGCGCTCCTTGTATCTCAGTCAGAACGTTTACTGAATTATTTCATAAAGGTATAGTTTCAGCGCCGCTTACAATGAAAATGTTTAACTTCTTTTTGCAGTTTATACATTTATTGCTCATTTTGTGCAGGCATCTCTTGGTGTAACTTTCAACTATTGTCTACATTGATTTCAGATGTGCTATTGTTTGTACGTTGCTATGTTTTAAAACTGTGAGTCTGTGACTTTATATGTTATTATCCTTTATTCAATACATCACTGCATATAGCAACTGGAATAAACCTGTATGTATCCGTGAGCGTAATATTTTGTAACCTAGTATGATGACCCATTGAAACATGTTGCTGAAGTTTCATTGTTTCTCATCAGTTCTCAAATGCCAGTAAAATGTCTACTTTAATTTTTCCAATAACTTTTCTGAAAATAAAATGTCAACATATGGGGGAAATAATGTTCCAAAGTGTAAAATTGACATTCACTCAGCATAATGGATGGACCATGATTTTGCCACTACATCTTTAAATAAACATATAAAAAACCAAGTTAAAAATATATTTGTTTTCTTGGCTATGTTATAATTATTAAAGACACAGTATGTAAGATTTTTGTATTAAAATACAAAAACCACTTGCACAGTGTTATATATCGGCTATATTTCGTTCAATTGTGTACTTACATTATCCTAAGTGTTTCCAAGAGAAATTCACAATTTTAATTAGTGCCCGTCCCTTGTCGCCTGTCATTGACGTAATATTTGCATTATCCCTGGTTTCTGCTTGTACTGCCATAGTAACCATGGCAACAGACGTGGAAAACTGTGTAATGTCAAGTTGCACGCTGTTGTTGTTCAGACATTATGGACCATGCCAAGCAGAGTTTGGGACAAATTTGAGAAATAAAATGAGGATCAATATCGGTCTGGCATTTTGGAAATGCTGAGAGCTTTGCGACAAACTTCGACTTGACAGAGACACCGCTCTTGCACGTGCTTTATTAGACAGGTGAGCAAATGTACATAAAACGAATCAATGTTATATAGCTCAACATGATCAAATGTTAGAATATCATCAGTATGATATACTAATGTTGATTTAGCTTACTGCTAGTCTCATACAGCCAACAAACTAACCCATAGAATAACATTATAACTTAACACACTCAAATGCAGTTTAGTATAATAGTGTAGACCACGTGAAACTGTGTTACCTCACAATTTGAATTCGTAAAATAAACTGACCTGTATGAGTAGTAATTCAGCACTTGCGGGTAGTTCTTTAGAATGAAGCTAGTTATTTGAATTTATAAAGTTTTAAATATGGATATTTTTCTTACAAAAATGCAGCCCTTTGCTTCAGAAGGCCTTTATTAACGCTCTGGTGCCGTATGGATTACTTTTTTTTTTTTTTTGCCCATTCAAAACCTTGGAGGAGTATCGATATTTTTGAATATATCTCTGATTGTGTTTGTCAGAAAAAAGTCATATACACCTAGGATGGCTTGAGGGTGAGTAAATCCTGGGATCATTTTTATTTTTGGGTGAACTATCCCTTTAAGCCATGCCTACAACACGCTGGATCCTTCACTGGAAACCAAAAATAACTCACTCCCGCTAAATGTTTACTCTTTGAATTCTTGCACCTGTGAACAATACAAGTCAACACCATGTGACTAAATGTTTGAAGTATTTACTACTAAAACAAGGTGGTATTTGACTCTGGTCAAGCCTATCCATGCAACATGCCCAGTGGATTGTGGGTGTTGAAGATTTCTTCCTATTTGGCAAAAGGAAAGACAACAGCCCTTTTTCTGTTTTCTCTAGTCAGGTAGCATTGATTTAAAAATTTTCGCCATTCTACCACATAGGCAGTGTACGTGTCAATGAAGCCTTGAATTTGTTCAAAAACATTGATTCAGTTTAATTCAGGAACAAAAAAAACAAACAAACAAACAAAAAAAAAAACACACTGTATATTGCTAAGTCAAGTCACCTTTATTTATATAGCACTTTATACAATACAGATTGTTTCATAGCAGCTTTACAGTAATAGCAGAAAAATGATTCAATGATTTAGACAGAGTTCATTTTTGCTGTACAGCAGCTCTAAAAAAAAAAAAAAAAAATTAAAAAAAAAAAAAAAACCTATGGCATTGATGCTGTTTTAAAGCCCATAGTGGAGGACAAAATCTTTGGAGAAAGAGGGTGTGGATATCAAAACATTATCATTCGATGGAAAAGTAAAAGTCAGCATTTGCCAGGTTGTTGGTGATAACTTAGCTCTAAATGGAGTTATTGGATTCACCGAAATTATTCTTGCCGGTGCTGCCGTGTACCAAAAAACATTTTAGGGGCCGTTCACACAGAACGCGTTTTTCTATTCCAATGCGCTACTTTCCCATTGTTTTTCTATGTAAACACGCGCCTGATGGACGTGCATGACCGTTACGCTCGCGTCTTTTGCAGCGCCTCGCACATGAGCCCCGCTTTTTAAGACGCTGTGTCAACTTTTACACGCAGCGCCGCTTATCAATGTCCGTTCCAAAACAGTGGACCAATCAGAAGAACTCGGAGGCGGGGCAAGCGTTGCGAGCTTCTGTTTACAGTAGCAAGTTGGCATGACAACAGTTTTATTTGACTGCAACATGGCGGAGGAGGCGCTCATTATTATCTTATTTTCTTTTTTTCCCACGTCAAAACTCGTTTCTATCAATTCTGCTGTTTGCCTATTTCTATTATTTCCGTTATTGTCGTTATTGCATCACGCCTCAAAAGCGTGTCTCCAGACCCTCGCGTTCTACGGTGCGCTATTTAAAAAAACATTCCCGAGCGCTGCATCTCGCGTTTTTAGACGCAAAGACGCGTTCTGTGTGAATGGCCTCTTAGGGTACAGACTAAAGAAGACCGTGACATTCTTCGGACTGCTGAGTCCAACGAGAGAGACCTCAGTCTTGGCGAAGTCTCAGACACTGGCTTAAAACAAGCAAGTGCCTTTAATGATCTCCACTTTTTTGACGTCAGCAAGAACACAACGCCAGACATTATGCACAACATCTTAGAAGGTGTAGGGAGTTATGAGATGAAATTGATCATAAACTCACTGATTGAGGAAGGACACTTCACATTAAATACATTAAATTGCAGGATCACCAGCTTTGATTATGGCTTCAGTGATGCCCACAACAAGCCTTCTCTGATTACAAAGCATTACCTGCATAACAAAGATGGGACCATGAAACAGACAGCAGCACAGAGACTGCTGCCTCTAATAGTGGGAGATCTAGTTCCAGAGTCAAATATGATCTGGCAGCTACTGCTTGAAGTGGCCCATAGAGGAACATCATACTATGTTTCTTGAATTGTACCCACAGCAACATCTAAAACCTAAACACCACTTTATGTTGCATTATCCAAGAGCCATAAGACAGCTTGGGCCATTGATGCAGTATTGGATTATGCGGTTTGAAGCAAAACATAACTTTTTCAAATGCATAAGCCATGTCACATGCAACTTCAAGAATATCTGTAAAACTATGGCCGTTAGACATCAAGTAATGCTGTGTTACAATTTCTTTTCTGGAAATGTCTTTGATCACCCTGTTGAAGTGGGCCCAGGTCACAGCAGTATTCTGGCAGACCTCAAGGGATGTCATGATATCCAAGGAGGCTTGGAAAATATTCCAACCTACACAGAGATGTATGTGTCAGCCTGGGTGAAATCTAAAGGAACGACATATAGGCCAGGTATGACACTTTTTGTGTCTTACTGTTCAAGCGGTGACCCCCAGTTTGGACGTATAAGACACTATTTCAAAAGTTTGAAACTGTTGTATTTGAAAAACATTTGTTTGCCTAAGCTGTGCAACCCACTAATGTCTACACATGTACTGATGTCACTGACCTCACTGATCATCATCCCCTCCATGCTGTTCAGTCAATGAATGACGATTGCTTCTATGTATCTCTCAGATACAGGGTGCTTTAATCCTCTGAAAAAAATGGAATCCATTTTTGTTTGAAACAGTCGAATAATCAGAATGAACTTTTTTAGTAATTTTTTTTTTAGCATTGTTAGTTAGGGGAGAGATCAGGCAAGCTTCATCATTATCTGGCTCCAAGCATTCATACAGAAATGGGAGCCACATTTCTTCACAAACCAGAGACAGGGGTCAGGACCTGTACAGCTTTGGCATACAATGTTTACACAATTCAGTTTTGGCAGTTGAGTGAGTGGGAAAAATTCAAGTCCTGCAGTCAAACACTTGTTTATACAAATAATATTTCAAATGAATCGGACTTAATAGAATTTGACTGTAAAGGTTGTTTACAGCATCCAAAATAAATACAAAAATGTTTTTTTAAGCATTCCAACCTCTTTATTTGCATGATCCAAAACCAGTACGTTCTGATTTTTTTTAACATCTACTATGGATTATGACCCTAATAAAATTAGTTTCTTGGACTTATGGATAGTTCGTGATGACAATTGCTTATATACGGATCTTTATAAGAAACCAGCAGCTCGTAACACGCTATTGAGAGCGGACTCTTACCATCCGTTACCTTTAAAGAATAGTCTCCCTTATAGCCAAATGTGTCGATTAAAAAGAATATGTAGTAAACAGGATGATTTCAATAAGAATCTTATTGATATTAAAAAATCTTTTTATTGTAGAGGATATAAGGTCAATCAAATTCAAGTCGCGGAACAAAAAATTGTTTCGTTCAGATTTATTAATGAAAAAAGAAGAAACGTTTCTCTGTTATGTTTTCTACAAAATACACAAAACGTTCAAAACAAATTAAAAAGATAATTCGTCAACATTGGCACATTTTGCAATCTGATGCAAGACTCGTATCTCTCCATAGTCCCCCTCTCACGGTGTTTAAACGTGGACGAAATTTAAGAGATTATTTAGTGAGATCAGATTTACTTCCCTCACCCACAACAACTCAAACGACACTATTCCAGATATAAATTACCATTGTGGTTCATGTAATCAATGTAATTATATGTATCGTTGTACACCGTTTAAACACCCACATACCGGTAAATCGATCCCTGTCAAAGAAAAAAAATCAGTTGTAAAACCAAAGTGGTCATCTGTCTCATAACTTGCCCTTGTCAAATCATATGTAGGCAAAACTAGTAGAGAACTTAAAATACGCATTGCTGAACATCGTAGTACTATAAGATGTAAAAATATGAATTATCCATTGGCAGTACATTTCACTGATTTTAATCATCCTATTACTTCATTACATTATATAGGAATCGAGAAAATATCTTCACCGAGGAGAGGTGTTGATTTGGACCAAATTCTACTCAAACGGGAGTCTTTCTGGATTCATAAACTAAAAACTTTGACTCCACATGGTTTAAATGTTGATTTTGATTTAAGCTGTTTTCTGTTGTTTTTGTGATTACTTGATTTCAATATATTTTTCTCATGTCAGCATTTCTTTTTTAATCGGTTTACTACTTAGCCTAATGATTTGATGATTATTCTGATGTTTTTGTTTTCAGTAAAATGGTATGTGTTTATTAATTTGCGAAAATTTATTTGCTGGATTGTAATTTTATTTTTATATTTTGCTTGTATAGTTTAATTTGTTGAGTTTGTTACTTTTCATGTTTGAATCCAGTTGTTAATTGGTTGCTTATTGGATATTCTGGTCTCATTGCCCTCAGCTGTGTATAACTGCCATTCCTATTTAGGCTATATTATTCTCCATTCTTGTTAAACTATACCTTGACAAAGGCTACGAGCCGAAACGTTGGTATATTAAATCAGTCTTTTTGTTTCAGTGAGTGTGCAGTTGTTTCTTTTTTTATTACAGTATTATTTATACACTCACAGACATCAATATTCAGCATCTGAAATGCAACAATGGTGCTACAAATAATTTTTAAAAAATGTTTTTTATACTTTTCAGTAACACTTCATTTCCTTAAATCCAGCCCAAAACTGCCAAAATAATGTGATAGAATTTTATCGCCATGTCAATCAAGATTGCTATGGGCCATTTTTTATCTCCTTAAAACATAATGATGACAAAATAAAATATTTTCCCAGGAAAACTGATCAAAACAGGGCAAACACATCAAAGAGATTGAGCAAATACGACTAAAATCTCCTGGTAGAAACTTATGCATCATATTCAATGTCAACAACAGTAAGAATAATACAATTTAAGTGCAAAAAGCACCCAAAATAAATAAGCAGAATAAGCAGTATAATTAGCAGGCATTTCGCACACATTCATGCACACCATGACAACCACAAATGTGTCATTCATTGATACATACTGCACGATAATCCGACAGCAAAAAATGAACAATGCGCTTATTTTTGTGTTGCACTTTAACTTCAGACAGATCTACAGTATGTCTTTCATGAAGAACATATTGTAGAACATAATGCAGAACTTTGCACAGTCAAAACTGACAAGGACGTGTACCAGAGTACAGTCTGGATGGTTTAAAAAAGACCTGATGCTGGACAGGAGTAGTATAGTTCCAAATTCAGCTTTGATTTTGATGCACTCATTCAATAGAGAATGAAAAGGTGATGTGATGGCTTTCACAATATACAGACAATCTCATTTACAATAATAAAAAAGTATTATAAAGAAAATATGGTAACACTTTACAATAAGGTTCATTAGTTAACATCAGTTAACTACATTAGTTAACATGAACTGATAATGAACGGCACTTCTACAGCATTTATTAATCTTTGTTAATGTTAATTTCAACATTTACTAATACATTATTAAAATCAAGAGTTGTATTTGTTAACTATAGTTAATGCCCTGTGACCTAACATGGACGGTAAACTGCTGTATTTTTATTAACTAACGTTAACAAAGATTAACAAATAGGGCCTACAGTAACAAATGTATAGCTCATAGTTAGTTCATGTTAGTTAATACATTAATTAATGTTTACAAATGAACCTTACTGTAAAGTGTTCACCTCTTCAATCACCCACATTTCCAGCATGTGATGTATACATAACCAGTTAAATTTCGAACACACATGACCAAGAAAACGGATCAAAATGTATAACCATACTTGCATGAGTTGGAAAAATGCAGCAGTTATTTGTTGTATATAATGAGTGTTGTGTAATCAAGCCTGCTTCTGCCAAGCATTCGAGCACAGAAATGAAATTAGCAGTCACGCTTCACAGGCCAACTTTCACACCGACATACAACACACTGCACTCACTCGGTTAAAATTCCACTTTTGTAAATAAAATGGCTTTAAAAGAAATTTGAAAAATATTAACTTCTTGATTATTAAACCGTTGTGTAAATTGAAATCATATTTTCAGTCGTGCTTGATGTTCAGGAAAAAAAAAAAAAAAGCACAGTTAGTTGTGTGATATTGCTTTAAGCTGGCATAAAAAAGATGTTTGTGACGTGTATATTCAAGTAAAATGGCTTCTCAAACAAAAATGTAGGACAGGGCTTGATTTTGTCTATGGGGAATTGATTGGATGGTTGTGGTTTGCTATTAGTAGATCTCATGTAAGTGACAATTACCATATCATGTAAGATACATATCACACACCCAAAGGTTACAATTACTTTATAGCTCTTCTTTTTGTATCCAGTGTCAGACACAGTGGTCTCATCTAAGAATCTTTAAAATGTGTTTCATTTATGTTGAATCACTGAATAAAGTTGAAGTGGCATTAATTGTATGAAGTAATCTATATCATAATCACTTTTTTCAGATCTGGTCCTCCATACCTCATAACAATCACTTCTCACACCTTCATTCAAGTCAATTCCCAACTGAAAGCTGTTGTAAAGATGGAGATTATTAAAGAAGAGACAGACGATATGAGAAATTCAGAAGCATGATGAAGATCCTGAGGAATAAAGAGGTTGGTTTCCGTTCTTGATTCTTCATTAATGACTGTTCAAAACATGAAAGATGCAAATTTTCCTGACAGATTAACAATAGTAAAATCCATCTAAAAGAATTATATACTCATTTTAGACTGAATAAAAATGCAAGAGGAAAGTGAAGAATTGAATGAAATGGAGAAGAAACATCAGATTCAGGAACTTCATGATGCCATAACTAGAGAAAAAAAAGGGCAAGAACTACAAAAAGCAGAAGCCAAAATGTCTTTTACCTGCCCTCAGTGTGGAAAGAGCTACAAAAATCTTAAAATTCACATGCAAATTCATACTGAAGAGAAGCTGTTCACATGTGATCAGTGTGGAAAGAATTTCAAATGGTCAAATAGTCTCAGAGTTCATAAGCTCATTCACACTGGACAAAAGCCATTTGATTGTGATCAGTGTGATAAGAAATTTTTTAAGGAATCGGACCTAAAGGGCCACATGAAAGTTCACACAAAAGAAAAGCCTTACTTGTGTTCTGTTTGTGGAAAGGCGTTTTCATGGCTGGGCCAATTTAAAGATCATCAGAAAATACACGCTGGTGTGAAAGAGTATTTGTGCTCTGATTGTGGTAAAGCCTTTACTACAGCCACTCAGTTAAAAGTGCACCAAAGGATCCACACTGGAGAAAGACCTTACAAGTGTTCATATTGTGAAAAGAGTTTCAAGCAGTTAGGAGGCCTGCAAGGACATGAGAGAATTCACACCGGAGAGAAGCCGTATCAATGCCATCAATGTGGCAAGAGATTTGGCCACTCCAGAGTTGCACAGATTCACAGAAAGAAGCATTGCCCAAAATTAAATGGAATGTCAGTACAATTGTAAGCAATTTATAATAATATTTATTATTTTTTATTTGGGAGGGGATGTTATCAATGTGAGAATTGACTGGTGTTTTCTTCATACCTCTGTTTAATGCTGAATAAAATTTATAATAAAGTATGTTTGTAAGTGCAGTGCTGCTTTGTGTAAAGGGGTAACTGCTCTATTTCTGCTGTTCCGTAAGTGTCACCGAATGTCAGAGAGTGAATTTTCATTCAGTCCATCTGCTGTTTTTTTTAGGGCAATTACATATAAAATCATTTTTGATCATGTATTTTCTTTTAAAAAATGGTTTAAAGGCGGAAATATAAGGGCGGGGGAGTAGAGTGCAGTCCCGAGGGTACCTCTAGCCTGGAGGTATTCGGCAAGCAGGGCGGGGCTGAGAGCCGTGGCAATGGAATGAGGCTGGTGGCGCGATTGCTAATGAGCACCACACAGGTCTTACAGAAGGAGATCTGGAGGGATAAAAGGAGGAGTGACCAGGCCTGGATTTTATGTTGTGTTCAGTGATGCCAGATTGGGCAGGTTTTGAATTTGATTGTGTGGGTAAAAATTGGTTTGGGTGGCTGAAAAAAAATTTAGGCTGGTTTGGGGTCAGTTCGGCAGTTTTCAAACATCTACATTTTATAGGCTAATTGGTTAATAAACAAAACTCAAGTGTGCATAATGTACTCCATAAAATCAGTTATCATGACGTTAATAAACACAGGCCACCGCAGAGTCGGCTGGTTTTGGTGTTGATGTCGCTGACGAGCCCGATCACTTTTAGCCGATCAGCAGGCAGACATGATCATTTGAGTGACAGGTTCTTATCGCGATAACTTGTAGCTGTATAGTCAAGTGATCGCTATGCCAAAGTGGCAAAAATATACGGCAAGTTGTACCTACAGTAAATAGTAGCCTAACTCTGAGAACACAGTATGATTTAATTGAAATGGAATATAGGACAACTCCTGTCTATGATCATGTACACATTGGCCTGATCAGGACATCTGCAACTTTTAAACTGTCCAGACTGCACTCTGGTGTACTCATTCAGATGCTGAAAGAGGTTTGAATCAACGATTAATCAGTTTTTACTGTGCAAAGTTCTGTGTTATGTTCTACAATGTGTACTTCAAGAAAGACATAGTTTTGTTTGAAATTAAAGCGCAACAAAAAGGTAAGCAAAAAAAAAAAACAAAAAAAACAAACATAACAAAACAAGAATAAGAACTTTATTTAACAATATCTTTCGTTTAGCGCTTCCAGGTTCTGACGTAGAACCTAGAAGCACTGAACGTAAATAGCGTATGAGAATGACACAGAAGAGAAGATATTGTTGAATAAAGTCCTTATTTTTGTTTTGTTTTTGCGCACAAAAAGTATTCTCTTCACTTCATAACATTAAGGTTGAACTACTGCAGTCACGTCGACTTTTTTAACAATGTCTTTAGTACCTTTCTGAATCTGGACCTTAAAAGTGGTGGTTAAATTGCTGTCTATGGACAAGTCATGTACCTCTTGGATTTCATCAAAAATATTTTAATTTGTGTTCCGAAGATGAACGAAGGTCTTGGGGGTGTGGACGACATGATAAGTAATTAATGACTTTGAAAATTAATTTTCATTTTTGGGTGAACTAACCTTTTAATGCTCATTAGTTTAAACAGTCCTGATGCATTGTTCTCTTTTAAAATGTTTGAATTTAAAACTTTGATATCATGTTTTTATTTTAATAAATTATGTGTGAATATTTCCTGACAGTCTCTGACAGTGCAGTCTCTCTATGGGTTATGTGATTGTTGTCATATTTATAAAAATATGTAAAAACATGTCTGTCACTGATTCTTGAGATAGAGGACAAAACGTCCTATACACAAAAGCCCTCTTTATGTTAAAAATAAATTAATTAATCAAAATAAAAATACTTACATCTAAAGGAAATCTGGATACTAAGGACATTCATTGCTTTTATTTTTAAATAATTTTGTTAGTATTGATTAAATACCTGCTCTATACTTGGAAAATACATGGAATTTTGCCTGTCCTCAGCATGAGGTCACAATGTAAAAAATGGCCAAACAAAGTGTTTAAAAAGGCAACAGATTAAAAAAAACAAAAAAAAAACATTTAAATTGAAAGGCAGAGATCTGTAATATATCAAACAATACAAAAAGTATTATATTTTCCATAAAAAAATGGCTATCAAAGTTGCGTCCTCACTTTGCGTCAACAGAATTTTTTATAATTCTGAGTAAATCAGGCAATGACATGATCATCTTTAACTCTGAGGAGCACTTACTATTTCCTTCTCATTGTGGATCTCACAGTAGGACACATAGTCCTGGAAGTTTTATATATTTTTTTATATTTTATACAAACAATGTTGAAGTCTCTGTGGTCACAGCTTTAACATGTCAACTCCATCAGGCCGGTGTAATAGTTTCTCTAAATAGTTATGGGATAAATATTGGCATTTTTGATATGTTTATTAAGGCAGCTACAACTGAGATAAAAAAAACAAAATTGCTCCAAAAAAAAAAAAAAAAAAAAAAAAAACCTCCATCAGGTTTTATGTTTGATGGTTGACAAGTGCTCTCAAAAAGTCTATATAATGTGATTTCATTTATTTTTTATTTTTTATTTATATTTTTATATTATATTTTTTGCATATGGGGAATTCTTATAATGTTGTTTCATGATTCTATTTTACATATACTGTATATTTGGGCCCATCTGGACCTTTGTCAACTCCAACAGTATTTGTCAACTTCTACAGTATTTAACACCGTCAGGTAAATGTCTTATTCATTTTTCAACTGATTGTGTTAAAATATTAAAACATCAACTGAACTACAATATCATGTATGATTTACCTAAGAACACTGGTTATATATGTTTAATATTAAAAAGGAGGTTAGAGAATTAAGGAATTTAGGAACTGGATTGTTCATGATAACCCTAAAAGAATTTTTTTAGAGATTTTTTTTTTTCACTTAGCTCCTTTACCGGATGGATCAAATTAAAATAGCATGCTTTTTAATGCGTCTGACAGAGTTGACACAAATTAATTTTTAGAAGAAAAAACTAAACAAAAACCTTTTTCAGGAAAACCGGTTACCTGATTTTTAAACTGATGTATTTGTAGACAAAAGTCTCAGCTAATGTATCATGTAAGCTTTAAGCTTCAGATGTTGAAGTGGATCAAAACCTTTCATCAAAGTTGTCCTAAAACCTTCTTCTTAGGACAACTGTGATTAACTTTTTTGATCCACTTCAGATATATCAGTTTAAAAATAATGTATTAATATATAATAAAAACTAACTTCTAAAACATGTTTAGTCCCTTATCTTAAGAATCAGTTCTGTATTAAAGTAAAAATGATTGATAAACACTCTTTCGAATGGAATAAAATAACAAGTACTTTGGGTGTCTTGTTCATCGTAATTATTTTCATATAAAAGCAACAGATATTAATTACATCCAGTTTATAAGCAACAAAGCTTGTGAGTGTGAATCCCGCGATATCCACCTCTGATCTCGTAGATGTCTGATCCACTAGAAGAGAGAACTGTCTGTCTTGCCTTTACTTTTTTCACTCCTCCCCTCACTGCAGCCACCTACTGTCGCCACATTTCAGGCAAGGCGAAGCGCATCTCAAACGAGCCTAGTGTCAGCGAAGTCCACTTCAACTGATATCTCGTGCTCAGGGAGCAGTGAACACTGCTTAGGGACCCTGTCGAATGGAACGCAGCTAGTGTTTCGCTATCACTAATGGCTCCAAAAGCGACAGCATATTATTCCCTTGTTGACATTCCATAATAAAATACAAATTCTTAATTCTTATAAAGGGACATTTATATAATTAAATAATTAATAATTGCCTAACCATCATACTTTTGCCTAATAACTATCATAATAAATGTATTTATTTTTGTACAGCATACATGCTGTGACGAATGATATAACTACACTATACTGCCAAAAGTTTTGGGATGCCTGCCTTTAAGTGCACATGAACTATAATGACATCCCATTCTTAATTCGTATGGGTTTAATATGGAGTTGACCCACCCTTTGCAGCTATTGCAGCTTCAGCTCTTCTGGGAAGGCTTTCCACAAGGTTTAGGAGTGTGTTTATGGGAATTTTTGACCATTCCTCCATAAGCGCATTTGTGAGGTCAGGCAGTGATGTTGGCGAGAAGGCCTGGCTCATAGTCTCTGCTCTAATTCATCCCAAATGTGTTCTATTGGGTTGAGGTCAGGACTCTGTGCAGGTCAGTCAAGTTCCTCCACACCAAACTCACTCATCAATGTCTTTATGGACCTTGCTTTGTGCACTGGTGCGCAGTCATGTTGGAACAGGAAGGGGCCGTCCCCAAACTGTTCCCACAAAGTTGGGAGCATGAAATTGTCCAAAATGTTGTGGTATGCTGAAGCAATAAGAGTTCATTTCACTGGAACTAAGGGGCCAAGCACAACCCCTGAAAAACAACCCCACACCATAATCCCCCCTCCACCAAACTTTACACTTGGAACAATGCAGTCAGGAAAGTACTGTTCTCCTGGCAACCACCAAGCCCAGACTCGTCTATCGGATTGCCAGACAGAGAAGCACGATTTGTCACTCCAGAGAACACGTCTCCACTGCTCTAGTCCAGTGGCAGTGTGCTTTACACCACTGCATCCGACGCACTTGGTGATGTAAGGCTTGGATGCAGCTGCTTGGCCATGGAAATCCATTCCATGAATCTGTTTACGCACTGTTCTTGAGCTAATCTGAAGGCCACATGAAGCTTGGAGGTCTGTAGCTATTGACTCTGCTGAAAGTTGGCGACTTCTCCACACTGTGCGCCTCAGCATGCGCTGATCCCACTCTGTGATTTTATGTGGCCTACCACTTCGTGGCTGAGTTGCTGTTGTTCCCAATTGCTTCCACTTTATGATATCACTAACAGTTGACCGTGGAATATTTAGTAGTGAGGAAATTTCAAAAATTGACTTACTGCACAGGTGGCAACCTATCACGGTACCACGCTTGAATTCCTGAGAGTGACCCATTCTTTCACAAATGTTTGTAGAAGCAGTCTGCTTGCCTAGATGCTTGATTTTATACACCTGTGGCCATGGAAGTGATTGGAACACCTGAATTCAATGATTTGGAGGGGTGTCCCAATACGTTTGGCAATATAGTGTATGTGGGGAGAAGTTATGCTTCTAAATTAAAGACCAGAGACTTTTATTTTGATTCTCTGAACGACTGGGTCTTCGTGTGACGTCATAAGCCTGCGCCCGCGCCTTCTCTAATGTCCGCTGAATAAAAGGTTTGTGCTTTCAGCTGTATAAAACGATACAAAACGTTTAAAGTTCTTTGCGCTTTTTGCTCCAACAACTTGGTAATGTTACTAAAACCGTTTTGTTGCAGTAGGGTTAAAATTAATGTTGTTTGTTACTGATTGTAATTACAATGCATTAATGTGACGTGTCGATAGCGTCTTTTATCAGAAATCTTAATTTCTGAGTTTTATATTCCTGAGTAGCGCACCTGTAACAGAATGATCTATTTTGCCTTTAATTTTCTTTCGATTTGATCATCATCCTCATTTCGATTGTAATCGCTGACCCGTTTCCAAACAAGCAGGAAAAGCCAGAGGTTTATCGATCGAGATCTGCCTGACGATGGAGTATATTAAAGTGGAGATTGTGGATCTGACAGATCTAGAACCATTCAGAGTGAAAGATGAAGAAACTGAGGAACAAAGAGGTTGGTGTCCATTCTTCAATAGAAAAAAAATAAATGCTCTTGATGTTGTGTGTTTGTTTACCATCGTTTGATGCAAATGACAGAAGTTACTTTTATCACATAAATGGTCGTATTCAAGCAATTTATACATCATCTTTTACCATTGTTGCTCTTGAATTGATTATTACCACCTTGTTCGTTTTAGACCTGCTTAAAGTGGAAGAGGAAAGTCAAGATCAGAATGAAGTAGAGAAAAATCAGTATCAGATGCCTCATAGCTTCTCAACTGGAGAAAATTCACAAATGGAAAATGACTTGACACAAAGTCCAGGGGCCAAAAAATCATTTGGATGCCCACATTGTGGAAAGAGTTACAAATGTAAAGAAGACCTAAAGGATCACATGACAATCCACAGTGAGAGGCCGTACACATGCCTTCAGTGTGGAAAGAGTTACACGCAAAAAATCAACCTTCAGAATCACTTGTTAATTCACAATGGAGACAAACCTTTCACATGCTCTCAGTGTGAGAAGAGCTTCACACGCAAGGGAGACCTGAAGAAACACATAATAGTTCATTTTGGAGAGAGGCCTTTCACATGCCATCAGTGTGGGAATAATTTCAGACATCAAGGAAACCTAACAAGTCACATGAAGATTCATACTGGTGAGAAATCAAATCGAAGTCCTCACAGCGATAAGAAACTTGCGCAAGTGTGCAATTTTAAAACTCCTGTGCTCTATCATGCTGGAACGATGCCCTTTAAATGTGATCATTGTGGTCAGAGATTTATCTTGTCAGCACACTTAAAGAGACACCTGAGATGGCATGCAAAGGAGAAATCTTGAGCATGATCCCTTCGTGGAAAGATGCCTTAGTGAGTTCAAAAGAACCATAAACTATACTGTCTGAAAGTTTGTGTGTGTGTTTTGGGTGTGGGAATGTAGCAAACAACCTGTACTTGAGTTTTCACCCGATCATAGAGAAAAGCATTGTTTAAATTAGTGATAATGGCAAAATGCTTTCTTTTTTAGGTCCAGCAGATTTAAGAAAATATTGAGAAATATAAAGAGCAATTTTATCTAAAAGGGAAGTTTATTAAAATGACCTGTAGTCACGAAGATTGTTTGTTCAATGACAACTGAAGGACAACTATAAAAAAACTGAAGTCAAACTATTAAAAAAAAACTATTAGGGATGTTTTTATGTTGGGACGAGCAGTTGTAAATCATATTAATTGTAAATACATTCATTGTACAAGAGGGCACTTGTTAAATATTATATCTTTCTCTGTGTTAAAGCGTTCAGTTTAGTTAATCATAGCTGTTGAGAAGTGGTGTGTGGACAACTGAGGTATATCTTTTAACAGACCCTGATTTACTATTACTGAAAATCCCAAATAAAAAGATGCTTGCCTGAGCATGGTAATTGTGCCGAGCTGTTGACTTAAAAGTTCACACTTTTCCATCGAAATAACTATCGAATGAGAACATAGTAATTGATTTGAATTGGGCTGAATACTGCTATATTTTCTTCTCTAGAGGTGCTTTTTAGTCATTTGAAGTGGATTTATTGTTTCCTTATTGAATAATTTTGCAACATTGATGATTTGATAATATGGTTTGATTTGATGCTGTTTTTTCCTGTTTATTACTGTAAAGCTGTTCAGAAGCAACCTGTATTGTATAAAGTGCTATATAAATAAATGTGACTCCACAAGCAGTTCTGACTATATACATGTGAAATGCATAAATATGTTACATTCCCCAGTGATGTACCAGTTATGACCATCAGCTGGGAAAGGTAATGATCATTGATCACTGAATGACATTGGATTTGATCATGTTATTACAGATCTCAAGTTAACACAGACCCTACCACATCAAACATTTGCAGATATTTATATATATATATATAAAATCCACAAGCCACCACCAGTAAAACACAAGTAAACATCATCACTATCACCTGGAACAGGTCATTCATACATATGACATTTTCTCATTCTACATTGCTTGTTGTAGCTACACTTTCTCTTTTAGACTAAGCCTTCCATATTTTATGCCTATAAACCAAAAAAAAAAAAAAAACACATTTATCTATTCTAGATGAAGCGTTTACGCTGATCAATCATGTTTAACTCTTGTTAAACGGAAGGTAGAAAATGTCCAACCTAGAAACTATATTCCATATTTGTGCATTTTGATCAGCAGTTTTATAAGTTGGTGAACCAAAAATTACACAAATACAATTATTAAAAGAAAAAAAAGTATTTAATAAAATATGAAGCTTAAACAATAAAAAGCATAGTGAGCTTGTTTGGATTGCAGGATAGCTTAAATGGTAAACATGAACCTTACAATCCCACTCCAGATCTCTCCTGTTTGCATTAAAAACGATAATTTTGACAGTTTATATGAGCAATTAATCTTTGATTAAATAAATACTTCTGACACATCTGAAGGCTATTCAAGTATCTATATGAAAATAGCTTTGACTTAATAGGTGTTGCTATTTTTATTGGCTTTAGTTTTGTAAAATATGTTCTGTGTTCAGGCTCAATGGTCTTGTTAGCCTTCAATTATAACTAAGAAATTAATTGTTGTCATCGTGAATATTAATGTTTTCTCATGCGTGTCCATAAGATCTTTCGTCTATGAAAATTTGTATGTGTGGCATGGGTGAACAAAAAATACAATGCAAGTAATTCCTTGCAAAATCACTGATAAATTAAACATTTTAATAAATTGGAATAAGTTATTATGGAATGAACCCTTTCAGGCTTAAATTATGACCATTATTAAATTATGACTATTTTTACTGTAAAAACGGCCAGAAGATAATCCTTAAATATTCCATGTATATTCCACATAATCCTTAAAAATTCCATGTATAATACTCCTTTTTTTTCCTAGTGGCATTTGCATTCGAGTTATACCCTATTGTGTCGCAGGCCACCATAGTTGATTTCAATTGAAGATTTTAATGGTCAAAAAGCACAGTATCCAGTCTAATAATCTTTTGAAATTTGTGTGGCATTACATGACAAAAACCACAAAAAGCTATAGAAAAATGATATCCACTGGAATTAAGGGTCTGAAAAGTGTTAATAGGTAAATATTTATTTGCCACTGTTTAAGTTGCTGACCGCTTATACAATGTTTTTAATAAAAGCAACATAGCAATTATGATTTTTTTTTGGGTGTTATGGGATGTCTGGGAACACACATAGAAGCCTATTATGATTTCTGAGGCTAAATAAAGGTCATTTAAATCCCTCAAAGTTGCAAGTAACCTTGCACAAGCATTATATCTGCATCCAGCTAATTCAATAAGTGATCATTTGTTTGCTCACAAACTCACAAAAGCAGTTTATTCAGTGTACTGAAGCCTCTCTTCCACTGACATTTATTCAGTTTAAAAGAAAAAGAAAAAAATGTTTATGAGGAACAGGGCCGCCACAACTGAATAAAGATCTGATTGTTAAGTTGGAAAATGTTTTACAAGTTAGTGCCATCAAATCTCTGACAACCTTGAGCACATCTGTGTATTCAGCTTTGTGATGAATTACAGTATGCAATATATACCATACCCGCACAGATGTTGGTCAGACGGATGTAATTAGTTCTAATTATCTTGAGTCATGATAATGTTAAGACCACCAATACAGTCTGTCAGACAACTAAATACAAGATCATCTCAATGTAAAAACTTGTGGAAGTACAGAACAGATGGAACCCAGTGGCAAGAATGCTTGATGAAATTATTTTTAATAAACATTTCAACATAACAGAAATAAACACTGGTTCTCAAAGTGCAGTGCCTCAATACTGCCCCATTCAGCCAGAGGTACGACAAACAAATCCTGGGAACTACTGTCAGAACTATTTGTGCTGGGAACTAGTAAAATATATTTCTATTCTTCAGAGACTGCAGACCTAGTCTGGTCTTTCAGTGAGGTATTTAGATGTTAAGCAAAAAGTGGCTAGAAGACAGATCCATTATTTATTTAACACAAAATAATCATGGAATAATTATCACAACACTCTGCTGGTCCAAGTTCTGGCCAAAGTGATTTCTAGCTTTCTTCTGAGAGAATCCTGTAAAAACATTAACAGCATTAAGTGATGAAACCATGTATTCCTGACATACAAAAACAGAAAGACATGACTTGAATGTGGCAAAAACAAATAATCAAACCTTGAAGAGGCCTGTAGACTCACTGGAGGGTCACACCCCAGGAACGCTCTGTTATCATACGAGTACTGCAGCAAAGCACTGAAACATGGGTCCTGTAATAATATATGCATAGACATACACACAGATTTAGACAAACACAATGAGAAGGCACAAATGAAACTGTGCAGAGTATGCCAAGCATTTGGGCCCATCAACAATTCAAAATTATTTCTTAAATTGTTTTTATTACATGAACACATTTAAAGCATTACTAGTGTAGTAAAACAAAACTAAAATCTACAAATTATCACAAGTGAACTTGCTTTGCTCCATCTTCAAAATATGGCATGCAGGACATTAACACCACTAAGAAGAACATACATGCAATTGACTGGGAGTCATTTTGTTTTTATGGCTCAGATGTTTAAGACAAGAATCAATCTCCTTTACCCTCTAGATATATTACAATGTTCTTTTTTGCCCTTCCATCCATGTAAAGGAGATTTGTCTAGATAGTGTATGTAAGACTAGTTAAAAGTGTTATTCTGCTTGTGTGTTTAGAAGCTTGTTGCGTTTTTATATGTTTGATAAAAAAGACAATGAATCACTGTATAACAGAAATTAATATAAATTATTTCATCAGGTCAAAAGAAACAAGTCATCATGATTCCTTCAAAACTGTTCATGGCACCCCTGGTCTACTGCTCAGAATAAATACTGAGTTCACAGAGAAAGTTTATAGAGCATAGTGGCCCTCAATGGATTCATTTTGCATATCCACAAATGACATTCAGTTTCTGTCAGTAAGCAGGTCTTTAAATCTCACCTTGATTAAAATGTGTGGGTTTCCGATAACAATGAGGAGAGCTTTGGCTCGTGTAATGGCAACATTGAAACGCTTTGGGTTGGAGAGAAATCCCAGCATGCTTTGCAGTTCTTCATTCAGCAAGGACTCATTGGACCGGACCTACAGTTTTAAACAAAAATATGTTTATTCATCTGAGGGGAAAGATGAATCTGAACACCTGTCACTTATACCTATGTTAATTCATTTAATGGACCACTTCAAACATTTCTTCAAAACATTAGATGCTTTACCAGTTTCACCCAATTTATTAGGATGGCTCTTAAGCTAGTGTTATACGTTCCGTGTGACAAAATCATCATCGGAGGGTGTACGCGGAGGCTCTTTGCGGACAACTGCATGCATCCCATTTTTTTTGTGACCGCGTGAACAAGTATGTGTGGTCCCTAGGCTACAAAAGCACCAACTGCGCATGCACTGGAAAAACAACAACTGTGTGAAGAAGCACCTGTACAATCCGTTGTTAAAACAACAAAGACAGCCAGATGTGCAATAATAATGATGTGCAATAATCCATGTTTGTTTATTGTTCAAGCCGATCTGCTGCACTTTAGTTTGAGTGCAAACCCTGAGCAGTAAAGTGCATCATTTATAATAATAATAAAAAAAATAAATAAAAAAAAATCTTTATGGTTGTTGTTTTACTTCATTTTTGTTTGTCAGTCTCTGTTGTTAAAAATGGCATTACATGTTACTGTGGATATATCTACACACCCCTGTTAAAACAGCTGTTTGTTTAATGTGAAGTAAAAAAGAAAAATCATATCAGAACATTTGCACACTCAATGTAATATTTACAACCTAAACAATGTCACTGAAAACCAAAGTGACAATTCAGAGGAAAAAAAATAACTTGGAGTAACTACAATCTGATATAATTTATCTAGGTTTCATTTTTTACATCACAAAAACCAGCTGTTTTAACAGGGGTGTGTAGAATTTTTTTTTTTTTTTTAAATATTTAAAATATTTAATATACACTGCTCAAAAAAATTAAAAGGAACACTTTTTAATCAGAGAATAGCATCAAGTCAGTTAAACTCCTGCTACTTAACTGACCAGATCAATATCCCAGAAGGGGTTAATCAGTTTCAGCTGCTTTGGTGTTAATGAAATTAACAACAGGTTAATTAACAACTGACTGTTTTTCACTAGTTTAGCATTTGGCTAGGGTCAGTGTCACTACTGGTAGCATGAGGTGATACCTGGACCCTACAGAGGTTGCACAGGCAGTCCAACTCCTCCAGGATGGCACATCAATATGTGCCATTGCCAGAAGGTTTGCTGTGCCTCCAAGCACAGTTTCAAGAGCATGGAGGAGATTCCAGGAGACAGGCAGTTACTCTAGGAGAGCTGGACAGGGCCGTAGAAGGTCCTTAACTCATCAGCAGGACCGGTATCTGCTCCTTTGTACAAGGAGGAACAGGATGAGCACTGCCAGAGCCCTACAAAAAGCCACTGGTGTGAATGTCTCTGACCAAACAACCAGAAACAGACTTCATGAGGGTGGCTTGAGGGCCCAACGTCCTCTAGTGGGCCCTGTGCTCGTCATCCTTGGAGCTCGAATGGCATTTGCCACTGAACACCAGAATTGGCAGCTCCGTCACTGGCGCCCTGTGCTTTTCACAGATGAGAGCAGGTTCACCCTGAGCACGTGACAGATGTGAAAGGGCCATGGAGAATGTTATGCTGCCTGTAACATCGTTCAGCATGACCGGTTTGGTGGTGGGTCAGTGATGGTCTGGGGAGGCATATCCATGGAGGGACGCACAGACCTCTACAGGCTAGACAATGGCACCCTGACTGCCATTAGATATCTGGATGAAATCCTTGGACCCATTGTCACTGGTGCAGTGGGTCCTGGGTTCCTCCTAGTGCATGACAACGCTCGGCCTCATGTGGCAAGAGTATGCAGCCAGTTCCTGGAGGATGAAGAAATTTATACTACTGAATGGCCCCCACGCTTGCCTGACCTAAATCCAATAGAACACCTCTGGGATATTATGTATCGGTCCATCCGATGCCGCCAGGTTGCACCTCAGACTGTTCAGGAGCTCATTGATGCCCTGGTCCAGATCTGGGAGGAAAAACTCCTGGACACCATCCGTCGTCTCATTAGGAGCATGCCCCGACGTTGACAGGCATGCATACAAGCACTCTCAGTACTCTGTAGGTTGATAATTTTCATTTTTATTAAACTATTTGGCATCCATTCATTCCTAACACATTACCCAGTCCATATCAGTATAGATATCTAGCATGACATTTTCCCCATTGAGATCTGATGTGTTTTCAAAGTGTTCCTTTAATTTTTTTTTTTGAGCAGTATAGTTTTATATTTACTGTATATAGGACTTGTATAATGGGCTATATAAAAGGGAAAATGCAACTTCCTCTATAAAATAAAAATGGCCTCAGTTACTCCCAAATTAGTTAAAATAGGTCTCTGGATTCAGAACTTTTCCACAGTTCACTTATTTATTTCCAAAGTACCCGCCCAGAAATCACTTCAGTTACCGTTGACAGGATCATGATGAGGTACTCCTGACCCTGAAACTCCTCCACTGAGCCCACCTTCACTTCTCCCAGACCCACCCTGTGGAGCAGCACACGGATCTTCTCCACCTGACAACACACACAACAGCTTTTTACACATGAAATCTGGGTGATCCTGTGATTCACAGAAATCTTTGTTTCAAGTTAATCCTGGGAATTCATAATCTGACATCACACTGTATATTCTAAAACCCTGGGTTAACATTCTTATTTGCATATTTGATGTGTCATTGTCATTGACTGGATGAACACAGCATGCAAACTGTTTCCCCCTCAAATGCTGAAACAACTGTTTAAATGCAACAGTGTTTCACTTGACTGTCCAAAGCAAGTGAATATGATTCATGTGATTGGCTGTCAGTTGCTAAGCATCTAGTGTAACATTCTAACATTGCCAAGATTTGTGCAGTGTGAAATGATGCAATGCGGTGTTAACAGCACAAGAGCAAACTCCAAATCATCTGTCCTGCAGGCTTTGACACCACCAAATCCTCCAGTCCACCTATTCTGACTTGGGCATCAAAAGTAAGGTACTTTGGTCCATCAGGTACATCAGTCTAACTTTACAAGCAGATCTTTCAGGGTTTCATTGAGATGAGGGATGTCGGAGTCAAATCAGCTAATCACTGGGGTGCCTTAAGGTTCAGTGTTTGGTCCTCTTCTTTTCTTCAATTATACTGGGAACAATCATAAAGGCTCAGCTCCATCATCTGTCATTTCAACCTGATGATCCCACTGTCTCAACTTGTACATCTACCTGCCATTCAGACATCTCTGCTTGGATAAAGGAGCGTAGTCTCCAAATCAACCTTGCAAAGATGGAGTTCCTTAAAATCCCTGCAAACCCATCAGTTGACCACAACATCAAAGAGTCTACAACACCAATACCAACCAGGACAGCAAGGAACCTGGGGGTTGTTTTTGATGACCAGTTGAGCTCTACCACCCATATTTCCCCAACTGCCTGTTTGTGTAGCTTTGCACTTTAAAACACTCCTACAACTGTATACTGTCTCATGCCAGTTACAGTGTTCCTTTACAAAGAGGCATTAAGTCGCTTTCCAGAATCTTCACCCTCTCTGCTCCTCTCTAGTGAAACTAGCTGCCAAACTCCACCCAAACTGCTGGAACTATCATAATTTTCAAGAAGCAGCTAAACACAAGCATTTAATCACTCCACAACCTTAAACCAATGCACTTACTATAGCTCCTTTTTTATAAAAATTCAATAACACAGTTACAAATTGTTTTAAGGTGTTCTTGTTACAGTGCAATTATAGGGGCTACGCATTTCAAATCTCGTAAAACAAGGAGGAGGTGGTTGCAAATAATAATACATTGCATAGACACCACAATCAAAACAGTAAAGAGAGACAGAGGGTCCGAAATCTTTGCCAGATGTGGTGAGAAAATTGTACATCTGCTGTACAGAGACTCACCTGCTTTTTATATGGGGCAATGACTCCAATGTCTGTAGCTGGTATGGGGTTATAGAGTCTCTTTGCTAGCTGGCAACAGTACATCATGACTTGCACTGCCTCAGCAGGATTAAACCATGATGGATTACTGCCCTCTCTCATCTCAGTCCCCTTTAAAACACAATCGACATGTACAGCAGACAAAAGCACATGCAGGGCCCGAGAAGTGACATTTGAGTCTTTACTTACCCTAACTCCATGAAAAATAAAGGGGAAGCCCTTAGTTGGAAGTCTGTTCCAGTGGCAGAGAGCATCCACTACAGCTCTCTGAGAGCGCACACACAGCTCGCCCGCATAAAAGAGTCGTGACGGCAACTCCAGCAAAGCCTCATGGGATCGGTAGTTATAGACCAGCTTAGTCACCTACAAAGCAACAAAGATTGAACTACATTCAGCAAAGGGGAAGTTTTGTGATGGAGAGCCTGAGAAGTGGTTCCATATCACAGGATCTGAACAGAGCCACTCATTTATTGTTTTATCCATTCTTGTAGTATTACTCAACTGGGGTTTCCAGGTTTTAGTGGAGTGGATATTCTGCTATGAAGTTTGTTTTAGCTATTTAAGGAAATCTGAACCATTTTAATGTGCAAATACACTACGATTCTAGCCTTAAATGTTTTTGTTGATTTATTTTAAATCATGATGCGCCAATAAAAGGTTCTTGATGGAGCTGCTGGAAGACAAGAATTTTCAGCTACCTAATGATAGCGGGGAGACAGTGCTTATTTCAATACGGAAATTAGTCTAGAGTATGGACTATTTATATGCCTCAGTTTGTATTTTTCTTAAAGGTGATATAAGAAGGTAACATTGGAAAAAAGTCCAGATGATTCAGTGTGGATCACTTTGAACATCTTGCATTTTTGATGCACATTTTGTTTATTTTGACATTTGCTCAAATAGCAGATAGGGGGAATGAAAAGTGGCATTACTTTTGCAATTCCATTTGGTTGCATTTGTAGCACAGAAATTACACACATTTTACATGAACTAACAAAAACAGTACATTACTGGATCGGGGCCCATTTCAATGAGGAGGTTCAACAAACTAAGTTAAAACTTGAATCAGAATTGACTTACCCTAAGATGGGAAATTCTGAGTTTTTAAAAAAATAAAACAAATAAATAAATAACATGGCAGCAGCTAAAAATGAAGCATAAAAAAAGAACAATTAAATCAGGTAAAGCTTTATGCATAAAAGGTTCATAGGTGTAGTCTACAAGACTTCACAAACATTTAACATTAAATAAATATCATTGTGTCTATTTCAATGTGCAGCAGCTTTTCCACATAGTCTTATGTTGTTTTCACATGATTAAATGTTCTCTAATGCAACCAGTTACATTTCTTTATTAGGGTAATAAAATTAACATTTGACTTCTACTCAGCCAACAGCAAGAAGGCAGAGGCTCACAAAATTGGGGGAGGACCTGCAACACCACCACCGACAGATGAAGAGGAGATGGCCACAATACCAAGTATTGGAACAATAAAAATAATAACTTGCTTTTGTATTTGTAGGAAATAAAGAGGACCCAATAAATTGTGAATAATTTGTGTTCAATTAACACGTATCTCAGACTACCCTTCCATCTGGCATCCTTCCATTCCACACTGGTTTCATTTTCGGAAGGTGCGATGATGGGAATGTGTGTGTCATCAATGCATTCAACCACACTGGAAATCCTTAAGGAAATTCTAATTATTAGGTTACTTCTAGAGATCACAGGAAGATGTTATTAAGTGAACGTCATTTATCAGATTAGCCTCATTTAAACTGATTTTTACACGAATTACCTGCAAACCTGTGAAACTCCTCTTTGATGGCTCTCATGCGGTTGCACCCAGGAAACAACACAAAAATTGTGAGTGTGAGAGCAAGGCACACTTTCCTTACCGCTCATATAGCAGCCTTACTAACGTGCTCTGCATTCCTGATGTTATTTAGAAAACTACCATTTAAAAATGGTTATCTGCAAATATTTAGTAACAGTTACCATGATAACTGACTCTTTTCCTATACTGAAACAGAAAACCTAGAGTTTCCCTCATCAGGGTTAACATACTCAAGTTTTCACGTAATGTCCTTTCTAAAACAGGCCTCTATTGTCAAAACATGCCCGACAACTTCTAAAGGTTACGAATTACCAATATAATTTCTGAGCAGATTCTTGCTCTCTTAAAAAGTGCTTTACGGATAATTGTTTAACGTCCCTTTTAGGCAACCTTGTGTGTGTGTCATGCGAAAGCTTTGTTGTTATGAGCTTTAAGACCAGATTTAACTGCAGACAGGATTCTAAGTGAATTTTCAGCCATATACCTATAATATTGAAACAGTGAGATGACTTTATGCATTTCAAACATTTGGAATTTCTGTAGACCAAATTATTTTCTGTGGTAACTGACAGCATGAGACACATCCTGTCAATAAAGCTTGACCTGCATTTAACTAAATATTTCTTTATAATCACACAAACAAACATTAATTATTTGTGATATTGTCTTCTGACCAGCAGGGGATTGTAGCCTCTCTCGCTGCAGCTGTAGAGCGGAGTTCCCATCAGCCTCTCGAGAAGAGAAAGCCCTAGTCCAAACACAGCAGCAAGTCTTGACTTCACCACTGGCCCCAGTTGCTTTGGATCACCAGCCAGCACAATCTATTGAATAAAGATGGGTAAAAGTCAGAGGATATAGGCTAATAAACAAATGAATATAGCTCAATATAGTTTCAAATGGTCAACACAAACATTGTCAAGTCTTACCTGCCCACTTGTCTCAGACAGCAAACTCAGAGGGATCAGAGTTTCGGGTTCAGTGGCCTGACCAGCCTCATCCAAAAACACATGGGTAAAATGACCAACCCTAAAAACACAAAGATCTTTTTGATGAAATCTCGGTCTCTTCCATTGACAGCCTACGCAACTACCACTTTCAAGCCTCACGAGTGCTTTGTTTGTGAAATAAATTTCTGATGTGTGTTCATGCAACAACATCTGCTGTGCATCAACACAACACATATGCATCGCGTTCTTGCAAAGTACTCGCTTCATAAAATTGAGGTTAAACCACTGGAGTCACATGTATTACTTTTATGATGTCTTTACTACCTTTCGGTTTGGAACGACATGAGGGTGAATAATTAATGACACTTTTCATTTCTGGGAGAACTAAACCTTTTAAGTGTGGTTTAAGTGTTAAAAATAAAGCACAATACTTTATGAAGCATATTTAAGAACAGAGGCATGTAGTGCACATAGTATGCAATAAAGGGTCTTAAGTGTCAGTGTCTTACCGCAGTCCAATCTGGTAGAACATACCAGCACTGGAACAAGTGCAAACAACAATACGATGAAAACTGGCATGTCGAATATCTTCTCCAGCTCTTGCATACTGACGCAACTCCTCTGGCATAGACTGTAGAGCACAAAATATGATCACAGTTAAAAATGCTTTACTAACTCAGGTCCCTTGGTCTGTAAAGATTTGAAGGTCTTGATTTCTTTGGTCTAATAAATCAGTTTAAAAATCATCAGATGGAAGAGAACAGAAAGTGCATACCTAGTTCACCGATACCATTTTTTCAGAACTGTACTGATACCAAAAATTTAAAGTATTGGCCAATACCAGCGGCCAATAAATTAATGTAGAATTTCTATACCTCTGTGTTGAACTGATAATCACTCGTGTTAAACGCAATCTACTAAATACAGACAACTTCATTATAAATAAAAACAACAAATGAAAAAGATATATAAATCATAAAAAAATAAAATAAAAAAAACACTATTATAAACTAGGTAAGCGGATAATTCAGCAGCAAAACTAACTTTAGAAAAATCATGAGTGCACACTAATTGTATGAAATCTAAACATTTAGTGGAGAACAAATAAAAGTGAATAAGTGCAGCATTAAATCTGGTAAAATGCTCTGTATTGTAAAATACATTAATGAAAAACAAGTAAATATATTTATAAATATATACTGTAAAATAAAAATACATTTCTTTCAAACATATAGCGCAGCTTTTAAACGAGGGAGCAACATATGATAGATAGGATAGAACAAGGCTATTGATGAGCTTCCATTGTGCAAAAGTATTATAATATGAAAGGCTCCAACACAGGGATGTAACGATATTATCAATATCATGGTATCGGGATAGCAAAATTGTCTCGATTCTATCGTGGTCACATGACTGTATGAAACTATTTTTTTCCAGCCTGGTTCCGAAAACTGTTCTGGTGCGATGGATGGGCGAAGTGCGAGGAGCGTATCCTTTGATAGAGACGTCTCACATCATGAATATTATAGCAATGAATGCACTGAAAAGCGAGAGAGAGAGAGAGAAAGAGACACAAGGCGACAAAGGCGAGCTGCACGATTAATCTTTAAAAGATTGCGTTCTCGATTTGATCACCTACATGATCTAATTCCTAAATGACAACGATTCGCCTGTGTATATTAAATCTTTGACAAAAATAAAATCGCGACATTCAAATCTGCATTTGCGCTGCCACTGATCTAAAGAGAGCAGTTGTCATGTGTAGATAAACAGATTCACAAGAGTCAAACACACAGCATCATTATTTCTGTTACAAATATTCAAATTATCACAGAAGTATACAAAAGTGTATTATTCAGATAAACTCTGATGTTTACTGATCAAAATAGGATAAAATCACTTTTTGAAAGTGCTTCTAATAACAACTATCGATTATATTGTTACGCCACTAGGTGGCAACAAATTACTGTTAAAAAGTATTTATCAGTGAATCATTCTTTTAGAAACAAGTGAAGTCTTAATGAATCTTACAAAAATATTCAGTTTCACCTGTCTGGGTCTTACATGCGTGTTCAAGCATCTTATATGTGTTAAGTTTGTGGTAAAACTTTACAATAAGGTTAATTTGTTAACATTAGTTAATGCATTAACTAACATGAACTAACCTTGAGCAATACATTTGTTACTGTATTTGTTCATCTTTGTTAACCTTAATTAATAAAAATACAGCTGTTCATAGTTTGTTCATTTTACTTCACAGTGCATTAACTAATGTTAACAAATAAGACTCTGAGAATGTTAGAAAAAAATAATAGATGTTACCTTTGTCAAGGTCCATCTGGTGCAATTATTTTATTTTATAAAGGGGAGTGTTAGGTCATTTGACCCATCTCACACTATACCTCATACCTCTAAACAACAGTTATGATTAGAGGATAAAGAAAAGAGGACAGGATATGACATGGTTAATTTGTACATCATTGTAATGTTCGATCATTGTTTAACACTTACGGCACTTTTTTCCTAAGTCTTCATTTCTTTTCTTTTTTTTTTATTATAAAATAATCGCAATAAATATCGTATTGTGGACTTTATATCAAGGTATTATCATATCGCAAGATTTTGATATTGTTACATCCCTAAGAGCAGCACAAAGCAGCTTGAAGCAACTGAGTCACAAAGCGCAGCACTTTGCATTGAAAAGTTCAAAGCACAAATTGAGCCTTTTCTTTTAACAGTTTTAAATTTCAGTTAAGGTGTGCGTGAAGAACAATTCATAGTGCTCTCTACAGTACTCCAGTCTTGTGATCTAAAAGACAATTGACAATAAAAGAACGATGACATGATTTAGAAACAGCAATAAACTCCAGCAAGATAAAGTTATTTTATGCAAAACCATAGACCTCTATCTACAGATCAAGTATACTAATAAGAACATTAAATCATCTTGGAGTTGACTGCTGTAACGGAACACGACACGCAGTTCGAATGCTGAACGGAGAATGACTGACAGCCCCAGTGGAGGGAAGCATTTACGTGAACTTGAATTGAATGACTTAAATAGTATTCATCTGTACCTCACATTAAACTATGGAATGGCTTCAGAACACTTAGAATATAATGCACGAAAACTTTATGGTGCTTTATAATGTTTTTGTGCCTTTTGTGGGGCATAACAATAACACAATAGTATACGCACAATCTCGTCTGACTGATATCCGATCTGGCAAAAAAATGGCAGTATCGGATCGGGGCATCCCTAAAGAGAACCACATTAAAACAACAGGCTGCAATTACACATATAGACACAACAGCACCTCTTCTGGCCTGCAGGTGGCGTTGACACGAGCCAGACTGGCAGTGTGCAAGTATCCACTCTGGTGAAGGCGCATGCAGACGAGGTCAGCGGCGCTGTTTGAGGGTGTGCACACTAGCACACGACTGCAGGGGATGCGGTGATACACCTGCACATACAGTACAGACATGGCTGCTTAGCATCACACACACTTGACTTCACCAGCACACACATAGAATATGACTTCAAAACTAATTCATGAAAAGTTGTAAACAAAATATACAATTTTACCACAAACAGTGCTGAGAGATTAGAAATTGTAATTATTTACATCCAGTCCCACCCATTTATTGCTATGAAACATGCCAAACAACAAAGTTACTCTTTTATTTGGCAGCAGTGCAAGAGTTCACAAATGTAGGTTGTTTATTGTTATGGGTTTTGTCTTTTGACAACCTGCACTTGCATTGCAATTAACTACTCGTGCATATGATTTTTGTGCACATTATTGTGCTTTGATGTGAGAAAACAGAACATCTAATCTTGGCTGACAGACATTCTAATAACAGCAAATTAAGGCAGGCATACACCGTGCAATTTGCGACTCTTTGTATATGGGGAAACGAGAGGCGATAAACCTTTCCCGACTGGCAATTGGATGGTCGGATGAATTTCTGGCATGTCAAAAATTTTGGTCGCCCCTAGTGAGGATATCGCACAGTTGAAGCAGCGCTATGAACTGAGTGCCCTAAACTCTTGTTTTTTCCCCTCACTGCGCCTGCGCGAAAATAGAAATTAAACCATTTCATCTTCAATGCAGCAAGAAAGAAAACAAAAAGAGGGAGATCTTTAAGTTCTGTAGCTATCAAACTAGCTGCAATTTAGCAAACTGTTGCTTACCTCCAGTTCGTGTTGCATAATGGATAAACCATAGGCTATTATACCCACGTCTTCCAAGCCACCTGCGTGTACATAACCGGCGCCTCTTGTATTAATTTACTTGATCATAAATTTAATTATTGCAGTGGTCGGACACATTAGACTGTTAATAATTTTAATTATAGGCCTATAATTCATTGTATAAATGTCTTTAAATCATTTTCAATGATGAGTAAGCTAATCTATCAAATCTTTTGATTTATCCTCGCAGTATGTTGGTTATGCGGTGATGCGCTATGAAATTAGCCTATTGTGGGCCAAATTAATTTTAATATCAATTGAATAATAAAAGTAGGCCTACCCTAATAATAATAATAATAAAATATATAAATTGGAAATGCTAAATTCTCTTTATATCCATAGTTGATATCCATGCTTTAGACGATATCTCTGGAAACATATGGTCAATCGGCGCAACCCAGTATGTGGGTTTATCGTGCATATTTCAAACGCATAGTGTGAGCAGTCTAGTCACAGCTCGACCATCCAATAGTGCGCTTTGGCTTTACGTCGCATGCAAGCTACTCGTACAGTGTCACTTGGTAACCTTGCTGAAATCGTACAGTGTATGCCCGCCTTTATAGCCACTTTTCCATAGGGTTGGGTATTGAGAACCGGTTCCAAATTTCAAAGAATCGGGGATTCGATACGATGCGTGCATTTCGATTCTGTTTATCGATTCTTGACTTTTTTCAGTCATTCTTGCACGGCGAACGGCAGTAGCATTTTACAGTTGTATCTATCTGCTAGGACCTGCAACAAGGACCTTATCACGCACATATGCAGTTCATTACGGCACTGACTTTTGCTTCAACACGGCATGAATCTGAAGGAATGCACCGTGTTTAAGGGGCCGTTCACATGTCACGTCTAAATACGTGTGGAAAGTGTGGCCGCGCCACTTTCTCCTTCTTTCCAAAGCGATTGCGCTCCCGTGGCGTCTGTCATTGCTATGCAACCATGAACTGCGCTGTCCATGATGACGAGGAAGTATTAGCAAAGTATCAGTCTCAAACAGCAACTGCCTGTTATATATTGTATTTTGTATTTTTTGATATACCTAAATAGTTTTGGTTTGTAATTGCTTCTGCTCATTCCTTAATGAAAATTTTATTTATTTCATTATTAGACGAATTGTCACTTAACAGTTATAGCCTACTGGTTATAGCCTAAATGTGGCAAGAATAAAAGGTAAAAACATTATTTTTGAAGTATTTGCTCTTTTTTTCTCTCCATAAAAAAATATTGGAAGCAGAACAGAGAATCGATAAGAACCGGATTCGATAAGCAGAATTTGAATCACTAAAATTAAAACTATACCCAACCCTACTTTTCCACCGTTGGCCCGAACGGTTCTTAGAATGGTAAGGAACGGTTCCAGTTGTGTTTCCACTGGAGCCTGGTACGGCACGGCACGATTACAAACCGTTCTCGGCATGGAATCGTGCTGGTAGAATCCGTGAAGTGACGTCAACACTCAGGATTGGTCACTTGTCTGTCTCATTCTTACGTACTCGATCACGTACGCACACGCGCACTCTTCAAAAACGGTGCTTTAAATCTCTTGACAAACTAAAATATGTAAAATGACATTTGTATATATATTCGAAATAGAAGATATACATTGTACTTAATGTCAGCTTGCTTATTTTGCTCAAGATAATGATTTATTAAGTCCACCTCAAAAACAAGAAACTATGTTTCTAACTCGAGAGCTGTTGTTTCAACCACACAAGTTTGCAATGCAGTTTGCAAATATTCGTTTGAACTATGGTTTCGGGAAACACCAAATAGTTGAACTATGTTAGTAACGATGGAACTTGCGATGTTAGTTGACCAACGATGCTTTTGGGAAACGCACCCAAGCTGTCAATGCATTTTCAAAATAAAAGTCCTGCTTCTGGCACAGGCCAAAATATGCCAAATATCAACTGACCACTAAAGCAAACTTAAACATTATGTAATACTAAACATTTATTAATAGCATTTGTTTTAAAAGAATTTGCTCTGCCTCGCAGATTTCCAGGCACATGCACAAACTGTGTAGTAACTCGTAGACTACCTGCAGAATAGCTTCTATGAGTGTAATGGTTTTTCCTGTGCCAGGAGGCCCAAACAGAATGTAGGGCGTGGGACGACATTCTCCACTTAGAATCCGTTTAATGGCCTCTTTCTGGGCAGAATTCAGCTGAACGTTGAAGAACTGGCCAGGGTTTGGGATGCGTTTTGCAGACATTGTCAGATCTGAAATAGGATAGATATATCTGAAATCACAAAATGAAAAATTCCAAAGAAAATATAGCTGCAAGCAGCAAGAGCCACTCATCTTTCTGAAGTGTACCGTGCTGTCTTCAAACTTGTCAGGCACCTGCAGGACATGCTGACTACGATCTCTACCAAATTGTGTGTTGATATGTCAAAGTGTTTAAAAAAAAAATAAAAATTGCAAAATAGAGGAAAAGTTGTCTCATCCGATCCCGGCAAAATTGGTATCAACAGATTCAGCATGACCCACGGAATACACAGACAGATCATGATTTTCCAACAAACATTTCAAGTTATGAAAAAAAAAAAAAAAGAAGCAAATATACACTTTGAATGGCTGCGCGCATATGTTTAAAAAAAAAGAATGTTACTTTATTTTGCATCATTTAAATGCTGTTGACACTACTGTAACTTTGCAGTGTGTAAGTGGCCGATGGCCATTTTAGCAGCATGAAAAAATAAAACTTTAATTCAAATTGTTGATGTGTTATAAACAGACAGCAAACAAAGAGTGTTCCCATTACAATGACTAGAGCTGTGGTGACTTAATGGGCTCATGATGTTCTTCACTCTTGCTGAAACTCCACAACGAATCTCTTATTTACATTGTGTTTACACTGATGGTTATAATGAGAGGATTTGCGAGTTTTGAGCAGATTGAGCAGAATTAAATTAAAGGTAGAGGTATTATAATTATTATTATTATTAATAATAATAATAATAAAAATAACAATAATAATTAAACCTTTGTAAAGCAACCCTGAGTATAAATAGGCACTATAAAAAGGCACTGTTGAGTATAAAAAGACTATAAAAAGATGCAAGGTTCTCATCTAACTGACAGCCAGTGAGGAACAGACAAACCTGAAATTACTTGTGAAAAGAATGCTTTCACTAGGAATAAGGACTTCTTTTCACTTCTTGTTAAGTTTGCTCAAGAATGTTTTTCTTTATGCATTTTGGCATTTTTTCCCCCATACTCTTAGTATGAATGCATTTCTTTTTTTTTTTTTTTTGCATTAAGAATGCAGCAAGACAAACTATTAATCCTTTTTTTTTTAAACGCAGAACTTTATTATTTTTTCATGTTCAGTGACACTTTAAATAGGATAACCATTAAGGAAGACTTAGCTAGGTAATAAACTGCATTTGTAAATAATCAGTAAAACTACAAATATTAAGTCTTACAAAGTTGTAATTTGTTGCCCTTTTTTATGTATTTTAAGTGGTTTAAATGAGTCCCTCTCGGCCTCTGAACTTGAGTACCCCTGTATTATTTAGTCACCTAAAACCATTTTCTTTCACTGAAAATGTTAATTTCCTTCTCCTTAACAGTTCATCAGGCTCTTAAAGGGTTAGTTCACCGAAAAATGAAATTTCTGTCATTGATTACTCTTCCTCATGACGTTTTACACCTGTAAGACCTTTGTTCGTCTTCGGAACACAAAATAAGATATTTTTGATGAAATCCAAGAGGTATATGACTCGTCCATAGACCGTAATATAATCATTACTTTCAAGGTCCAGAAAGGTACTAAAGACATCGTTAAAACAGTCGACGTGACTGCAGTGGTTCAACCTCAATGTTATGAAGCGACAAAAATACTTTTTGTGCGCAAAAAACTAAACAAAAATAACTTTATTCAACAATCTTTTCTGTTCCGTCATTATCTTTACGCAGTTTCCGCAGTAAGCACAGTGAAGGCTTCCATGTTTATGTCTGAATGCTGGCTCAGTATTGGCCAAAGCTGCACGTGAGCACCACAACGCATGCGTGTGATGCTGACGCAGGACGTAAAATCTGAAAACGCTGGACATAAACAATGTATGAGAATGACACAGAAGAGAGGATATTGTTGAATAAAGTTGTTATTTTTGTTTTGTTTTTGAGCACAAAAGTATTCTCGTCACTTTATAACATTAAGGTTGAACCACTGCAGTCACGTCAACTGTTTTAACAATGTCTTTAGTACCTTTCTGGACCTTGAAAGTGGTGATTATATTGCTGTCTATGGACGAGTCATTTAATTAAAAATATCTTAATTTGTTTTCTAAAGATGAACAAAGGTCTTACAGGTGTGGATCGACATGAGGGTGAGTAATGACAGAATTTTAATTTTTTGGTGAACACTTTAATGATTTAGACTTTGTCATCTCTTGGAGTATCTGAAGGACAGATTTTTACTTATATCTGTCATCATTAGAACAGAACACATTTTACACTCAGTGTTCCTACTCAGCAAAAGTCAATTCAATAAATTAAAGATTAATTGTGCACTTTAGTTAGCTTAATTGAACAAAATGGTTTTCACAAGTGTGACAAAACCAGTGAGCTTGTGCTGCACTGACTGACAGCTGCTGTGATTATAAAGTGCGGTGCTCGCTTTGTGTAATTCATTCACAATTTAAAAAAAATTAGTTTTTCATGAGACTGATTTTTTTTTTTTCCTACTCCATACTTCTACTCCAAAGTGCTAAACCCTGACACAATTTATTTTTAAACCTAGTGATTTTATGTTTAGTATTTATTCAAAAGTGAAATGTGTGGGGAAAAAAAAAAAAAAAAAAAAAAAAAAATATATATATATATATATATATATATATATATATATATATATATATATATATATATATATATATATATATATATATATATATATATATATATATATATATATATATATATATATATATATATATATATTACAGGAAATTTTGCCAGGTAAATTATTATTTTTTTTAAATAATGAAATGTTGGATTTCCTACATCTTAAAACGTTTACAAATAGGGACAATCTCAGCCTGTCTTGAGACTACAAGGTTTGTATGGGTATGAGCAAATAATGTTTTTGGTCATTACATTAAAAATAACATTTAACATGCTGGAAAAATGTTGCATGTGAGTGTCCAATTACAGACACCATGTTTATTCCAACGTCCCCAATAGCTTCAAGTCTTCATTGCAATCAATAAAACTGGTTTCTTGGGAAATTAGGTAAGTGTGATAACTGCATTAAAATGTAAATACAACATTAACAAGGCAACCATTGATGGTTTGTGTTGATGTACAGCGAGCACAGAATGACAGCGAACAGTTCACCGGAAATGTCCAAGCTGGCTTATCGAAAACCAGGTAGTAACCGTGCATATGGTCAATTCAAATGGGTCACACATATCTTACCACTACCCTATACTGTGATAAGCGCGCCACTCATGCAAAATTAAACAATCGGGTTTCAGTCATATTGCGCTGATAATTGATCTGTTCAGTTTGTATGGGAAGTGCTTATAAAAGCTCAGAACACAGAATGTATATAATTAATAGCCTGATTCAATGTTTCCATTAACCATGGTATAAATATTGGGGGGTTGTACTTGCTAGTTTTGGTTATTGGGGTTGTTCATTTAGTATTTTTGTAAACTGTTTTAATGCATTTTCTATCAATCTTTTATGCATCCTCTTTGTATTCCTGACTGTTTAATGCATTTTAAATCTTGCTGTCTGGTTGGAAGAGCTGGGAGAATTTGGGAATTGTGCTGTTAACCCTGGTGGTTCCATGAAGATTTGTCTACAAGAGTACTGATTAAACGCACAGCTACGTGACAAATATTCTGACTGAAACTAACTCTTCCATCCAGATAGGGGTATTCTCTGCTTTTACTGTTATTTTTATTTCTTATGCATTACATTTTTATTCCTATGTATTCGTTTCCTTTTTATGTAAAGCACTTTGAATTACCATTGTGTATGAAATGTGCTACATTAATAAACTTGTATTGCGGATGAATATTCAAATTAGTCCCGCCTCCACTCACACCAGCTCAGAGATATCCACTCAGTCAACTTTACTGTAGTAAACGCTGCACAATGGCAAGTTGAAATACTGGTTTAATTCAGCCATATATGGTTGAAACATAAACTGATTCAGAAGAAGTGGAAAAGTGAATTATACAGGTTCATCTACAAAGCTGATGTATCAGAATGGTAATGCGTTTTATGTATCGCTCTTTACAAAGTTTGACACATAACAGTAATTAATATGATTAGCCATTTGCTTTACTAGGTTATCAAACAGCTAATAATGTGTTGCTAATGCTACACAAACCATGTTCCCATTCACCATCTCAGAGTCAGACAGCTGCCTTCTAAAAATCAGTATCCTTAGAAATGCTTTGAACAACTCAGAACAGCAGTGGAGAAAGACATAGTTCATCATAACATCGTAATATACAACATATACATAATTCACCCACTATATTGCTAAATGTACATGATTTTATATATCAACAGAAAAATATACCAGCATAACCTGTCTTGAGACTACAAGGTAGTTTGTGACAGCCGATTTCAAACTGCGTTTTTGAGACTGTCTTTGGTTCACTGAAAATACTCAGCAATGGTGTTGACTTATGAATTTGCACACTGTTTGTCTTAAAACATATTAAAAGCACAACATATGAACAATAATTGTGATCATCATGAGAAGAGAAATCGGGTGAACTAAGAATTTAATTTCCAAAAGAAAAGAGAATTTTCAAACTGCCGGTGGTACCACAGAGTTGGTCCAAGAGACCTGAAAATTGGGCAGATTACTATTCAGGAGCACCATAATTAGTGTGCCAAATTTAATCCGTTTCCTATATACAGTTCCTAGGGCTGCCATAGACTTAGGTTTAGGAAGAATAGTAATAAAGCTTTAATAACCTTTGGTGCTTGCCTCCCTAAAAAAGGTGCAGTTAAAAGTGCTGAAAATGAAAAATAATTACACTTATTTTTTTAAGTTACCCGTTTTAGTTTGTGTGGCCACAGACACCATCTCTGCAGTCAGTGAAGATGAGCCATTGATTGTTTGGGTTGCGCTATTCTCCTGATGACATAATCAGAACATAAACACATCAAATACATGTATGGAAGTAAAATAATGCCATATGTTTTTGAAACAAAAAGCACGTTGAATTGCACTACCTAAATATGCATTGCATTAACCATGCTTACATTTTAATTCATTGTATTTTTAGGTCTTGCATTTTTATGGGCTGAAATTCAACATGGTTGTATATTTAAGCTGTGAATATTTCAATTCAAAACATTTCACACACATTTTCATTGTTAAAAATTCAATAATCCATATTCAACTTTCAGATTTCACTTCCAAAATATTCATTCTGTTTAAAAATACAACCTCAAATATTCAGCAGGCAATTTTCGGGCCATTTTATTTCACGTCCACAAATTCAGTGGTTCAAATTTCAACATATGACATCCGGGAACTGCAAGAAAAGCAGTAGAGTACCAAGCATAACCTCCATCTGCTGTTAGTCGTGTTGACGAAGCACGTGTTGACGAAGAGCAGAGCAACAGTTAGAGCAAGTCATTCATTTCATTCATTAAAACGGATTTACATTAATGAAATAAGCGGTAAATGCATGTGTGATGATTATCAGGGCCAGAATGTGTGCAGAAAAGCTGATAAAGACACAAAAGTTGTGTTTACATTTAATTCAGTGTCTTCACTGTTACTTTCCCTGTGTAGCCTACATGCAAGCAGCTTTCTCTACAGTGAACGAGATTTTAACGTTATTCCCCGATGCTGATGTACAATTCAAACGTTAAATCTGAGGTAGACATATAACTTTCCTTAACTTTATATTGCGGCGCTGTGCTGCAATACTGGGGTTTCCCTCAATACGTCATACTCAGGATTCCCCTGCTGTCGAGACATATTTAGAATGCTTAACTTTATCTTTATAGACTAAATACAGTGATATAAAACACCACTGAACTCGCACATATACTATACTATATAAGCTACTACAGGCAAGCAGGTTGACTCAGAATATAGACGTAATGTGCAAAGTTTGATGCTAAGCATTTCCCAGTGAAATACTGGCATAAAGTTGGCTTGACATTGGACGGTCCATATTCGCAAATTTAGGGACCATCTCTAAAGTTACATACGACATTGGTATACACATTTCTAACTTCAATATCATTTGAAGATAATGACTTACTCGTGTAGGTGTCAGGCATGATGCACACCTTTTAGATTTTTTTATATTTAATAAAATCAAACAAAAAATGTGCTTTTTTGTTACTACCGCATAAGCTTATATTTATTTTAATATCAACAATCTAAAATTATGGTATATGGTAGATTTTTGATATTTAATAAAATAAACTGTCAAATTGTGTAAATATTACCATTTTTCACTTCAGCATGAGCTCATATTTATTATCAACAATCTAAAGGCCCCGATATACTTCAAACAAAGTTCTTTTCCGTTCTTCGTTTAGGAGTAAAATGAAGTTCGAAATGCCTGAGCAGCGATATACTATAATCGAACATCTGACACCGCCCACACTGCTGAGAGCGACGGTTAGATGAATATGTAAATACGTGCTGTACACTTTCTTCTCAGTTATAAAATAAACAACAAAAATGAGAAAACTGCAAGCATAAGAAAAGCGTCTGAGCATAACAACATTGGTACATTTGCACGAGCTCTGCAAATTAGCATTCCAGTCACGTCATGTTTATTTATATAGCACTTTATTCAATAGATTGCTTAAAAGCAAGCAGCTTTACAGTATCAAACATGAAAAACAGTGTCAGTGCCTCATTTCATCAGAAGCACAACTGTAGTACGAAGGTGTTTTGCAGCTGGAGCAAACTTTTCCTGAAAGTTAGCTTTGGCAAGCAGTTTCGAACTTCCAAAAATAACACAAAACGACCTTTTCTTCAAAAGCTATTGAAGTTAGAAATGTTGTGTGTAGCTTTAGAGACGGTCCCTAAATTTGCGAATATCGACCTTCCAATGTTAAGCCAACTTTATGCCAGTATTTCACTGGGAAACGCTTAGCGTCAAACTTTGCACATTACGTGTAGCCTATAGCCTACATCCTCAATAAGGTGCGAGTTTGGTGGTCTTTTATATCACTTTATTTAGTCTATATAGATAAGTTAAGCGTTCTTAAATGTCCCGACGGCAGGGGAATCCTAGAGTATGACGTATTGAGGGAAACTCCAGTACTGCAGCACAGCGCCACGATATAAAGTTAAGGAATTAATTAATTCAGATTTAACGTTTGAATTGTACATCAGCATCGGGGAATAATGTTATAATCTGAAAGCTGCTTACATGTAGGCTACACAGGGAAAGTAACAGTAAAGACATTAAATTAAATGTAAACACAACTTGTGTCTATCACCTTTTCTGCATATATTCTGGCCCTGATAATCATCACACATGCACTTACCGCTTGTTCCATTAATGTAAATCCGTTTTAATGAATGAAATGAATGATTTGCTCTAACTGTTGCTCTGCTCTTCGTCAACATGTGCTTGCACCACCTGCTGGTGAGATTATGCTCTGTACTCTAGTTTCCTGCAGTTCCCAGATGTGAAATGTTGAAATTTTAACCACTGAATTTGTGGATACGAATTTGTAACATGAAATAAAATGGACCGAAAGTTGCCTGCTGAATATTAGAGGTTGTATTTTTAAACAGAATGAATATTTTGGAAGTGAAATCTGAAAGTTGAATATGGATTATTGAATTTAACATTGAAAATGTGTGAAATGTTTTGAATTGAAATATTCACAGCTTAAATATACAACCATGTTGAATTCAGCCCATAAAAATGCAAGCCCTAAAAATACAATGCATTAAAATACAAGCACGTTAATGCAATGCATTTTTTTTTTTTCAATTAATTAAGTGCAATGCTTTTTGTTTTAGAAACATATGGCATTATTTTACTTCCATAAACATGATCATAAATTACGGACTCTAAGCTTCATGTGTATTGAGGTCTTGTCATAACTATGATAAATAAATGCACATGCTCACTTTCACCTCCTCTGGGAGATGTTTATCCTCTTCCTGTGGACCCCACTCTCCATTCCACTGGGGTGGCTGCAGTGTGAGCATGCTGGGAAACAAAACTAAAAAAAAAAAAAACCACAAGACAATGCAACACCAAAACTAAACTACGGTTTCTCCATACAGAACTGGATTCATCCAGAACAAAGCCAACTTTGTTTTTTAAAACCTGTTAACATGCAGGAGGTCTATGTTTACTGTCATTTACAGCATAATCTTGTATATTAGTTCCTGACAAAATACACATAAATCTAAATAATAATATTCAAAACTTACGCTTCTACATATGACCACATTTATATCTTTTAGCAACCGCAATTTTATAGGTTTACTGCTCTGTGCTCCAATGTGGAGGTGCAGGTTAACAGAAAAAAAAAAAAAAAAAAAAAAAAGTGTTAAGCAAATTCTGGCACACATGAAGACTGGAGAATACAATAAAACTCAGCTCATGCACACTCTTGTCCTGTCCTTAATAATTGTTGTTTGCACAATATTACCACAGTGAAATCATAAAATCATAATTAGGATTTGGGTCACAATCGACTAAACCGTTTGGTTCTTCATTAGACTGGCCATTGTAGCAGTAGTCACACCGCAGGACTGCGACCCCAAAATTCTGAAACTGTTTCAATGCAAAGACATTTAATTTAATTGAGTGCTGTTTAGTCACAAGAAATAATCCAAGACCCAAGTTTTTTTTATCACTTATTAGAGCGGCAACATTTTCTAGACATTGTGTTAAAAGTCTCTACACCTTCATTCTGCTCACATTTTTACTCAAGAACAATTTTGGTCAAAAAAGTCTTTTATAATTTTCCCAATGGGGAAAGAAACCATTTTCAACTGAGAGCTATTCCTCAAAGCAATATGACATTGCAAATATATGATGTGTGATAATTAGTACAATGTGGTTCTTACTGTTGTTGCTAAAATGTTTGATCTGTTCCAAAGCACAATGGCACCTCCTCATGGTCAACCTGGACAAAGCGGGATATTCATGTAAGAATCTTTAAACATGAAATGGCAGCCCTGTCAATGTGAAGCGAGCCAGCAGCACCTGTTGAGGGTGAACTCCACATCCAGAGGTTCTCCTAGGTAGCTATTCTGGAAATCAGCGTTCACGCGTAAACTCACATCATCTTCAGTGATCTGTGAGCATTAATATGGATGTGACATACATTTTTATATTGCAAAACAAGTGTTTGTGGAATGACAGAAGCCACACAATAAGTTGTAGGACAAGAGCATGACTCAAGTTGTTTAAAGTACAAGATAACTTTATTAAATGCAAAGAAGCTCAAAAGAATTTTACCAGGTGTTTTTTTTTCCTTTATCAGATTATGTGTGCTGTGAAATACACATACATTTACAGGAAAAAGCTATTTCAGTAATGCATGATGATGTTCAGTCACTCAAACTCCTAATTACTGCTTATTAATAGTAAGTAAGGTATTTGTTGTAGTGGTTATGTTTAGGTATGGGGTAGGGTTAAGGGATCTAGAATATGGTCATGCAGAATAAGGCATTAATATGTGCTTTGTAAGTACTAATAAACAACCAAAATGCTAGTAATATGCATGGTAATAAGCAACTGGTTAATAGTGAATGTGTGTACCTAATCTAAAGTGTTATCTTATGTTCAGAAGAGGGGATTTGTGCATTCCTGCAGAATATTCACCCTCTTATCGGTTACAACTTAGCTTGTTTACTGAAACATGTTTTTTTTAAAAATGGGTTTGTTTACCAGGAAATACACAAACCGATAAAAAGCATACAGTATTTAAATGTAAACAAATTAATTATTTGAACAGTCAGATTAGTAAATTAGCAAAACAGTCATTCAGACCTACATGCAAAGAATAATCTGAACATAAAGAATAGAAATTTTCAAGATACCTCTGTGATGTAAGACATGTACTCAAGAACAATTCCTCCACTACACAGTTTCTTCAGAACCACTTTATCACCTAGGATGATTAAACAATTTTAGTGTTATGTACACCAAACGATTCTCTCACAAAGAGATGCAAAATTAGATGCAGCATTTGCTCTGATACTTTTTACTGACCACCAGGTTTTTTATTTATTTTTTTTATTTAAAAGGAGTAGTTAATGCAAAAATATATATTTTTCTTTACATTTACTCACCCTCATGTTATTCTCACGCAGTATTATTTTCAATTATCAGTGATTAACTATTATATTTTGGATTCAGTATTTCTCCTGTTCCTCCTTGCCTCAGGAGACTGACACTTTTCTGATGCTTTCCCAAATAATTTTTGGCTGAATCTTTTTCCTTAAATGTATACATACATTTAAAAGGTACAGATTAAAAGAAAACATCCTCACCAATGAAGAGGTTTGGCCGACCCTCAGTGAGTCCTGGCACCTCCAGGTGCAAGTATACCGCTCCCTTCCTGAGGATGGCGCCGGTGAGGCTGAACTCTCTGAGCTCCCTCTCAGCCTCCAGCTCCTCCAACCACAAAAGAGCAGAGAAACGCGGCAACATAGACGACAAACTCAAGGGCTGCGAAAACAAAAGAGGAGAGGGGCTATATAATAACATCTTTTACAGTTTCTCTCAATCGCTTTGGCTCAATTGTCGAATAAAACTTTCTCAAAACATTAAGTTTAGGTCTCTGAACAATTAGTTTCTTGTTCACATCAGATTTTAATTTCTTATTGATTTAAGGAATTTGCATGTGTTTTGGCACGTGTGCAAAAGAGTACAATTGTCTACAATTTGCACAACATCTGAATGCACATGGCTTGATCAAAACTGATGAGATGATTTTATGTGAAACGGTCAAACTCTTCACAACTTCTAAACATTCTTTCATCGTGTGAGCCACCACAAGCAAAATGATCCATTCAGTTATCAAAATCTGTCAGACATGCATGTATATTATATAGGAGTCGGCGTTCTGGAAGCGCTGAACATAAACCGCGTAGGAGAATGACACAGAAGAGAAGATATTGTTGAATAAAATTGTTATTTTTGTTTTGTTTTTCATAAAATTAAAGGGTTAGTTCACCCAAAAATGAAAATAATGTCATTTATTACTCACCCTCATGTCATTCTACACCCCTAAGACCTTCATTCATCTTCAGAACACAAATTAAGATATTTTTGATTAAATCCGATGGCTCAGCGAGGCCTGCATAGACAGCAATGGTACTTCCTCTCTCAAGATCCATAAAGGTACAAAAAACATATTTAAATCAGTCCATGTGAGTTCAGTGGTTCTATCTTAGCAAAAAAATAATTTTAACAATATCTAGTGATCAAAACACTGCTTCAGAGCGTTATGAATCTTTTGAGTCGAATCAGTGAATCGGATCGCGTATCAAAACACCAAACTGCTGAAATCACTTTGGTGCTCAGATCCACTGATTTGATTTGTAAAGCTCCGAAGCCTCAAGTGGCAGTGTTATGAAATCGGCCATCACTAGATATTGTTAAAAAGTTATTTTGTTTTTTTGGCGCACAAAAAAATATTCTCATTGCTTTATAATATTAAGGTAGAATCAATGTACTCACATGAACTGATTTAAAAATGTTTTTAGTACCTTTATGGATCTTGAGAGAGGAAGTACCATGGCTGTCTATGCAGGCCTCGCTGAGCCATCGGATTTAATCAAAAATATCTTAATTTGTGTTCCGAAAACGAACGAAGGCCTTAGGGGTGTAGAACGACATGATGCTGAGTAATTAATTACATTATTTTCATTTTTGGGTGAACTAAACTTTTAAGGTTGAACCCAGTGGTGTAGTCTAGTTTTTTGTTGTGATTTTTCCCTCCCAGTCTCATACTTACCTGTCCCAGAGCGACACCCCATAAGCACCACCACACTCACTAATGCATATAGTATGCAGCTGATCTAGGCTACATCTTATTGAGAGCATTCTGAAAGACTGCGACTGCGTCTGAAAACTGGAAAATGCTACCTTCGGAGGACCCATTTCAAGGTAAGAAGGCATTAAGGCACGTCCGAATCCAATGTTAGCTTCACTTCCTGTCTCCTGAGATACCTTCATCTGATCATTTTTGAAGGCAGCATAGATGTATCCTTCACTGTCTTTGATATCCCACAATCCTGTGCTTTACATTTTTTTGTTTTTCAGTTGAGCTAGAAAAATAAAGATGCCGTCTGAAAGTTGCGTTTGCTGGTCAGTTTGTGTGTAAATGTACGTTTTTGACCAACATTTTCCACTTTTGATGTCATTTCTAGCAAGAAATTACTCCTGTAGTAATTAAATATTTGTTTGTTCTCACCAAAGCTCGCACTATTTTGTAGTAGATCATTAAACAGTTACGCTGCCTCAGAAATCTGTACGAAATCAGTTTCGTGAGGTGCCTTCATGCACAAATGCTGCCTTACAAGTCATTGCCTAATAGGGTAGCGAGGCAACAAGTCAACTGCCTAGGTTTTCGGATGCAGCCACTTATGTGTGTTTTACCAAAATGTCAATTTATTATAATCAACAAAAGACTTTAACAGCCAGTGACATTTATAGCTGAAGAGACTCTGGACTGATTTTTTACTGTTTAGTGTCAATCACCATGGCTGCATCCGAAAACCTAGGCAGCTGACTTGTTGCCTCGCTGCCCTATCAGGCAATGATTTGTAAGGCGGCATTTGAGCATGAAGGCACCTCACGAAACTGATTTCAGACAGACTTCCGAGGCAGTGTAACTGTTAAATGGTGGCTGTCAACTTGACAGATTTATTCAAACATGCATAATATGCTATTGAAGAACATTAATAAATAGGTAATATGGTGTATACATTTACATAAATGCTCCTCTCAGAAGTTCATTTTTCTAGCTGACTAACAAGTTTATGGCCACTGAATATGTTTGTTCTGAGGTAAATGTGACGTTACATGACATTGTTTACAAGCTGTTAATAACATCTTTCCACGGTTGAAACACTGATTAAGCAAATATACGAGACATGATATGGATTTAGTTAAGTTGCACTGTATCTTTTATCATACCTTGAGATGTTCATTCATGTTTATTTTGCGCTGTAACTGGTATTAAAGCGGAGGAGAGGATCAGTTCATGTGCGCGTCAGGCTGTTGCAACTGTTACAGTGATCTGTCACTACACATTAAAGAGCACCAAAACAGTATTTTTTTATTCCAAAGTGAAATGGGAAACATTGAAACAAAGACTCATATTTCTCAAAGTCTCATGTCAAAAGCAACAAACCACAAATCATATTGTGATTTATTGGATGGTTACGTATCCTCGCGCTTTTTTAAGTGGGTAAAATCCTTGACCTTTCCTAGTGGGTATATGGCGTATACCTGCGTATCGCATACTGGTCTACACCACTGACTGAACCACTGCAGTCACGTGGACAATGTCTTTAGTACCTTTTTGGAACTTGAAAGTGGTGGTTTAAATTACTGTCTATGGACCGAGTCAGACAGCTCTTGGATTTCATCAAAAATATCTTAATTTGTGTTCCAAAGATGAACGAAGGTCTTACTAGTGTGGAACGACATAAGGGTGAGTAATGACAGAATTTTAATTTTTGGGTGAACTAAGCCTTCAAAATACCCTTAAAGAACCCCTACAGCCAAACCCTAACCTTACCCGTATCCCACCTCATTAGCAGCAAAAGTGTTTTGCAATACAATATGAACACATTAAGTACACTGTACTTATTTTTTTTATGTAAGTACACAGTAGATAAGAACACCTAATATAAAGTGTGACCAAATGTCCATTTTCTTTTGAAGTACTACAGTATTGACTTTTCCTAGTAAATTTATACTTGCTGCGGAAATCTGTATCTAAAAAGCTCAGTGTGATACACAAGAGCATTCAGCTAGAAAAAAACTCTTGTATAGTGTAGAAAACAGACTGTGTCACTAAAAAGTAGAAAACACATGAAATTTGTATTTAACATATTTCCATGGTGAAAAAACATCTAAACATTTTGACCAGTATGGCTCACACGATGGCAAAAACACTATTTTGGTGGCGTTGGCCAATTTACTGACACGATAACTAGGTTTTGAAGCATGAATTAAATGTTTTGGGTGAGTAACTACATTTTGTTCTGATCTTCCAGCAAACAGTTGTGACAACTGCACTTACAGTTTAGACAATGTTAGGGTTGTTTTGAAAAATGTGCCAAAGCGATTTCAAGGGGGGTTATGTTTGTCCAAACACAAGGAGACGGAGGGAGTGTTCTAGAAATGTCTTTAAAAGTCATTATTGTGCAAATTGTAACTCCCAAGCCTTGTTTACACCTGGTATTAAAAGGTGGGGTAAGCGATATTTGAAAGACGCTGTTTGAAAGTTGGTCGAACCGACACAACCAGACACAACAACAAACGTGCAGCCAATCAGCATTAGGGGGTGTATGGCGGTGGAGGAGAGAGAGTGAGCAAGAAGGAGATTTGAAGAAAGACTACAGAAAGAGAGATGAGACAATACAAAAGAAAAGCTCATAAAAATATCACTGGAAAATGAAGGGTTATGATCAGGAAAGTGCTTTAGGACCCACGTTAACATTAGAAAAGCTTTCCAGCGCTGAAGAGAGCTAAGTGGGAAGGCCTAAAATGGGAAGGTTACTCTTGATTCCACTCCATATGTAACACTGGTTTTGAGTGTCATTGTTTGTCTGGAGCTGCTGTGCTGTTGGCAACTAACAACAAACCCTTGTTTGTATTACTCGTGCTAATTTTTTGTGCTTCCTTGTCGTTCGTTCATCATCTTCGCTTTATTTTTTGTGAAGCATTATTTTGTTGCTCTTCTGCTATGATAAATACGATTAATCGTATTTTAATTGCAATAACGATATCTGCTTCTCTCGATTGATTACAAACAATAATCAAGATATTGGCCCGCTTGCCATTTATCCTGAAAACGTGTTTTTTCTTTCCAATATGCTTGTGGTTGCCAGATGCAAAAAGCTTAAATCCCCCAAATAGAGCTTTTCCCTTAAAAAGATATACTGTCTTCCCGGTGTTTTACTTAATCTGTGCAACCTGTCAACTGCCAGTGTGCACACGCACCCTCTAAATGCGGAAGAAGCGCTGATGATCTGAAAACTGTAACTGTAATTTAGCGATCTCCACAACGAAATTCTGCTTCAATTAAAGTGTCAAACAGCCAGTCTTTGTTTCTTCACAAGCCACTCATACTATGTGTGACTAAATATGCCATGATCAAATCAGCGATGAATTTCAACAAATGCAACACCGATCTCCACCTTACTGTTTGCAGAATGCACTTTTGCAACCTATGTGACAATTCAATCGGGAAAATGAACATAGTTTGGAATTATTGGAAATAAAATAAATATTGGAAACAAGTTTTCATAATGTTAATCAGTTGAAAATGATATCGCCACTGGGATATTCTTAAACGCTTAACATGAAAACGTTTAACGTGAAAAAGCTTAACATGACTTAATTTACTAAGACAATGTTATTAACAAACCAAACTTGGTGAACACCATACTAATAAAGCATACTATGTACAGAAAAGCAGATAAGCCCAGAATATGAACGCAACACATTTAATTAAGCATTTTCCTCCCATAAAGAAAACGCTTAACGTGGCTTAATGTACTAAGACAGTGACATTAAAATACCAAACTTATTAAACACTATATTAATAAAGCATACTATACAGAAAAATTGGTCTGTGCAGAATTTGATCTTTTAATATCTTAGTAGGCCTGGGCTACATTAAGTGACGTTAAGCTTTTTCTTTAACGGTTTTCTATGGGAGGAAAACACTTAACGTGTAATTAAACACATTGCGTTCATATTCTGGGCTCATCTGCTTTGCTGTACAGTATGGTTTATTATGATGTTAATTTTTCACTCTGTTATATTGCAGCCCTTTGCTAAAATCATTTAAGTTCATTTTTTTTCCCTCATTAATGTACACACAGCACCCTGTTTCTTCTGATCATCCTTGAGATGATTCTATACCTTCATTTGAGTCCAGCTGTGTTTGATTATACTGATTGGACTTGATTAGGAAAGCCACACACCTGTCTATATAGGACCTTACAGCTCACAGTGCATGTCAGAGCAAATGAGAATCATGAGGTCAAAGGAACTGCCTGAAGAGCTCAGAGACAGAATTGTGGCAAGGCACAGATCTGGCCAAGGTTACAAAAAAATGTCTGCTGCACTTAAGGTTCCTAAGAGCACAGTGGCCTCCATAATCCTTAAATGCAAGACGTTTGGGACGACCAGAACCCTTCCTAGAGCTGGCCGTCCGGCCAAACTGAGCTATCGGGGGAGAAGAACCTTGGTGAGAGAGGTAAAGAAGAACCCAAAGATCACTGTGGCTGAGCTCCAGAGATGCAGTCGGAAGATGGGAGAAAGTTGTAGAAAGTCAACCATCACTGCAGCCCTCCACCAGTCGGGGCTTTATGGCAGAGTGGCCCGACGGAAGCCTCTCCTCAGTGCAAGACACATGAAAGCCCGCATGGAGTTTGCTAAAAAACACTTGAAGGACTCCAAGATGGTGAGAAATAAGATTCTCTGGTCTGATAGAAACTAGACCAAGATAGAACTTTTTGGCCTTAATTCTAAGCGGTATGTGTGGAGAAAACCAGGCACTGCTCATCACCTGTCCAATACAGTCCCAACAGTGAAGCATGGTGATGGCAGCATCATGCTGTGGGGGTGTTTTTCAGCTGCAGGGACAGGACGACTGGTTGCAATCGAGGGAAAGATGAATGCGGCCAAGTACAGGGATATCCTGGACGAAAACCTTCTCCAGAGTGCTCAGGACCTCAGACTGGGCCGAAGGTTTACCTTCCAACAAGACAATGACCCTAAGCACACAGCTAAAATAACGAAGGAGTGGCTTCACAACAACTCCGTGACTGTTATTGAATGGCCCAGCCAGAGCCCTGATTGAGCATCTCTGGAGAGACCTAAAAATGGCTGTCCACCAACGTTTACCATCCAACCTGACAGAACTGGAGAGGATCTGCAAGGAGGAATGTGCACGAATCCCCAAATCCAGGTGTGAAAAACTTGTTGGATCTTTCCCAAAAAGACTCATGGCTGTATTAGATCAAAAGGGTGCTTCTACTAAATACTGAGCAAAGGGTCTGAATACTTAGGACCATGTGATATTTCAGTTTTTCTTTTTTAATAAATCTGCAAAAATGTCAACAATTCTGTGGTTTTCTGTCAATATGGGGTGCTGTGTGTACATTAATGAGGGAAAAAAAATGAACTTAAATGATTTTAGCAAATGGCTGCAATATAACAGAGTGAAAAATTTAAGGGGGTCTGAATTCTTTCCGTACCCACTGTGTGTGTGATATATAATTATTTATATTTATATATATATATATATATATATATATATATATATATATATATATATATATATATATCAAATCTTAAAGAGCATCATTCTTTGCTTTACGAATTTGCAGGGCAATCTGAATCTAGTCTAGAAGGCTCAAAAGCGACTGTACTTCTTAAGAACGCTCAGGAAGATCTCAGGAACCTGTCACAGCAGCTTCTGGTGTCATTCTATTGCTGTTCCATTGAGAGTGTACTCACACATGGCATGCTGGTGTGGTATGGAGGCAGCTCTGCAGCTGACAAAAAGGCTCTGCAGAGAGTCACAAAGACTGCGGAGAACATCACAAACCAACAGTTACCTGCCCTGGAAGACATATTCATCACATGTTGCCTGCACAAAACACACAACATTCTAAAGGATTCACATCACCCTGCCTATCATCTGTTTCAACTGCTACCATCTGGAAAACGCTACAGGTCTATTAAAACGCGCACCACAAGATTCATTAATAGTTATTATCCAAAAGCTGTCACCGTACTGAACTTGAAATGAAAAACACTGCCTAACTACAATACATTCTTGATGTTCAAGACCATGCATTCAATGACAATAACATTTGAGCACTTTACATTTATCATTTATTTATCACTTTATTTCTTTCCCGTGCAATATGGCCTTTGTTTGTTGTTTGTAATATGCATTTAATTTTCCTTTTTTAAAACTGTATACGTTGGAAAGATTATAATTTCGTTGTATGTTTTTTACAATGACAATAAAAGAAATTGAACTGAATCTGTGGTTTGTCTCATTTGCAAACGAAGTGTGTTGCTTTAAAAATCTAATGTGAATACAGATTACAAAGGGTTTACCAAAACCATGTGTTTTGTATTGATTTACCACCTAACGAAGTTATCATAGTTAGTGTACCACCTACAGGCCTTTTGGGTGAAGTGTAGGTTGGTACGTGCAAAATGGCCATAACTACATTACCCTTTTTGATACAATGATTATAATTGAGCAAAATAATCATGATTATTTAACCATTATCGTGCAGCCCTACTTGCAGTGCATGTGTAACAGAGGCCAGCTAGTGAGAGTTGTGCAGGCTGATGAATGCTATAGAATTCGGTGTTTAGCGTCCTTGTTAGTGCACCCGCCTCGCATGCCAGCGATCGGGGTTCGAGACTGACTTGGAGCAGGGTGGTTATGATTGGAGGGTGAGCTTTGGAGTTAGAGCAATGAAGAGAAGGGCATATTTGTTTGGGTTGATTTCAAATATCAACAATGTTCAACAACGACTTCGAGAAATAATATACTACACCTTTAATGTGCCCTTATTATGCTATTTTAAAGGTTTCATATTTTGTTTTGGAGGTCTTTAGCATCCAAGGTCAAAAAATCAGATAGCCATCTGATTTATAAAAACTATTTTATTTACACTTGGCCACATAAAAGGGTCTCCGCAAAACAGATATAAATCCGATCTTCAATTCCCGCGCTATATGCAGATTTAAAGGAGTTCACGTCACTGAAAGCAACAAATGAGCTTCATTTTATTGATCATCAGCTAATTTCAAAATCAAAGATTGCAATAGGAGAGAGCGCGGCAACAGCACTGGTAAGATCATTTAGTCTCATTACTTTTAACGAAGATGATGTGTTGAGCGTCTGCGACTTTCGGTTTCAGCTTGCTGAAGAGATCCTCAGCTGCGTGATGCAGTAGCGTCCACATGTCTGGCTATAACATGTTATTTAGCCTATAACACGCTCACGTTTACACTTTTTTACTCCTCCCAAAAACGCTACATTTACATTGATTTCAACAACTCCATTTTGACCACTTTGATCTTTAACTTTACATACTTTTTATATTCACAAACAGTTAAATTACACACTGCATGAAAGAAAATATCCCAAAAAGCATAATAGGGGCAACTTTAGAGAAACTCAAAGCTCTTTAATACAACCCACCAAAATAAAAGTATGGTTTAACTTGAAAATGACAGAAATACATTACTATTGTACAGCAGAATGTAGAATTTTTGGATTATGAAAATTTAATTAAATCATTAAAATGGAATCCAGAAATATTAAAACAGAAAACACAAATAAAAATTATTTCATAGAGTCTTCAAAATTATTATTTTTTTTAAACTTAAATAAATTGTTAAATTATATGTTTAATGAATTCACCTAATTAGACATGCTTTTGGATTACAAAAATGTTATTTAACCATTAAAATGGAATCCAGAAAAATTAACGGAAAACTTAAAATTAACGGATTTGGGTACTTTATAGGGCCCTACAAGCAGTAACTGAGATAAATGATCATGTGGGAAACACAGCACTGAAGAACGTTACCTCTGCCAGAGCAGGTTGGACAACCAGCACATCCTTCTGGGCTTCAACACAATTTCTGAGAGGCTGCGGCACACCGTAATGCCCCAAGAAGTTTGGAAGATGCCGCCTTGCAAGCCTGTTGAAAGAGACAAAATGCTCAAAAAAAGACGAGGAAAAAAAATTGCGCTATTATGGACACAGTACTTTAAAACCTTTTGGCAAGCTCAATTTTTGTTAATTTCAAATTTTGAACGCAACTTGGTTATACATATGGCTTTGGTTTTATAGCAATTTTAGAGGCCGAATTAAGTGCAGGTAATCAGCCTCACCTGATGGGAGCCGGAGGAGCCGTAATCGTGAGCACCTGGACGGGCTGCTTCTGCAGTGGCAGTGCTGTTAAAGCAGTGTAGGGGATGCTGGGTTTGAGCAGACTCTCCTCCGCGCTGCTCACCGACACCTCCAGACGTCTCGCAATGGTGAAAGAGGAGAAGTGCAAGAGCAGCAGTTCAGCAGAGCGACCCAGAGTCCTACAGCAAACACATTAAAACACCATGTGTTCAAACCAGAAAGACGTTTGCCGGAGAGAAGCAGCCGTTGGCGTGCACAGACCAGGGTCAACTAAAACCATAAAAAAAAAAACATTTGTTACTTGAAATATAAATAAATTAAAAAAATTATTCTATTTCAGCTAGCTGCCAAAGCAATGTTTCTCATTTTCATTTTAGTTTAACTTGATACACTAAACCAGTGGTTGGCAATAGGCGGCCCACGGGCCAAAAGTGGCCTGCCAGCAATAATATCTGGCCCGTGCCCGCAGCCAGATTATTTTAATAGCGGCCAGTTCTAAAATAGATCTTCGTCTCGTGGTGCCGTCTAATATTATCAACATGCCTATACCAGACGTGCCGCAACAGCTAAAAGCTGTCTACACTGAACGCGACAAACCAACCGTTGCAAAGCACTTAGACTATGTGAGAAATATAACGGGGAATCCGTTTACTGTCGGGAATGTGTTGTGTTGTGTCGCACCGCATCCAGTGTAGACAATATCATTATAATGGGTTCTATTATCTTTTGTAGCACCGCATCATGCCGCTCGTGTCCGGTGTCGGTGTGATATTCTTTGAAAACAGCGACAACTTCGTTGCAGATAAGACACACCGGCTTTGAATTCACAAATCTACGTAGAATAAACACATTGTTGTCTTTCCATTCTTCTTTGTATGCCTTATTTTCGCTGACAACTTTCTTCTTTAGACTCTTTGATAGTGCCATTTTATCTCACCAGCTAGCCTCAATGTTAACATCACTCTGCACACGACGTAATAGCGTACCTCCAGCACGCAAACAATACAAAGTTTTTTTAAAAAAAAAGCAGTTTAGTACGTGAGGATGCCAAGGAATAATTCTGAGTGTAAAAGTAGGCTATGTCAAATAATTATTACAATAAGTTAGGATCCATTGTGTAACAAGCAAATTAAAATGTTACACATTTATTATTCACAATATGGAAAGATGAAATAAAACATAGGCTAGTTCGTTAAGAGCATGACTCAAACATTAATGGGCTTATTCAAGTTATTTTTATCCATTCCACATCTCCCACATATGTGTGTTTTATCAAGGAGGTCTGTGTTGCAAGATGGTGAATAAAGATACTTGCCAGGTTACTTGTCACTACACTGCTTTATTAATTTATCCAGTGTAAAACCTAGACACCGCCACACAAATGTGGCTTTTTGTTATTGACTGTCCTACTACAGGATTTAACACAGTAACAGCTCACTACCAGTTAAAAGACACTAAAAGTTTTTCACAGGCAATTCTAGTTGCATTTTTCAATTAATTTCTTAAATTATCCTTTGACTATGTTCTGGCCCACCATCTAGTGGCTAAATTTTTTTTTTTGGCCCTTAATTGCCAAGCCCTGCACTAAACTAATCAAAAATAAAACTGAAATTAAAATGAATAAAAACTATATACAGACATAAAAAAAGGGGAGTTATTCTCTATCAGTGCACACTGTTTCTAAACTCCCTGAAATGCCTCCATTGTAGTCTTGAGTTTTCTTCTGGGAACAAACATCACAATATTCCTCTTTTAAATAATTCCCACCCAAGGCAGACACAAAATAAAGGGGTGAGACCTGGTTGAGTTAGTGATTTAGTAGCGTGTCGAAACTTGCAGTTATGGTAAGGGGCGGGATGTTTCCCAAACACGACAGAAGTGCTTGACCAGTCACAACACACTGGTCCATCCGACCAATCAGAGCAAAGGAGGGGCTTCATAAAGACAGAAACTGCGTTTCCCATACAACGATGTAACCCGCTGATTAACTACAATAGTACGATGCATTATTGGAGAAACTAACCAATTAAAACCGTAGTAACATGGTCGTACATCTGCTGTTTGAACCGCATTGGTTAAACAATATTGGACCATGGTTAATGACGTCATTTGCAGGGGGAGGAGTAATAACTTCTGCTAATTAATCTATTCAAGATCTCAGAGATGCTGCTGTAATGAACATAGCACCTAATAACTACTTCAATGTTTTTGTTCCATGTCATTTTGCTTTTGATGTTTGATTCATTGAAAATCTAGTATTGGTATATTGGTACTTATGACAAACTGGCAAAAAAAAAAAAAAATAATAATAATAATAATAAATAATAATAATAATAAAGCTAATAAGATGTCAGTTCAAATAAAGTGAATTAAATCCTTTGAAAAGATACCTTGCAAATGCAGAGAAAGTTAGTTGTTCAGTGGGTAATTAAATATATATTTCTGAGCCAAAAAAATACACGTAGGGCTGCATGATATAGGACAAAACTGACAATATTTTTTTGTGTGATATGTAAAATACAGAAACTTTACCTCAGATGACTTGAATAAATCTATTTGGAAATAATTAATCATTCTTCGTGTGATTTTGCATCTGCATAGAAAAAAAACAATAAACGCTGAAAAATTACTTTTTACTCTGAAGACTATTGAGTGTTACTGTATTTGTTAATCTTTGTTAACGTTAGTTAAAATCCGATCAAAATCCAGCTGTTCATTGTTTGTTCATGTAAGTTCAAAGTGCATTAACTAATGTTAACAAATACTTTTGATTTTAATAATGTATTAGTAAATGCTGAAATTAACATTAACAAAGAATAATAAATGCTGTAAAGTGCAGTTCATTATTAGTTCATGTTAACTAATGTTGTTAAAGGAACACTCCACTTTTGAAAATAGGCTCATTTTTCAACTCCCACGTTCTGGAATCCATTCAGCCGATCTCCGGGTCTGGCGGTACCACTTTTAGCATAGTTCATTTAATCTGATTAGACCGTTAGCATCTTGCTCAAAAATGACCAAAGAGTTGATATTTTTCCTATTTAAAACTTGACTCTTCTGTAATTACATCGTGTACTAAGACCGACGGAAAATAATAAAATGCGGTGAATACACTGCAGCTTTTTTCGCAACAATGCAATTTTGGCCCAATGATGTATGATGTGATGATCACACTAAATTATATTGTGATTTCGATTTTATTCCAATATATCTTGAGGTAACAAAAAGTGAATAAATGCATTTAAAAAACCCTCACTTGGCCTGACAGCTGAGGGTCACGGACACCTTTTGTCCAGGTTCAATCTCCAGGTTTCTCTCCAGCATCCGCACGGCTTGCATCTCCACAGAACCTTCACAGTCCTCTACCTCCCCATCTGTCCTACTTTCACCAGCGTTCAAGCTGCAGGAGGCAGGCATGTCTTGAGTTTTGCCACTGTTGAAAGACACAGAACTGAGACAGAACTGCTGGCCCAAGTCCCATCCAGCAAACTCACAGCACTTCAGCCTGTGACTCTCTGAGCCAGTGTTTCTGTTTTAAATCAACACAAAGAAAGAGAATCAACAGATGCATCAGAAACAATCAACAATTTCAAAACACATGAAATTGTCACAACACAATCCTGCTATTTTTGTCACATTCCTATAATAAATCCATTCAAACGCTAAAGGAACAGCATACCTAGTAATGAAATGTCATCACCTACTCACCTGCATGTCTTTTTAATTGAAAACGAGTTAAGTAAGATGCCATTGCTCTCATATCTGTTTTAATAATTTGGTGTCCCTCAATCAGTCACACCACACAATAACACACAATGCCAATTCTGTTTTCCTAGGCTTAGGACATTGGTCATACAGGCTACTTTTTAATGGTATTTTTTTAATTGTACAGACAAAAGCAGCTCAGACACTAAACATTTCCTTTTGTTTTCCACAAAGGAAGTCGTACAGGTTTGGAACTAGTGCTGTGCGATATGTATCTTCTATGATAATATGATAATTGATCTTTTAACACTGTGGAAGTAGACATTATCAAGTGTGTCTCTCACTTTGCCATGAAAGACCTTGTAGAACAATATCACACGAGCAATTGTGCTGACCCAGAATAATCAGCACAATTGCAAATGTGATATTGATTTTATACAACAATATACTAAACTGCTACTGAACGGATGCTTTCTGTGCACTCGCTCCTAGCTGAAAACACGGCATAGTAGCCACAGAATGTGTCAAAATGCTTGCCTTTGTGAGTATGCACGTAAAAACATTCAACATAAGCACTGCGCATTGTCACTCACAAAGAGGATTTATGTGACTCCAGTGTTAACTCAACTAGAGCCCTGCATTTCTGCCTGAAGCCCTGCCGTGGGCCGGAAATAAGTCGGGACCCTGATTTTCATGTCATAGCTCAGAGGCGGGCCGGGCCTCAGGCCTGTTTTAAGCTTCTCCTCCTTTTAATACTTTGGGCATCCATTAAAGGGGTGGTTCACTGCGATTTCACTTTTTTTAACTTTAGTTAGTGTGTAATGTTGCTGCTTGAGCATAAACAGTATCTGCAAAGTTACAACGTTAAAAGTTAAATGCAAACGGAGATATTGTCTTTTAAAGTAATGGCAGTTTAATGCCTACAAAAACGACCGGTTTGGACTACAACGAGCTTCTTCCCAGGTTGGTGACATCATAAACCCTGCAATTAACATAAATACTGCCCCCGGGAACACGCAACAAAGGTCATGTGGTCATGTCGCATGCATACAAGTCTTCTTCCTAGGGATGCTGGACTTCGGGAACAATGTTTAAAATTTATGTTTAATTCTGTACCTGACAATTATAATGCTAATTTAGCTCTCTGTGCTGCACATTTTACGGAAGACAGCTTCCAGAAGTTCAATGCTGGATTTGCACAGAGGCTATTACTGAAAGATGTAGCAGTTCCCACTTTAAAAGATGATGCTGTTTATGAGCCCCAACCTGTAATTATGTTTTATTTTTTTAATAAAGTTATATAGTTTCTGGGACGCAAACAAAGACCAACACTTCGCTAGCTAGTTAGCTAAATTCTATTTCATACTTCAACAAACGCCTACAAACACCAACAAACTTCTATGTAATCACACCAGCGAACTTGTGTTGGCGTTTCTGTTATCAGTGTACAGCATTATTTCATTACGGCTTTTATGTGGTGTTTTCCCACATGCCCGTTCATGCTATAAATTAAACAATACCTTTACAAAAAATGCTATTACTCCGTCATATATTCGGCCACAGTAAAGCTTTAATCAGAACACTATGGGGCAGCAGTAACAGTCACAGCATATCTAAACACTGACACAAATACAAACAAAAATACTTAACATTCATAAACGTCCATTAAAAGCAGTGCTTGCGGAGGTTCTGCTTGACCCTCTTCGTCATTACTGCTATCTGGGTCTGATTCAGGCTCAAATTGCTACGGCAATATTGACGCCATTATTTACATTTCCACCGAAGCAAAGACAGGACTTTGACCGAAGACATGCAACGTTTGCCCGTAATGGTAAGGGGCGTGGCGTTTCCGGACAACATGAATCGTGACAATGTATTCCAGACAGCGAATCACAATACACTGGGCCAGCTAACCAATCTCAGTCCATTGTGTATTTCTGAGGGAGGGGCTTCATAGAACCAGGAACTCAAAGCGTTTTTAGGAGAAGGGAAACAGCGATGTAGAATAAAGGTAAAATAAATGAAAAATACGGCGTTGCATTTTCACGTAGGGGTGTACTCACTTTTGTGGCCAGCAGTTTAGACATTAATGGTTGTGTGTCGAGTTATTTTGAGGGGACAGCAAATTTACACTGCTACAATGTAAAGTAGTGAGTGTACAGCTAGTATAACGGTGTCATTTCTTCAGTGTTGTCACATGAAAAGACAGAATATTTACAAAAATGTGAGGGGTGTACTCACTTCTGTGAGATACTGTATATATAGGCTAGTCTGTACAATCTGCGGCGTTCAGCGCTATACTATTGACTCACTTGCAAAGCACGTGTGAAGGATCTATTGTTGGAACGCGAGCGAAGTACAAAGCCTATAATTTACATAAATAATACTTCCGCAAATATGGAAACATTTGGATTTGTGACGAATTGGAGAGGTAGGCAACATGTTTTTATTTTTCATTATGGTTCTGTTCTGAATAGGCTACCGTTTATAGGATTTGTTGTCTGTAGCTATATGTTTATAGTTTGTTTACTTTTTAAACCGTCTCTAACCGATAGTAGTAACTGGTCAAACTTCTTGTTTAACAGTTAACCAGTCAATTATGAGCATCTCTAATTAAAATTTCCAATGCTGATGTTGTGCTTTTTCTCCACGATTCTCTTTCTCTATATGAGAGTGTTGTTCTTGTCTCGTTTTTCATTTGAAAATAATAATGACCATGTTCCGTGGTGAAGCTTTGATTTTTGATGCATAGCTGTGGTGTAAGGTAAGACAAACAACCTCTAAGTTTTTTTAAGCCGTTTTTTTTTTTTTTTTTTTTTCCTACACACTGTTGCGAGCAGCAGAGCAGCCCACCGCTTTAAAAAAAAGTTGCTTTTTACTGTGGTAGTGCTAATAAACGTTTAAACTAACATTGTGATATGTTTATATTAGTGTTTTATATCTATGGCTTTTATTGTAGGTAAAACAAGTGTTGATTTGAGAGTCTAAATCAATCAAACGTGGTCAACTCACTGTCAGGCGCTGCGGACATCACTTTAAGAAAAACTTTAATTTAACAAACAAAGAAGTACTCTAAACATTTTTCTAAATTAAAGTAATAAAGAAACGAAAAGGATTACATCTACTTTGCAATTAAAAACAAAACTGAACATTTTAATGGTTGCAACAAAGGCTGCGTTATGGGGAGGATATATAAAAAAAAAAAAAAAAAAAAAAAAAAAAAAAAGGGGCTCCAGTCAGGTTCGGGCCGAAAATTCTGACAAGCTGTCGGACACGGGCCAGGCTAGGGCCTAGTTTTGTAGCCCGTGCAGGGCTCTAAACTCAACCTCACAGTAAAATCCCTGAACAATTAATTTCATATTGCCACTTATTTATTGTTTGTTGCCCATTTGTTAGTTTGTAGTTGTCTATGGACCTAATAAAGGTACTATTATTGAAATGTTATTGAAAAAAAAATATATATTATTTATTTTTATTATTATTATTATTATTTTTTTTTTTGCTGTGGCTGTTTTGGAAAAATGTATTTACCAAAAATTGGCTCTTTGGTCAAAAAAAAAAAAAAGGTTCCTGACCCCTGATCTAAATGCTGCTATAGATGCAGCTTCTGTGCCATTTCTGCAGTGCAAAAATGGATTTTGTTGATTCCTATTTCATTTCTTTGACAACAGTCTGTAGTGTCTGCTTATTTTAATTGAATGTATTGATTAAATGTAACAAAATGTAAAGAAAAAAACCCGGAAATTAATTTAAGGTGGCAAATATCGCCTCTTAATGGAAAAGTTAATTTCTGTCACTGCTGTGAACTGATGACTGCACAGAATACGAACCAGCCAAGATCCCAGCATAAAACATACTTGGCAAAAGCTGACTAATTATTGTTATCGACAAAACCTGAATTGACAAAATGGCAGAAAATAACTATATTTTTGGTCAATATCACACACACTTATCTGGAACGACATGAGGGTGAATAAATGACAGGATTTTTATTCTAACTAAAACTAACTAAACTAACTCTAAATCAGTGATATTGAAGGTGTGCATGTGTGAACTCACCGGATCCAGATCAGCAGCTCCTTGCAGGTTCCTAGTAGGAGAGACCCAAAATGGGTTTCCTGGCTGACCTGAAGCCCACCTTTATTCTCCAGCAAATTGTGAATGTCTGCATCGGACATATTCAGCTCAGAGGGGTTTGGACTATTAGAAACACATAGAGGGAAGATGACTAAGATGATGTTGAGGGGGAAAGTCTTGACTGTGATAAAGTGAATAAACAAATGTATTGATCTAGTCACGATTATGACATTTTGGTTTAAAATTAATTGTCGTACAAAGAGTTAATGATTTAATTGTCTTGTTTTCTTCTCTTATGAACCAAAACAACAAATATTGCACAAGGTAGAATGCCAAGAATTTACAATTTTAAAGTGATGTACGTAAATTATTATTATTATTATTTTTTTTTTTTTAACAAAACCAAAATTAAAGTTTCGATAATTACATTTAACAGGGTAAATGGGTGGAAGACCACCTCAGCCGAATATCGATGCCTACTTCTACATTGCCTCTTTAGCCCAGTTTTCTTGACTAAATCCAATTTAATCCAAATTTAATCATGCAGGTCTCCTCATGAAGGAGCGAGGGAAGACATCACCTGTGCTGAACGGGAGTCATGCAGAGAGCTCTCCAGCAGTACAGTGATTGACTGCTCTCCAGCACCACCACATTCACCACATCACCACGAGCAGGTCTGAAGCCTGGTGGCACGATCAGAGACTCCAGGCTGAAGAACACACTGTCTTCCACAACACCGCTAATGCCTTGTGTTCTCGTCACACTGACCTGAGAGACAGACAGCAGGAGAGTCCTGAGGAAGTCACACCTCACACATGCTTTAAAATGAAATACTCAATACAAATAAAAATAACTTGACTTAACAAAATTAAATTCCCATTCTCATATGATGAGCTCCGGTTTCTACATTTTTTTATGAAGTCACCATTTTTATCGCACTTTATTCAATATGGATTGTTTCAAAACAGCTTCACAGTAATAAACAGGAAAATCATTAATGCAAACTTAAAAATATGAAATAAATTCAAATTACAGCAGTGTCATTATTAAGAAACAAATTCAATTTCAGCTATAAAGCAGCTTGACAGAAGAGAATAGTTTCATTATTCATCTCAATTCAATTCAGGTTTTGCTCTCATCCTATAGTGTCATTGTAGTCGAATCTATGATATTACTAAATATTAAGTGTCCTTTAAACCCCAAAGGCAAGTTTGTCAGGGTTACCATAGTTTTTGACCTATGGATTTCCAAGCACTGACATTTTACAAAATAAGTCTTGTGCAGGGTTTTTCTACATTGAAAAACCAAAAGTTGATGTAGATGACTACTGCGCTGACGGTCAGAACGAGCGCGCAAACTCTGTCTTCAAAGTAAGCACCATCTTTGCACTCTCTCTACCTCGCACATAATAATCTAAGTCAACTGACACGATGCTAAAAGTTCGGAAGATCGAATCCATGTTTCACGAGGCACATTCGGAGAATGTTTTTCCTGACTAACTGCTAGGTGTGAATAGTGCTCAAAAGAACGTCACTTCATCTTCTCTGACAGGCGTCCCGCACATGCAGCTGACATAAACCACACTTTCAGTGTTTTCCGTGTTGACAAATCTTTTGCGATGTCCTAATAACAATCGTGATTCACACGCAACGTGTCAACATCCGCTAATGTCTGATTCGCGACCTAATGACTCATTTGAACAGATTTATTTTAATGAATCATGAAAACAACTGATCTGCCCACACAGTCTATAACGAATCATTTACTCGAACAACTCTGAAATGAGAACATAAGTGTGCTTACCCCATTTAGCAAGAGTGGTTAGTAAAATTAGCCTTAATAATCCACAGTATTTGCAGGTTATTTATATGACAATGTGTAGTAATTAGGCCTACCTATAAAATCAGTTAGTTTAGACTGGAGTGAGGTGAAACCAGAACAAAGCAAGTTGTTGTTAGGTAAGGTGCATTCAATTGTATATGGTAGAAAATTATATTATTAGTTATTGTAACTTTTTAATGCTACTTTTTAATACTGATTATTAATTATTATTAATTATACATAACATATACATAATTGTCAGGTATAGCAAAGAAGCATCTTCTCTTACAAAGCTATGAAATCACAGATTTTTTTGCAAAGAGGGTAAGAAAGAATTACAGTGAGAGTGACTGGTACTTTATTGTCAGTATTGGGCTCGCAGATCACGTGGGTAGGGCACTTTTTACTGTTTGTGTGGATGACCAAGTCCGTCATCATTTTTGACCCAGGAAAAACCCTGCTGTGATCCAGACTAATTCACTCAAAATTTCCAAGAACCGTGGCTTTGATAAAACAGGTGCATGTCGAACACACTTATTGGTTCTGGTGTGTGCACATTATAATGTGATTTTAAATAGAGATGCACTGATGTATCAGCATATTTTTGGTCAATTTACAACCATCGGCATATAGGCTATAGCAGGAAAAATGCCGATATAACAAACCAATGGTTTATTACCTAACTGCGTGAAGGCACTGAGCTGTACAATGTCTGTTGCATAATCCATAATCTAATATTCCTACTGTGCTGCTGTCTGCGTTTTAATGTTAATCAAACAACAACAACAAAAAAATGGCTCACTACTTTTGACTAAATAACTTTTGTAACTTTCTTTTTAATTTGTTCTTTGATTACAATTAATGAGATAGACAGCAGGTTTATTAGCCTGCTGTCACTTTAAGACCTAATACACAGATCCAATATACTGATACACGTTTTCTTTCTCAGCTGTTTATGTTCAATTAAAACAAAACCAACAGTTTACGAGGATATTTTGACATAATTGTATTATTGTATTATTGAATTATTATAATTATTCATATTAGATGAATGATTGTATTTGTCTGTTCAAGCGCAAGGAGGAGCGAAACAGAATTCAATTCCATGTTCGTGCACTATTAGAGGCAAATTCCAGCATAGAAAACAGCGCACGAGTGCCGAATTAAAACCACATTAAAATGGACACAAAGGAATCGATAAGTGGAACTGAAATTTTAATTTTATAATTTTATCTGATTCCTGACCTTAAGTATCCGATTCCAGAATTGAAATCGATTTTCGATTCCCAACACTACCCTAGTCAGGACATCACTAAATGTAATCACTCTTGACTTGTCCAAGTATAGAAAGCACAGATTCTTATACAACAGTCCCACATGCACAGTGTGATAATTACTAACCCCATCCATGCGGCGGTAACGCAAAGGAGAAACTGCTTGAGCCTGACTGCTGCATTCTGCAGGGCTGATGACATACTGCGCCAGCACCCAGTCTCCCTTCATTGGCTCGAATCCTAAAACACACACACACACACACACACACATACACATACATACATACATACATATAATCAACATAAACACTCTGTGAAACTGATTTTAAATCACTCTGTTGCATACCTTTTTTTTACCATCTTATTTTTCATATATAATTTTTTGTGTGTATATTTAACATATACAAAATTCTTTTTGTTTTTGTTCTTTCCAGTTTTCCCTCTTTTACACACAGCCAGGATCAAAACAAACTTTAAAGGGAACCCCTGGTATTAAGACTTGTATGGCTTAATATAACGTAAATGATGTCTCTTACTGAAATATGTAGTAGAAATCCCATGAAAGATTTATGTTATTTAAAAAAAATCCATGACATATTTGGACAATGGGGGCGCCATTTTGTTTAGGTGCACAGTGCGTTCTATGTCGATGACATCAAATGGTTGCACTCGGTGAGCTACTGACACTATCCTGTTGCTATTTTTACCGCAACAACTCAGAATATAATATTCGATGCCACATTGTGCTGCTTTTGGTTGTAATTTTCAGTCGATGGGCAACAAGAGAAGCGATGCAAGTCTTCACTAAGATCCGCGTCTTTGTTCTCTTCACTTTAGACCTGATGCCTTTGAGGCTTTTAGTAGACCACAGCTACTGAAAAAGCTTACAGTTGCCGATGGATATAAGTGTATGCTTTAACCAAATGCCGTACCTGTCATGGAGCCTGACGAGGGCAGCCTATAACACATCTCGATTGAGATAGACTGCCTCAAAGCTTGTGTGTGCCATGATGCACGGGATATCTGTGATAGCATAAAAGAGTAGCATCTTCTCAGCATGTTTAGCTGTGTGTAATGCATTTAGGTGACATATCAGATGACATATTTACACGTCAATCATACAACAGCAGTTTGAATAGCCACAGAGACATTGCACGTCTTTGATGTTTTCATCCTTACTAATTTTGCGCTCTGGCTCAAATTGAAAAGGCTGACTGGGTTTTAAAAGAAACATCGTGGATATTAAGACTTGTATGCGTTAGTAGATTACCGTTGCCCCAAAACATACAGATGAAAAGTATCAAAGGCATCAGGGCTAAAGTGGAGAGAACAAAGACGCAGTTAGGTCATTTTACTCGTCCACATTCTTCACAACTTCCCATTCTAAAGTAAAGCAGTGAAGACTTGACATCGCTGCCGTACCATGGGTGAAGGAGGCGCAATGATATTATGCAGCGCCTGAAAATAGTCCGCAGCAAGCTCATCTTCAGTGTATTCCAGTTCAAACATATACGGCTCAGGATCTGCACCAAAGTAAATATCTAAATATCTGAATCGTCTCTCACAAATGTCTCCATGGTTGCAAGGCACGCTCCCTGTGCAAGCAGGTGGTCATGTTGGTTATGTTGACAGAAGTTAGCCTATTTTCAGGCACTGCATAATATCATTGCGCCTGCTGCACCCATGGTACGGCAGCAAAGTTCCTTGATTATTACGCCAGAATGAGAGTATAGTTCCTAGCCATATCGGCCTTGAAAATCGCAATTTTTCTTTTTCTGTCGGTCTTAGTACATGACGTAACTACAGAAGAGTCAAGTTTTAAATAGGAAAAATATCAAAACTCTGTGGTCATTTTTGAGCGAGATGCTAACGGTCTAATCAGATTCAATGATCTATGCTTAGCTGCAGCTAAAAGTGCTACCGCCAGACCCGGAGATCGGCTGAATGGATTCGAAAATGGTAAAACTCAACTGTTTAACTCTAGGGGAGTTGAAAAATTTGCCTGTTTTCAAAAATAGTGGCGTGTTCCTTTAAGAATCAATATCATTCATTAAAAAGAAGATTAATATTTTCAATTACCGAAATTTCTGGCTATTACAAATTTTTAGGTAAACTATTCTATTAGGTGTAGAAAACCTTTAGTTACAATTGTTAGGCCATTATTACTAACCTAAGAGGATTGTTGCAACAGGCTGCCAGCCCCTGGGTTTAGGAAGGAAAAAAATAACAGCATCTACTCTGCTTTTTCCTTTCTCTTTATTACTGTACCTCACCATGACTGTACAGACCAAGTATCAGGTCATCTAAAAGGTGTCACTGACATGGGCAGTTGTGTTCAAATGCATCTTGTGTCATGTCACAAGCTTGCAATGTGAGTTTAGAAGAAGTTCAGTTTTATAGCTCAAACTCAATAAATGCTCTTTTTGGACTGTGGAAAATGTTGTGTGTTCTGAAAGTTACAGATACATGATAAAAAGCCCTTTAAATACTCACACATTGACATAAAATGTCAGTCTGTGAGCTGCAATAAAGGCCTGTCACAGCATACTATTGAGCATTAAAGCAAATAAACTGTTCTTCTGACCTTCACAGAGAGCTGATCGTGGGAAATACGTTGTCTGGTTTATAAGTCCTCCATCTCGATCACATGATGTCACTGTTCCAATCAGAGGCTTGGGTTTGGCAGCATCCTGTTTGAGTGCTTCTGATCCTCCACTCTCCCACATGTCCTTCTGTCGCTCCACCTGAAATCAACAAAAAGAAATTGTACACATTATTTACATTTTTATAAATGTATTCCAAAATCAACGACACTTCAAAAGAATTTAAAAAAAAAAGATGCTCATAATATTACTGCTTTCGAGAAGAAATTAATGAACAACATCCAGACTGCATAATCAGTTACTTCACAAGCTCACAAACCTAATAAACCAGTGATTCTCAACTCTGAGCCAGCATGTGTGGTTTGAATGAATCTGTTGAGTGCATGATTCAGTGACTCACAAGACATTAGCCGTGATCGAAATTGGGTACTCGTTCACTTATTTACCATTTCCTATATATTGAATGACACAAAGTAAACATTCTGAGAAAAAAAATAATTCTATAAATATTATAAAAGAACAACGCTTACTTTTGAAAATATCACAAGAAATAATTTGATGTAATTATTTAATAATGTTCATTTATAAATATGCTTAAATAGCATATAAAAAGCACTTTTTTGTGCTTTTAATAAATTGTAAATTTGTCCCCTGTAATATTTTTCATGCGGCAATAAATCCACTTAGAAACTTAGAGACACCTGACATTTCCATGACAATTGTTCATTTGTGTCAAGCCAATGCTGACATTCATTATCTGCACTTTACCCAAAATTTAGAGAGGTCACAATGAGCTAAAAAAAAAACCCTTTTCTCCTTATTCACGATTAAGTCATGTTGCTTTGGTATGTCATATCTGAATTTTTTTGTACAATTATTAATAATTTGCTACATATTTCTTTTCAAACTCTACCTAGTTCTATCAATGAATACTTAGCAAGCAATGGAACTTATAAATAGCTAGCTATCCACACAAACATGCACTTTTTTTGTAAACAATGTCCACCTCTAATTTATACATTTATTTCTAGAAAATAATAAAAACATTAGAAAAACATTATATACTATTTGTCAATTAATGTAGTATGCAAGTTAAAAATCCAATTAAAATCAGAAGAATGGAGGCAGATTAGTGTTATTTGGAGGAAGGGCTGCAGGATTGATCGTATTTTGATCGTAATAATGATTTCTGCTTCTCTTGATAAATTAAAAAAAAAAAAAAAAAAAGCGCTGCGATATTGGGTGCTTGTTATTTGTCCTGAAAAAGTTTTTTAATTTAGACATTTCCGATATCTTGCATTGGTAACAAGCCTCAACTACCTTTCCTGCTTGGGGTTACCAGATGTCAAGAGCATAAATACCCCAAACAGGGCTTTTCTCTTAAAGGATTAGTTCACTTTCAAATGAAAATTATTTATTAACATCCCCGGAGCCGTGTGGAATATGTTTATGATGGACGGATGTAGATGGAGGCACTTTCTTCGGCTCATACTCATTGGCCTCGATCACTGCCATTATAAAGCTTGATTGCGTCAGGATATTTATTAATATTTCTCCGAAAGAAGAAAGTCATATACACCTAGGGTGGCTTGAGGGTGAGTAAAGTTTGGGGTAATTTTCATTTGAAAGTGAACTAATTCTTTAAAAGGATACATTTTGCGGTCTGTGCAACCTCTGTGCTACAATGCAAAGTAAAAATTTCACATAATTTGGAATTTTTGAAATTTATATTAGGAATTTCAGTTTTTTACAGTTTTTGAGAGAAGCTTCTTAAGGTTTTTCCAGTTTTCTTAATGTAAAGCAGTTGAAAACTACATAGCCGCCATCTGTTTGCAGTGTTTAACGGTTAAAAGAAAAAAAGAAGACAATGAGCATGCATTATCAGGAGTCATATTAATGGTAAGTAGTGTTCGATTAACGGTTATCAATACAAATTCTTTTTCTCCAGTGTAATGCAGTGGTTGCCCTTATAGGCCTATTTATTTATAAACAGGGTTGTGCAATCCCTAGCAGCTTTAAGAACATTGTTTTCAGACTTAATTACTTTCTTTCATGAGATTTTGCATTTGGATATATTAGACATTATCAAAGACTATATATTTCGCATATATGTTATCAAATTAGAATAAAGGTGCTGAGATATATGTTAGATTAAACTGTAAATATTTTGTTTTATTTTAACAAACTAGACAGAAAACAGGAAAACGTTCAAACAAGTTTGAAAAAGTTGACTCACACTAAATGTTTAATGCATGCTATTGTTTTACTGATATGACCCTTCGCTGGGAGTTTGATTGACAAGCGATCTAACCAATCATAACGCCGAATCCGCCATTTTGTCTGACAAAGCAGTCAGGAGTTAGAAGATTAACCTCGGTGGATTTGAATTTGAAAAATGGTGTGTAATTGCGTCTTTACGCGTTTTAAACACCATTCATTCTCATGTTCATTCATGTTTATTTGATGCTATAAATGAACTAGTAGAAAAGAGATGATCGGTTCACGAGCCGCTTGAGCTGAGGCGCTACAGCAATCGGTCACGACACATTAAAGAGCCACAAAACGGTTTTTATTGTTCGATTTTTTTTTTTTTTTTTAAATTACATAATTTGAAAGCTGGGACTTTGTTTAATATCATAAATAACCTGCTCTGTCTTGTCTGTCGCCATGGCTTGTCGGACAAAGCAACAGTAACTAAGGGGGGCGGGTCTTTGCGAAGGGACAATTCCACTCTTTGAGTAACAAGACCTTATACCTGCTTATACCAAATTTTCTGTTTAATGCTTTATTAAACACAAATATTAAGCCAATTAAGAGCAAGAAGACATAAGAACAGAAGATATAAGTCTGATTGTCAACTGTCAATTTGTACCCCTATACTAATGGTCAATCGTGGACTTAGATCTCACCCTGAGCGCTCTCCACTGTCCGTGAGCTCCTTCCCGGACGGCCAGGGCCTGAACTGTATCACCCACACACAGCACGACTCCTCCTAACACAACTGCTGATGTGAAATACACAGCATGATCTATGAGACCATAATCCACGCACAGATGCGTCACGATGCCCGTCTGCACCTGTCGGATCTGCGCCACACCTAAACACACAGCAAAGACCTCAGTCTCACACGGCCTACTTTAAAATATAAATTACGCTGGACACATTTATCCACTAACCCTCAAAATGAGGATCCTGCGCCTCCTCATCCTCCTGCGCTCTTCGCCACAGAGGTGAAAGCAGCTTGGACATGAAACACTGCACGACGCTCACCATAATTAGGCCTACGCTCTGTAACCAAACAGAGCTGTAGGTCACGAATATCACTTCAACAATAGCCTCAAATATTGTTGTTTAGAGTTCACAGTACCAGATGAAGGACGTGTGTGTCCTAACAGTGAGATAACGTTGCACGTGTGACGTGTATACGCTTGATAAAGCTAGTACGCGAAAAACACGTGACGTGACGATAAAAATTAAAGTAAATATGACAAGTATATTTTATAAAAACATTAAACAAAAGACACAGTTAGATCAGTGAAGACTTTGGGATGAGATTAATAACAAATTATATAACAAATTATTCAAACTTCATTTGAATGCTGTCACTGGCATTAGGTACCTATACATATAATATAAAGCTATAATGTTGCTCTGTCTTTGTCATTAATTCAAATTGTTAATTTAACCATCTAAATTTTCGATCATTCCAGGTTGCTATGGTCACGCAGGTTTGTTTTACGCATTAAACCCATGGAAACGAAAAAAAGATAGGATCTTGTGGCTTCAACATATTGAATGAGTTAATGAAAGTAGATCTAACATTTATATACTCTCAAAGCAGTCTTTTAAAAGAAGATTTAAGAGTTTTAACATACTGTACTAAAAATAACATATTTCTAAAAGATACCGATTTATTTTTAAGAAACAGGATTTAAGAGTAGACCTATTTATGTAGTGTTTGTTCTTTCTTTTCTCCAAACATCACTGCTCCGCACTCCATTCCAGTAGGTGGCGCATATGCAAGATAAGCTGATTTGCCAACCGTCATAAAACACAAAAGAAGAAGAAGAGTAAGGCGAACAACAACAACAACAACGTACAAGCTCCGAAGCACAGATTGGAAATAAATGTTTAGTAAAAGTTTTACAGAGCATTGATGAAATCTCAGGAATAGTGCAATGTAAAAATGGAGCATATTAAATTGGAGATTGTGGACACGAATGAGGCAGAACCCTGCAGAGTGAACACTGAGGAGCAAAGAGGTTGGTGATCATTCTTGAGTCTCCACTTATTACTGCTGAGGAACATCGAAAGCATGCGTTCACCAGATTTCTTCTAAACTAATTCAAATTATTAATTGCACTGCCAAAATTTTCACTGGCCCCATCACAAAACAAGTAATAATATACAAAATAATATTATTTTCGTAAGTTTTCACCTTTTATTCTAATAAGGTTATGACACCTACATTTTACCAGTGAAATTTCAATTCAATTTACCAATTCAATTTCAATACCACAAAAAAAAATAATAATAAGTACACTTTACAATAAGGTCTCATTTGTTAACATAAGTTAATGTAATAACTAACATGAACTAACAATGAACAATACATTTGTTACAGTATTTATTAATCTTTGTTAATGTAAGTTAATAAAAATCCAGCTGTTCATTGTTTGTTTATGTTCACAGTGCATTAACTAATATTAACAAATACAACATTTGATTTCCATAGGCCCGGTTTCACAGACAGGGTTCAGCCTAAGCCAGGATTATGCCTTAGTTTAATTAGGACATTTAAGTAGCTTTTATAAACATTCACTAGAAAAAAAACATTACTGGTATGCATCTTGAGGCAAAACAATAACACTGGCATATTTTAAGATATTAGTTGCTTTCAGTTAAAACAGCTCAAACATGCATTTTAGTCTAGAACTAGCTAAAGCCTTGTCTGTGAAACCGGGGGAAAATGTAGTAAATGTTGAAATTAACATTAACATTAATGTTCACTTTAGGTCTGATGGAGGTAAAAGAGGAATGTCAAGAAATAAATGAAGTGGAGGGGAAACATCAGTATCCGGTACCTCATAATTTTAAACCTGGAGAAAAACCTTTGACTTTTGAAAATAATTATTTTCAGTTTTTGAGAAGAAGATCTCAAAGAACTGAGATAGAACATTCTTTCACATGCAAGCAGTGTGGAAAGACTTTCACTCGTAAACAACTCCTTGTTGACCACATACGAAATCACTTAGGGTTGGAGCCCTTCACATGTGATCAGTGTGGAAAGAGTTTTGTGCGTAAAGCACTCTTGAATGATCACATGAGAATTCACACTGGAGAGAAGCCTTTCGCATGCCTACATTGTGGAAAGAGTTTCTCTGTTAAGGGAGACCTTAAGCTTCACATGGAAATTCATATTGGAGAGAAACCTTACAGCTGTGATCAGTGTGAAAAGAGTTTCAACCGTAAAGGACTTCTCATTGATCACATGAGAATTCACACTGGAGAAAAACCTTTCTTATGTGATCAGTGTGGAAAGAGTTTCATTCGTAAAGCACTCCTGAACGATCACATGCGAAGTCACACCGGAGAGAAGCCTTACAGATGCTCTCAATGTGGGAAGGGTTTCTCACTCAGAGGAAACCTTAATTGTCACATGAGAATTCATACCGGAGAGAAGCCTTACAAATGCGATCAATGCGGGAAGAGCTTCACATTTAAAGGAAAACTTAAGCATCACTATAGAATTCACACTGGAGCGACACCTTTCACATGCAATCAGTGTGGGAAGAATTTTGCACAGTCAGACAGCCTTACATATCATCTGCGCTCTCATGCTGGAATAAAGCCATTTAAATGTGATCAGTGTGGTGACGCATTTATTTTGGGATCACGTCTTAAAAAACATATGAAAGTTCATGCAAATGAGAGGCCTTACTTTTGTTCTGTTTGTGGAAAGACTTTTTCACGACTGGACTGTTTTAAAATGCACCATAAAGTTCATACTGGAGTAAAAGCTCATGTGTGCTCTGAGTGTGGAAATAGCTTCGGCAGAGCCGGCGACTTGAAAATTCACCAAAGAATCCATACTGGAGAAAAACCGTACAAGTGCTCACATTGTGACAAGAGATTCAATCAGTTAGGGCAGCTGAAACTACATGAGCGAGTGCACACTGGAGAGAAGCCGTACCAGTGCCCTTCGTGTGGGAGGGGTTTCACCTCATCAAGTGCTCGACTGATTCATGTGAGGAAGCATTGTCCAAAGTTGTCAAAGTGAGCTATCTGATCTAACTCAAAGATTAATTTTTTATCTACAACGAGCAGATGATGAGCAGAGATTAGCAGATTCAACGGATATTTGCTTTAAAAACATCATTATCTGTATTGGTGAATCTTTTGCAAAATTGATCTAATTAAATTTATTTTGGTCATACCAATATTTCCACGGTGTCATCTATTGTAGTGTTTCCCAAACCTTCTCCTGGAGTTTTATTGCACTACAGTTTTTGAATGTTTCTCTGGTCTGTATAGCAGCTCTAGAAGAAAATAGTGTCATTGTCCAGCTTAAGTAAGTTAAGTACTGATTCATTTCAGTTGTAGAAATCATTAGTTATTAATTTATCTATACAGCAGCTCTGGAGAAAACAGTGATGCCATTGTCCAGCTCAGTTCAGTTCTCATACAATGGTATCAATGCAGGCAGATCAGTAATATTTTTGAATATTAAATGTCCCCAACTTAGCAAGCCAGAGGCGACAGTGGCAAGGAACCCAAACTCCATCAGGTGACAGAATGAAGGAAAAAAACCTTGGGAGAAAGGCTCAGTTTGGGGGCCAGTTCTCTGGCCAACAATCTGTTTATATAGGAAGACATACAAAATGGCAGTGTTAGGAAAACAATCGTATGACTTCTGAATCTCCTTAATTACAGTTACTTAAAATCAGGCATACACACACAAGAGTTGTTGCCCAGTGCACACTTAAAGACTCAGTGAGTCTCATTCTCTAAAACTAATCTAAAAGATTATTTTGTATTTGTATGCACATGAATTTGTTCTTAACCTTGCAACAGTGTGCTTGAGGTTATCAATTTGCATAAAACACCCCAAAACATCTCCATTTAAGGGCTTTCTGCAGACATTTACAGACACTGATTATTATCATTAATACAAGATATTGAATCATGAGGTGTTCTTAGTGTTTCCACACTTTTTGGCCTAGTTTTTATTAAATAATGGCATGGTGTAATATGTCATGTGTTGTTGTTCATCTGAGGCTGTATTTACCTAATTTTAAAACCTGCAAAGGACCAGATGATTTTTTTTTGTCATGATATATAGTGCTGCTTGAAAGTTTGTGAACCCCCTGCAGAATCTGTGAAAATGTGAATAATTTTAACAAAATAAGAGGGATCTTACAAAATGCATGTTATTTTTTATTTAGTACTGTCCTGAATAAGATATTTTACATAAACAATGTTTACATAAAGTCCACCAGACCAAAAACAAAAAAAAAATAGCTGAATTTATAAATATGACCCCATTCAAAAGTTTATGAACCCTTTGATTCTTAATACTGTGTGTGGTTACCTGGATGATCTACGACTGCTTTTATGTTTTGTGATGGTTGTTCATGAGTCCCTTGTTTGTCCTGAGCAGTTAAACTGAGCTCTGTTCTTCAGAAAAATCCTCCAGGCCCAAAAAATTCTTCAGTTTTCCAGCATCTTTTGCATATTCAAACCATTTCCAGCAGTCACTGTATGATTTTGAGATCCATATCTTTACACCGAGGACAACCGAGGGACTCAGTTGGGGGGGTTTACATCGTGTTTCCTTCTGGAGCATCAGTAGTGTTTTTATTGCACAGGGTGAGATTAATCTGACCGTTGATTGAGGAGAAAGGCTGTACTCTGCTCCTCCTCCATACTGGTATCCTTGTGGACTCTGAGAATGGTCTTAAAGCTTCATGTCAGTCTCTTTTAATACCATGTTGTTAATACAACACTCCTACATGATTTTCAGTACTTCATTTTTCAATGTTTTGTTTAATTGTTTAATAAATAACTTGATTTTGCTGTAAAGCTTATTAATTTTTCATTTCATTTTATCACTGAATTGTCACCTTGGAATTATAAGGTTCTATCTGCATTCTGAGCAGTTTTGAGATATTGAGCTTCAAAGTTTTTGTATTCCACATAGTAAAAATTATATGGGCAACAAGCCTGAAAATGACTGAGACCCTAGATGTATTCTAACTGTATAATATCAAAATCCACTCAAATTTGTAAATGGGGATTTTTGGAATGGGTCAAATGCAGATGGAACCTTCTACTTCTTAAAAATCTCTTTTCGCATGGAATTATAAGGTTCTATTTTGCAAAATGTTAATTAAAGCTGCAAAATATCCAAAACCACTGGGCCAGTGTTATATATTTTGTTCATTTGAGTAATTACAATATCCCAAATGTTTCCAACTATTTGTAAATCGTGAGAAAATTGCTATTTTAACCAAAGATCCGGGACGTGTGAGTGAGTCACCTGTCAATGGCGATATATCCGCAAAACCTTAGTTACCGCGTAACTCAGTTTTTACCAACATTGTAAAATGTAACATTTCATCTCACTTAATGTAGTTTATACACTTTAATCCAGTATGCCATAGAGCTTTATAGCTACATACAGCTCAATACAAGTACACAGGATGGATCAGGAGGTTACAACATAACATTTTTTTCAACTGCTTACACACATTTTCAAAGCTTTGCCTCTTTTTTTTCATCTCAAAAGCAAACATTTGTCTTATGTTGCAAACACCTTTGTCATAATATTCTATTTTTGTATATCTATCATATACACACAGTTATTCAAAACCTAAAGTTCTTTATTTATAAACTCCTATACATATTTCTGTACAAGACTGAAAGTAATTGGCAGAGAGATGTTGAAAAATTCACAGTAAACATGAAAACAAGACTAAAACCAAACTATTTTTTTACTGTAAGCATTTGTGGTTGTGAATACAGTATTGCACACTACGAAAGAAAATAAATACATCAACCATGTGTAGTTGGACAGAAACAATGGTTGTGTTTGATGTTTGTATGTTACATAGAGAATTGTGTGTTTTGTTTTGCAAAAAGTGTTTTATGAAATTGAAAACTGAGTCGAAAGCCGAGAATTAGTGTATGGTTTTGTAAATTTGACGTGTGGTTCTGGTGTTTGAGTGTTAGGTTTCAGAAATTGTGTGACAAGTGAAGATTTTGTGTGTAAGCAGCTGAAAGTGCTGGCTAGCGTGGTGTCTAACTATGAAAATGACTCCTCAGCAATAGCTAAAGCAAAACACAAAAAAGACTGAAATTCCATGGAATTTGGGCTGCTGTCATTGACAAGATCATAAATAATCGATCATGAGGTTTCTAATAAACATTGCGTTGCTTGCGTGGCATTTAGTCTTCACTGATTTTGCGTTTTCTGCTCTCTTTTCAGCTGTCATGGAGAAGTCCGGCAACATGACAAAGAATCCTATTTGGTCCTCGTATAGGTCCCCCTTATAGAACCTTTATGTTTTCTAAAAAAAAGTCCCAAAATGTACACAACTTGACAAAAAAAAGAAAAGAAACATCACAATGTAAATAAGTTGTCACAGAATAAGAATATAGAATAACTCAATTTTTACAAAAATGTCAGATAGAACCTTATAATTCCATGGTGACGGATTGTTGAAAGTGTTCTCTCATCACTGTAGCAGTGACTTAAAACTAAGCATATTTATGCATTTGTGCAATTAGAGTCAGATAAATAACTACAGGTCTCGCTGCTGAGTGGTTTGCATCTGTAGCTCCGTATAGCTTTGTTTTGAATCTCTATTTACTATCATTCCTTGTTGTTTATATCTCTAAATACAACTTACTCATCACCATATAGCTGATATTGCCTAATATTGCCTATCACATTAATCTGACATTGCTAGCTTTTAATCTAAATCGCTATCACAATATGTTAGCATTTCGCTAGCCTGTTAACTTATCATCCATACTTACCATCTTTTTTTCCTCTTGCGCACTTCTTTTTCTTCGAGTCCATCAAAAAACTGGTTTGTTGACAGGAATCAGTCAACAAACACAGTGAGTCATGTCATCATCTCCGTTTATTGTTACTTGCACTGCCTGTCACGTTTAGCATAGCCTTCTCTGTCAGCGACGAAGGTTTCACATGTCATAAATGCAGGGAAATAGTCAGGCTGACAGAGAAGATTTCAGAATTAGAGACATGCATCCAAACTTTATTTGAGGATAATAAGAATGCAAGGGGTCTAGATACTGATTTAGATGTGACTAGCTTAACGAACCCCATACATTGTTCGGTTCTGGCTGTAGAGCCCCTGCAGTAGGGCAACCGGGTGACTGTGAGATGTCATAGTCGCGGGACAAAACACAGCTGTTCCGTTCTGATTAGAACATCAAACGGGTTCCCCCCACTCAGTGACACAGCCACTGAGAATCCTGTTGGAAATGCCCTAGTTATTGCCGATTCTATTACAACGAATGTAAAAATAGAGACACCAGCTACCATAGTCACATGTTTGCTGGGAGCCAGAGTGGCTGACATCAAAGCAAATTTAAATGTGCTGGCTAATGCTAATTGTAAATACTCTAAGATTATTATTCACGTAGGCACTAATGATGTCTGACTTTGCCAGTCGGAGATTACTAAAATTAACATTAAAGAGGTGTGTGAACTCGCAAGTACAATGTCAGACACTGTAATTTGCTCTGGCCCCCTCTCTGTTCATCGGAATGATGAGATACTTAGCAGACTGTCACTCAGTGGCTGGCTGTCTAAGTGGTGTCCGCAGAATAATATAGGGGCATAGCCCGACAAGGTAGAACTGTCTGACAGAGTGGGAAGAGCATGAAAAGTGGTGGGGACATATCCCACCCGTCCCACCTGCAAATTACGCCTATGATTGTAATGTCAGGTTTGCGTTAACACAAAGTTTATTAAATAACAAGGGAAGAAAACAAAAGACAACCAGCTGGTCGCTGGGCCCTGAGGAAATCTCTAACTGGCAGGACGAAGGCATTGCAAAAAGGTCAGAAGGATTTGTTATTATTTTGGGAAGAGAGAAATAGGGCTAGATATGCCCTAATACAATGCAAAATGCTTCACATAGCCCATTTCATTAATGCCAAACTGGCTAAAATGTTTCCTAACAATCTCTAGCCGATCATCTTCACATGTTCTGGTCTTGTCCGATGCTAATGGACTACTGGTTTGACATTTTTAGGACATATTTTTATGCCATTCAAAAAAATTACATACAGCACCTTTAAGTTCATGGTTCTCTGATGTCGGGTAATGGTCACATGACATGCAGGTAAACGTAAAATATTTCATATTTTTTATTATTTTATTTTGATTGTTTTTATTTTAAAATTATTTATTTGAATTTATGATTGAATTAACAACTTTTCATTAAACTCACAAACCACTTGCAGTTCTATCATGAACCTCAGTCTGGGAAACACTGATGTAATGTAATATTTAATGCACTTCATGTTGTTAACAAAGAATGGAATATATTTTCTTTCTTTTTGTATTTTTAAATCAACATGGTACAAGATTATCCTATTCAATGGGCAAAATGAGTAAGGTCAAAAGTAATCTAAAAGTAATTAAAAAGTAGTCAGATTATATTACTTTAAATGTGTAATGTAATGGATTGGATTATGTTACTTACTACAATTTGTCATTTTGGAATCAGTAACCGACTACAATTTGTAAGTAATCTACCCAGCCAGAACTGCGGCACAAGACTAAATAGGGGCCTTTGTTGTCTAGCATATACAGAAGAGAAAAACTTTGAAAACCCCTCCTCTTTCATGACACAAGGGGTTATTTTTAATAGTAGTGCAATATTGTCCAGATCGATCTATTCATTTTCCAAATCACTTGCCTACAGGATCGCATGGATTCTGATTGATCAATGTAAACGAGAATATGTCTACACCCTTATCTTTTATCCATAAATGCATGATACTAATAACTTTGTTTATTAAAATAAATTAATACATCATATGATGGTGATCTTCAGCTTTCAGCACTTTGGGTGGATTTTTCTGTTAATTGCTTTTTTAAAGCGTGTATTTTATTGTTGCATACCTGTCCCAGAGTTTCAGTCAAATTGTGAAAATCTATCTTTAGAAATATTACATATAAAACTATGACTGAAATAAACTTGAACCATTTAAATATTTAATACATTTATCAATTTTACACAAATTATGATGAATGTGATTACCCCTGCTATAAATGATTTTAGGTATTGGTTAGTCTTTTCTCACCTTTATGAAGTAGCCATGCGGATTTAGTAACTACGAGACCATAGTTGGAGCGGAACTGTGCAAAACAGTGGTGCTGCAGCAGGACTGGTCATTCCTGATTCATACAGTAAAACCAGAGGACATTTATAGTAAATCATATGCATCAGTTTATTAAAGAGGCAGTCAAAGATAACTAAATCAGAATTCAGTAAGAAAACAAGGTTCATAAACAAAAGGCAAAATAAAAAATAAAAATATAAAAAAGAGGTCCATAAACATGAGGCCTGTTCCACAGGGGTTATATGCATCAAACGAGTAGTGTGCAAAACTTGTCACAGTGAAACGTTACCTATTTTTAGGTAAACATCATAAACATGAAATTGAGAGTAAGAATATTGTACACTTCATAAGAAAAAAACAAAATACATGAAATTGCTCTACTGCAAGAGAAACAGAAACCTAGAGCCCTGTGAAATCAGTTGTAATTTTCCCCAAATTTAGTTTTTTTCTTTTTAATGGTTAAATTAAATTTTAGTAATTGTGTCTAATTAACTGAAGTCATAAAACTTAATCTTTTAAAAAGGTGAACAAAAATACATTTTAGGGCTCTAGGAAATCCATTTTTCACCTCAAATTCTGTTTTCCCAAAATTTAAGTTAATACATGTACATGTATTTTTTTCCCCAAATTCCATTTTATTTAAAAATAATAAAATAAAACTCTGGATTTTCTTTTTAATAGTTATATTAATTTGAGTAATTATGTATAATTAATTAAAGGCATAAAACTGTTAACAATTTATTAAAACGCTAACAAAAATACATTTTAGAGGCCTATGAAATCCCTTTTGTTTTTTCCAGAATTCAGTTTTATTTTTCCCAGAATTTGTGTTTTCCGCTTTTTGTTTATCTGGATTCTGCTTTAATGGTTCAATTAAATTTTAATAATCAAAAAACACATCAAATTAATTGAATTCATAAAACTTTAACAATTTAATGATTTACTAACAATTTTTTTTTTTTTTTTTTTTACAATAATAGGGCCCTATGAAATCAGATGTATTGTTTTCCTAAATTCCATTTAAATTTTTTCCCCCAAATTCCATTTTTGCCATTTTAGTTTTTTTCTGGATTTGGTTAAATTATATTTTAGTAATCATATCCAATAACTGAAGTTATTGCCGTGTTTTTTGGATCGACACACCCAGAGTCAGTAGAGAGCATGATTTTATCTTTCTTAAAGGGATAGTTCACTCAAATGAAAAAATTATCAAAAATTATCCCATGATTTACTCACCCTTTGAAGCCAAAAAGAATGCATCCATCCATTAAAAAAAAAAAAACACCATACTACTCCAGGGGGTTAATAAAGGCCTTCTGAAGCGAACCGTTTTTTTTAATAAGAAAAATATCCACATTTAAAACTTCATAAATTCAAATAACTAGCTTTCGGCATATGACTATATGCAGAATGCACAAGTCCACTTGCGGTGGAAGAGTATCCTGTGACCTGACGCACAACGTAATGTCGAATGCGGAGGCACAGAGGATAGAGAAACACAAATCACCGGTCACGGATTATAAGTCTAAAACAATCATTTTTAAAGAGAAGTGTTGGAAGATTTTGATTTAAGAAGGAGCTTAAATTTGCTGCACAGCCCTATTTGTTTGAACCGCGAGAGGCGTCTAAGCTTACAATACTCCTACATAATACATCGCATTAGAGGATTACTCATTTGGCGCATCTGACTTGTGCATTCTGCGTACGGTCGTCCACCGGAAGCTAGTTATTTGAGTTTCTAAAGTTCTAAATATGGATATTTTTCTTACAAAAACACATTGCTTTGCTTCAGAAGGCCTTTATTAACCTCCTGGAGTCACATGGATTTATTTTTATGATTAATTTTTAATGGATGGATGCATTATTTTTGGCTTCAAAACATGGCCCCCTCATTCACAACCATTATAAACCTTGGAAGACTAAGGATATTTTTAAATATATCTCTGATTATATTCGTCTGAAAGAATATACACCTAGGATGGCTTGAGGGTGAGTAAATCATTAGATTATTTTCATTTTTGGGTAAACTATCCCTTTAATAAGTGAAGATATAAAACTAACAATTTTAACAATTCATGTTTAATGGTTTAATGTATTAATCAAAAAACATGTCTAATCAATTAAATTCATAAAACTTTTTAAATATACTTTAAGAAATTCTGTTGTCTTGAATATGTGTAGTACATTAAACTGCACCACTCATTCACACAGAGACATGCAGAACATGCAGACTTCATATTTCAATAGCATTCTTTTTGCGATTTAATATTCACATACGCTAATGATTTGTTTAAGTGTACAGCATTACTTTTGATTTATTCATCCAAAAATATAATTTTTGATTTGATTCCCAGATTTTAGCATCATGGAAATCACAGGGCCCTAGAAAACCAATTTCATTGAAATGTGGAAGTGTTTGGACCTGAGGATGAACTTTGCTCAGTGTAACAACTTTGGACAATGCTGTTTTTTATGAATCTGTAGATTACTTGATGTGGCAAAACCCTTGCCACACTGCGGGCATTTGTAGGGTTTCTCTCCGGTATGCACTCTCTCATGATCTTTCATGTGTCCTGAATGAGTGAAGGTCTTCCCACATGTAAGGCAGTGAAACAGATTCTCTCCAGTATGTATTCTTTCATGTGCTTTCAGGGACCCCGAAACTTTAAAACTCTTATCACAGTATGAACACTTGTAAGGCGATATTCCTGTATGGGTGTTTTGGTGTTGTTCCAAATAGTTGGCTCTGCTAAAGGCTTTCCCACACTCAAAGCACACATGATCTTTCATACCAGTGTGTGTTTTGTAGTGGTCTTTTAAATTGTGGAACCATACGAAGCTCTTGTCACAGAAAGAACATGTGTAGGGCCTCTCATTTGCATGTACTTTCAGGTGTCTCTTTAGCTGTGATGCAAAAAAAAAAGTTTGGCTGCACTGATCACAGCTAAACGGCCTCTCTCCAAAGTGATAAAGCAGGTGTTTTTTGAGCAGCGATGCCCCAGAGAAACTCTTGCCACACTGAGAGCAGTGGTGTAATTTCTCTCCAGAATGTAGTTTTATATGACTCATGAGGTTTCCTTGATTTGTGAAGCTCTTCCCGCACTGCTGACAGGTAAATGGCTTTTCTCCAGTGTGAACTCTCATGTGACTCTTAAGGTGGCCTTTTTGAATGAAACTCTTTCCACACTGTTGGCATTTGAAAGGCTTCTCTGCAGTGTGAATTCTAATGTGATCGGTAAGATGTCCTCTTTGAGTGAAACTCTTGCCACACTGGTCACATCGGTAAGGCCGTTCCCCGGTATGACTTCTAATGTGATCCTTAAGGTGTCCATTGTGAGTGAAACTCTTATCACAGTAACGGCACGTGAACGACTTCTCTCCGGTATGAATCCTTATGTGATCACTAAAGAGTTCCTTACATGTGAAACTCTTTTCACACTGAGGGCAGGTGAATGTTTGAGTCTGTGGGGAAGACTTTTCTCCACTTATGAAATGTACCTGATGCTGATGTTTCTTCTCCACTTCATTTAGTTCTTGACTTTCCTCTTTCACCTCCACCAGTTCTAAAATGGGGATAGTAAACAAAAAAAAGGGGACAAAATTTAATCAACAAATCTGGTCGATACTACAGTACAGTACATGGATTGAGTGAGTTTACGGAGTTGTCTAGATTTAATTGTAGACAATTTGACTCACTGTTGAACCAGGGACAATTAGTAGACATCAGTGTTTATATTTGAACTATAAACTTTATGTAAACTTCTGTGATAATTTGAATTATTACACCTTATTACAACTTACACCGGAGGCTAGGGCTATGAAATTAATCCAGTGCTTCCACCACATAGACTTTCCTTGGGTGGGCCGCCCAGTGTATTTGGAGACACATTTTTGCTTTTATAAATGTTATCATCTTACACTTTTTATTCGCCCACAATAATGAAACCATCCACGATCGATTAACTAGTGGAAAAACTCCCCTTGCCCTGCGCGTTTCGTATGTAAAAAATGTGTTTACTCCCGCTGACATTCCCACGTGCTGCAGAGAGGCAGCGGATATTTCACAAACAAAGACAGGCTAGGGCTGCACGATTAATCGTAATCGAATCGAAATCGCGATTTGGCTTAGTGCGATTATGACATAGCAAAGGCTGCGATTTTAAATCATATAAATATGTACACAGCGTGTTAGTGAAGAGCTGCTCTGTGATCAGTAGTAAAAGACGCTCCATCTGAGAGCACTGCATTAGAAAAAGAAACACGTCAAATATACAAACATGAGAAGCCTTATTTTCTAACAAAAGACAACATTTAATGTGTTTTTACTCCAAACTCACTTAGCATTTTGATTAGCATTAGATTATAAATATACTTTTACGGAAATACCCGAGAAGGCTTGAAGAAAACATATAAACCATGTATTGTTGTAGTCGTCTGTTTATTTTATTCATGTTTAATCAATTAAAGCGTTTCTACCTTCTTTTTATTCAGTCACAGGGATAGCATGACGCCCACTGGGGATTTCCTGGAACAGCGTTTGTTGTATTGCGTAGTACTTGGAGTATCTGCTCAAGGGCGCCCCCCAGCGTCCAGTATGAAACATGTTTAGCGCCAAGTAAAGCTCACTCAATCCTTTTCAGGGTAAAAACATGAAAAATAATTTCTCTCTAAAGAACTTTGAGGGGAACATATAATATAACATATAATGTTTTTCTCCAGCCTACACCTCAATCCATACAGGGTTTTTTTTTCCCCACAGTGGATGCATAAGAGTTCATATTGAATACTTGGACTCCATTTTTGATTTTGGATACCTCCTGGCAAAAATAAAGAAATTGAGACAGATTTTTATCATAATATATTTGATAATAAATCCTTAGACCTTTCTAATGATTTATAGACGTTAACAGGTAAACCCACATTTTGTCATAAAAGTTCTAAATATTATTTTCTAATTATTATAGTTATATTTATAATTAAATACTAATCCTAAATACTTTAATAATGAAAGTTATTACAACAGTAATATTTCTTATTTGGTTTAATATTTTTATTTAGCAATGATAATAATAATAATAATAAAAATAATTAGTCAAAATAATATATTAGCACAAAATTTCGGGCCAAATTGTGCAGCCCTACAAACAAGCCTGGTATTTTTTATATATATATGTTTTTTCATGTTTTATAAAATCGCATTTTAAATCGCAAAGCGCAGTTTTAACCAGAAAAATCGCAATTAGATTTTTTTCTCCAAATCGTGCAGCCCTATAGTGCAGGCGCATCTGTGTGTGAACTGTAAAATGTATTTAGGAACACGTGCGAAAAAAGCTAAATCCATCTGGGTGAGTTCTTAAATTTAATATCATAAAGTCTTTAATACATGAAATGGTAAAAACAAACGTCTTAATGATCATTTTAAAAACATAAATCGCGATACAGCCTACTGATTATTAAACTTAAAAGGCTATGATTTAAAAAAAAAGAAGAAAAAAAAGAGCGCTGCACATTGAGCACAGCCTTGTGACATTACAACTTTTTTTTAGCTTCAGACTGCTTCAAACTGATTCTCAATCAATGAATAGCGCACATGTATGCCAAGCGATTGCTAATGAACTCCAGTTGATGAATTATGACAATGTCTACTTTATACCCTTTAATAATAATGTTTTTCGGGCATGTTTATAATTAAAAGTCACGGGCTATTTTTTTCTTCTTCTGGGTATTATTGGTATTTTAGTTACACAATAAATTTTATTTAATTTGATTTCCATTTAATTCATTGTAAACTATTGTAGTCTTGGCTGGGATGCTCCCCCACAGGAAGTAAAGTATAAGAACGTTATTTGACACATTATTCAATATATAGATTTTAAAAATAAAATCTGTGTCCCATTCACTGAGAGAGAAACTATATCTCAAAGCAAGGAGTGGGACAAAATATCGATATGGCGATATATTGTCGTTCTTCTCTGTGCGACACGACAATCGTATCGCTGCGCCAAATATCGATATTTTAATTAATAAAATAAAGCGCTACAAATAGATTTATCTGCTCAAAGCGTCACTACTTCAAGGCAGCGCTCAACACACGAAAGAGGGAAACGTGAACATAAGTTAACTAGCCTAAGAAAAAGGTTTTTAACAGGATGGCATACAGCAGTGTGAGTAAAATAGATGCCCCAGCCACGTTTAAGTTCAAAGTCTTTACACACTTTTATACCATTGATGTGGCGAACGTAGACATCTTTGACGTTCTTCACCGAGCGCTTAGATACACGGGAGCGTTTGAAAGCATATTAGGGATCCGCTGATAGACGCCTGCTTTCGTACGTTCCCGTGTAGATCTGTGTAAGCGCACGGTGAAGAACGTCAAAGGGCCTGTTTGCACCTGGTCACTTCATGCATTTTCTCTGATTGGATAGCTATACGATCGTAAAAAGACCAGGTCTAAATGCCCCCCGAAACGCATTAGAGATGGATTTAAATCAGATCGCTCAAACCACTTCAGGAGGTGGTCTGGGACGCATTCCAGTCAAAACTGTTTATGCATCAGTCTAAATGCATCTGGTTGTTGAAACCACATATGTAAATTTTACTTCTGCTAAAAATACTAAAACTGAAACGTGTGAGAGTCAGATATGACAGCGCTACTGCATCACGCATCGCCGCCGATGAACAGCTGGGTATCTCTTTAGCAAGGTGATGCGCAAACTGCCGTATATGAAAGTGAAAGTAAAGGCTAATTTATACTTCTGCGTCGCACCTATGCCGGAGCCTTTGCGCCGTAGGCTATGCGTCTGTTTTCATTTATACTTCTGCGTCGTTGTCCGCGTCGACGTGCATGCAGACCACTAGTAGGCAGTGTCCGCGGTCATGTTGAGTATCAAGGCAAAAGCTGAAGAAGAAGCAGCAGCTTGTCATGTACGTTGTCAGAGAAGCTTACAAATAGAAAAAAATATTTATATTAAACAAATTATAAAGTAAAATATCTAGCTCCGCCAGACCGCCTTCTGTTTTCAACTTACGAAAAAAGCTTAACTGACGTGACGTCAGATAGGGTGAAGTCAGCTAAAATGGTCCACGTTTTGGCAAATGACTTATATCATCAAATTAGCTATGCATGAGATCTAATGCTTTTTTTTTTTTTTTTTTTTTTTTTTACAAATTAGCATGGGTCTCATATATATATATATTTTTTTTAAATGTGAAAAAGTATAATTGTTTTAAAATTATGAGTTAGTATCAGCAGGTCTCTTCTTTAGCCACGGCACAACATTCAGGTAAAATGGGCCAGCTGTTCAGTTAAAATGGGCCAATATAAAAAAAAATTAGATCAACACAGGTCATTTTGGTTGAAATCATTTTATTTTCAACAGTAAATTGACACTATTGTCTTTAGTGTGCCATAACAACAACATTATAAATTTATTCGTTAACTTCCTATGTAATGAAATATTTCATTAAAAAATGCAATTAAAAATGAACTGATCATGCTGTATAGGTGTGCGTTTCTGTGCATTGGGGTCTTGTGTGCATGTATGCGTGTACGCTTGTCAAATATCTGTCAAAGATTAGAGCATCTTTGACAAAAAAAAAAAAAAACCACTAACATTTCCTGTAGCTATAAGTCTTAACATTGTACTGTACTGACATCTTCCTTTCTTTCCCTTTCTCTTCTCTCTTCTTATCTCTCAGTTTCCTTCCTTTGCTTGTCCTCCTGCCATACTGTCTGCAATGCATTTTTTTAAAAAGACTGTTAAGATTTTGTATGGATACATCTAGGCCTATAAACCTGTGTAAAAGTGTGTGTGTATGCAGCCCATTTTAGCTGAAAATTGTGGCCCATTTTAGCTTAACCAGCCATTTCTAACTAAAATTACCTTTTTCACAAAAATCGAAGTTTCTTTTTTAAATTAAACTTTATTTAAAAGAGCATGCCAAAACTTTGTTCATAAACATTTACTTTGTTGGTAAGCTTACTTATAATTGCTTTAGTACCCTTATTAGTGATGAATGAAATTTACTATGTCAGGCTCATTTTCCTTACAATTTCTCTGACAAGCTTCATGTAACACTCTGCCCTGCCCCCCTTAAAAACTCAGACAAGTCAAAACTATTGTTACATGTCAACAAGTGTTGAAGCAACAATACAAGATCAGTTATTGTGATTGGCTGTAAAAAATTTAAAGAGATATGACGCAACAACCTTATTTGGCCCATTTGACCTGATAGCCCATTTTAGCCGACTTCACCCTACGCTTTCTTCCTTCTTACAACCTTCTGTCTTTTTATCTAAAAAAAAAATTGAGGATGTCATTATATATAGGCCTAGGGCTGGGTATCGAATTCGATCATTTTTAGGTACCGACCGAATTGCATCGATACTATCGAGTATCGTCTTGTCATTCGGTACCAACTTTCGATACCTCCGAACGGAGCAGGGGAGAGGGGCTGAGAAATGCTGTCGCTGTCTTGTTGAGCAATGTAATAACATTGCACTACGTTGTTATTTATATCTAGTTTATATAAAACTATGCGCGCGAGAGAGACCCTGAGTGCGAGAGAGCGAGTGAATCAACGGTTTCACTTTCAGTTTATCTCCGAAAAGGACGGGTAAGAGTACCGGCTGTTTATGCGAGCCGGTTCACTACAGATAATGTGAACAGCAAAACAGAAGTGCAGCACTGCCTGCACAAACAGCGGGACGCACAATGTTTTTTAGACTAGTTATTGACAGGTACAACACACAGCAGCGTTACATCAGCGTTCGTTCCTCAAGTCTATGGAAACACGCGACCGGTTCCTGACGGCTCTAATTCGCCTGTACAGGCACAGGCTCTGGCTCCAGAACAAGAACAATTATGGTGGAAAAGGGGTTTCAGCGCGCGCGTGTGTGTGTGTGTGTGTGTATATATACACACACACACACACACACACACACACATTTTATTTAAAAAAAAAAAAAAAAATATATATATATATAATCCGCGGGTCTGGCCAAGTAATATTAATTGCGGGTGGATGAGTGATAAACCATTAATGTATTGATTTTAATAAAGACACGGAACTCTTCTTTCATGGCAAGAAGGTGCTTTTACTTTCGTTTTCAATCGAACATATTTCTCTTTAGAGAAAACCAATAAAGGAAAGCATGTGCCTAGAGCACCTCCTAGTGGTCATTATATAAAACAAAAAAAGGTAAACCCTACATAAGATATTGCTTTATAACTTATCAGCTTTAACTAAAAATATACACAAGCTTAACTAACAGAAATTAAATAATTATATATAAATTATATATCCAACAATGATGTAGGAAACAGTGGCAAAATATAAGTTTGAAGGGAGTAAAGGCTGTTAAGAAATTAATTTAGCCAAATAAGAACTTTAATTTTAAATGAATGTCAATTTATAAGCAGCCTTTTTTATTCCTTTGTGCACTTGCTCAGGAGTCTGAGTCTGTAAAAAAAAAAAAAAAAAGTCAACAAACTTAAAATATAAAACCATAGATTTTTTTTGAGGTAATGTAATCTTGTTAAAACAGATTTTATAAAATTGGTATCGAAAAAGGTAGAGTTCAGGAATCGGTATCGAAAAATTTTAAACCATACCCAGCCCTAATTATATAATATAATGACATCCTCAATTGTTTTTTAGATTTCTGGACCTTTGTGTAATCAAAACCAGACAAGCGACCAAAGAGAGAAGGTTGTAAAATGTTGTTCAATATTGAAATCATAATTATCGATACATCTGCCCTTTCCAACAAACACCAGAACGCAGACAACCTAAAGACACCATTAAATCTAAATTGACCATTTCTGTTTTATGGAATAATGCAGTATTTATTATAAATGATTAACCAGTGCAAGTATTTTATTTTATTATTAATGTGCCTTGTAATCTTTAATCACAATAACTCTCTCTTGCAGCGACATAGCTTCTCTTCTCTGATGACGACGTGTTGGCATGAGGTCGGGACTACATTTTTCCTCATGTGAGAAGCCATTGGGGAAACAAATCAGGTCCTCCCTCGAACTCGGGTCTCTGTTAGTACCCCAAGCTGTTTGAACTACGTTATAATGACCATGTCTGTATTAGTTAGCTTTTGTACTAGCATAGCATATAGATACCCGATTATGGCAAATCCATAAATGCAAAAACCCAATTAGCCATACATAAATTATCACGATCAGATCTAATACAAATAATTCCAGGCTTTATAATTAACACGCTTTTAAATTATCCTAATTATCAAGTTTTCCTAAAGACCTTGGCTAGCTGGTCCATGTGTATTTAGGGTTGAAGATGAACTTTGCAAGCAAATCTCCAGAACAAGTAAACACCCTTGAACTGTGATTAACAACAGCGCCTCATATTTTCTTATACAGCCAAGAAATGTGAAAAAGCGTGCGATGATTTGATAAGAACGGACACCAACCTCTTTGTTCCTCAGTATCTTCATCTTTCACGCTGCATTGTTCTAGATCACTCATATCTACAATCTCCACTTTAATAAACTCCATCATTACAAAATTGTCACACATATTTGAGTTGTTAATCCCGGAGTTCTCTCCGCTCGTTTTGTAGCTTCGTCAAGTTTAAGACAATGCAAATCTTTGCATTATTGCAACGTCTCTCAACGATCCCAACTCGCTTCCGCTACACCTCCTTCCGTTCCTTCTTCTTTTGAATTGAATGACTGATGGAACCAGCTTTGGTGCATTTCCGCCACCTACTGGGATGGAGTGTGAAGCATTCGCGCCGATCCTGTGTGTGCTCGGGGGCAGGGGCGCCGCTAAGGGGACCACGCACTTTTGGGGCCGGCAGAGATCGGTTTTATTAGTAGTAACAGTGGGCCGGTACGTACAGGTACACAGTACCGGCACTTCTCGCGCACCAGCACTTCTCACATGTTGCCGGTTCTCTGAACGCCCACACCGAAACGTAGAATCATCAGACTATTAATTAATTGTACACATCGCGCATTCGGAGCTTTTATAAGCTGTACGAACTGAACGAATCAGTTGTCTTCGCAATATGACTGACTAAAGCCCAGTTGTTTAATTTAACATGAGTAGCGCGCGAATCAGCGCTCCAGAAGTGTTAAGATTTGCAAGAGCCGTTCATATGCGACGCTGATGATAAAATGTGCGACCCATTTGGATTCTATTGAGGATAGTAAAACGCTACGGAGAAAGTTGAACATGATCTAAAACAGCCACTAAAATGACTGATCAAAAGAGGGGAAAACATGATCCTGCAAACTTTTTAAACTCATGAAGACCACATTTACTAAAATGTATTACATTCTATTGTATTTATTGTGGTAAATTTACACTAGTTGTAGAATATATAATAGATAATCTGTTGAGGGAACAGATTTTTCACTAAAGATTTATATTACAACTGTGGCATGTTGTAGCTATAGTTTCTAACTGTGTTGCTATTTTTCATAACAAATGCTATAAAAAGAAAGAAAAATTTTCTTATCTGTAATTATATCCTTATTGTAACAAATACAGATATATAGTTAACAATTACAAGAACTATGTTATTTTAATGGTCGAGTACAAGTTAGAAAAAGCTTTAAAATATGGACCTTCTTGAATTTTTATCTAAACAATTGGTTTTGTTTAAGAATGTATGAATATGAATATTTGATTACTGTACTTTATTTTTCCATTATATTTACATTTGCATAATAAATCATCTGCTAGCTACAGCCATGGGAGGTCTCTTACTAAATATTGATACCTACTGGTCAAAAGCAATAGCAAAAGTAATAGGTCATCATTATTAAACTGCAGACAAAGATTTTGGATAGCTAGGTTGACTTGTATGTTTGTTGCGAAATGGGTGGGGTAGGGGCCCCAACCTCAAATTCTTTTATAGGGCCCATAATTGCTAGCAGCGTCCCTGCTCGGGGGCTCGAGCACCCAAGGAAATGGTCGAGCACCCACGAAAAACACGAGATATTCTCCATTCTTTTTTTTTTTAAATCAACAACAACAACAACAACAAAAAAAAAAACGATTGCAGCTTTCAGACCTGACCTTCTTCTCGTTATTATATAGCCTATGGGAGTTTCTTCTTAACAAAATTAAAATGAAAATTCAAATGCTTAAAAAGAACAAATAATAAATCAAAGACTCAAAACAGCTGCTCAAATGACAAATCAAATGCTCAAATTATTAAATAATAAATCAAACTTTCAAAACGGCAGCTCAAATAATCAATCAAATAAATGCTCAAATGCAATTTCATTTCCTCATTCGGGAAACATGAACTGTATCAAAAATAAAATTAAAAATAAATTGTATTTAATATTTAATTTTCATTATCAATTTAGTATAAATATGTCATGATTAAATCTATAATTAATTATCCTGAATGAGAAAATAAAACTGAATTTGATTTCTTATTTGGGCAGCCATAAGAATTTGATTTATTATTTGACGAATTTAACAATTTGATTTTTCGTTTTCATTTTGTCAGGAAAAAACTTCAATATGTTGCGCTGCGTGTTTCAGAGTGAAGAGCAACAATGCCGTTCAGCTTACGCTGTTTTCAGCGTCTGATAATTCTCTTGCATGCCATCATGTGACCGTTAGAAACATTAAATAACCAGCTACATGTGAATGTGTGGTTTAATTATTGAAAGTTTTATTTAAAAATGTTCAGCTGACAAAAAAGTTTGTCAACCTCTGGTGTAGTTGAAGCTGAGGAGAGGAGCGGTTACAAAAGAACAGGCGCTTTAGAGAGAAAGTCTGTCGATCGCCCCCTGCAGGAGAAAGGAAGAATGACGAGGATGAGCTGTCCTTTGCCACAGCGAAAGCAGAGAGAAGCCAGAGAAAAAGCAAAAGAAAAAGAAAAGAAATTGAATTGCTATTGAATTTAAAAGGATAGAGCCCAGCCACGGTGAAGTAGCTGAGTATGAAGATAAAGCAAAAGCTTACAGCACCTGGTATTCCCAGGCGGTCTCCCATCCAAGTACTAACCAGGCCCGACCCTGCTTAGCTTCCGAGATCGGACGAGATCGGGCGTGCTCAGGGTGGTATGGCCGTAAGCGAGAGCTACAGTCGATAGGGAGCTATTTAAAGAAGGCACAACGGTGGCAGCCCTACACAGCTCGGGCTGCAGCTGCAAGAGAAACAGCCAACGTGTTTTCATTTCTTTTTAAACCTTTTTTTTTCTTCTTTAAATAAATACAATTATTTATTTATTTATAAAAAAAATATTCTCGTTTCAATGAAAGCTGTCTCGATTTTAGATTATGTCGACTAATTCTGTAGCACTGCAGATTTCATATAATTTCACATTTATTTATTAGCGTTTCATCAACTCACAAACCACCGGCAGTTCCCTCACGAAGCCCAATTTGGGAAACCCTGAACTAGAACAATAAACTGAACAGATCAATCGGAATCCAGTTGACAGCCTTGTCAAATTTTCCTTTTTTTTTTTGTTTTTAAAGTCTACTAAAAGTTGTGAAACTGGACAACTTTACACAGAAAAACTTAGTGAGTCTTTTTTTTATATACTAAAATCCATTTAACAAACAAAAGCACTGGTTATGTCATGTGGCTGTACTTTTGAAACTGTGATTAGTAGATTGGCCCCATTTCCTTCCATTGACTCACTGTCACACAGAAAATGCCTGTAAACCAAAGTTTGTCCATGATCATCCAAGTTGTTCCCTCAGGAACCCATAGGCCTACATCACACCATTTCATTCATAAAGTAGGCCTAGTTCATTGACAATCATGACAAATATGTAGGTAGCCCATGCAGTGTAAGGTGTATTTCATCGGTCAGCGTGTCCCAAATGGGGGGGGGTTGCAGGTGGTTTCGGTGAAAAGCTAACAATTAAACGGCTTGTAAAATTGTTATCCTAAATGTGGCTGCAGAAGTAATCATAATAAAACTGAAATTCAGACAGGCTATAGCTGCGACTTAATAGTCTGTTGCGCTGCTGTTTCATAGTGAAGAGCGACACTGTCGTTCAGCTTACGCTGTTCTCAGCGTCTGTCCGAGCACCTCGGTTCACACAGTGAATGCTGCTTCTCACCAACTCCATCTCTGTATGTGCGGTGGTGCAGTTTGGGAACGCAATATGCACTAGGTTTACTTCATTTACACGTTCGCATTTCGCACGATTTCTGACATTTCTGTGGATAGAAGTTAGCAGCTCGAAGATCGATCTGAACGTTTGAAAGTGAAGAATTTTAGACATAAATATTAGCATTGCAACTTGGACCGTAATATCAAATAAGTATCAGGCTGTTAATAGGCCTTTATTTTATTTGAATTCACAGGACAGTTGTAATTTACAACACCAACAAGAGGCCCTATGCTCGCAGCACTATGCATAAATAATATTAAAATAAAACCATTTCATTAGCTTACAAAAAAATAATAACGGGGGGTGGGTGTGGTCGATAATTCTCTTGCATGCCATCATGTGACCGTTAGAAACATTAAATAACCAGCTACATGTGAATGTGTGGTTTAATTATTGAAAGTTTTATTTAAAAATGTTCAGCTGACAAAAAAGTTTGTCAACCTCTGGTGTAGTTGAAGCTGAGGAGAGGAGCGGTTACAAAAGAACAGGCGCTTTAGAGGTCTGCGTCGCTTAGACTGAGAGAGAAAGTCTGTCGATCGCCCCCTGCAGGAGAAAGGAAGAATGACGAGGATGAGCTGTCCTTTGCCACAGCGAAAGCAGAGAGAAGCCAGAGAAAAAGCAAAAGAAAAAGAAAAGAAATTGAATTGCGATTGAATTTAAAAGGATAGAGCCGAGCCACGGTGAAGTAGCTGAGTATGAAGATAAAGCAAAAGCTTACAGCACCTGGTATTCCCAGGCGGTCTCCCATCCAAGTACTAACCAGGCCCGACCCTGCTTAGCTTCCGAGATCGGACGAGATCGGGCGTGCTCAGGGTGGTATGGCCGTAAGCGAGAGCTACAGTCGATAGGGAGCTATTTAAAGAAGGCACAACGGTGGCAGCCCTACACAGCTCGGGCTGCAGCTGCAAGAGAAACAGCCAACGTGTTTTCATTTCTTTTTAAACCTTTTTTTTTTCTTCTTTAAATAAATACAATTATTTATTTATTTATAAAAAAAATATTCTCGTTTCAATGAAAGCTGTCTCGATTTTAGATTATGTCGACTAATTCTGTAGCACTGCAGATTTCATATAATTTCACATTTATTTATTAGCGTTTCATCAACTCACAAACCACCGGCAGTTCCCTCACGAAGCCCAATTTGGGAAACCCTGAACTAGAACAATAAACTGAACAGATCAATCGGAATCCAGTTGACAGCCTTGTCAAATTTCCCTTTTTTTTTTTTTTCAAAGTCTACTAAAAGTTGTGAAACTGGACATCTTTACACAGAAAAACTTAGTGAGTCTTTTTTTATATACTAAAATCCATTTAACAAACAAAAGCACTGGTTATGTCATGTGGCTGTACTTTTGAAACTGTGATTAGTAGATTGGCCCCATTTCCTTCCATTGACTCACTGTCACACAGAAAATGCCTGTAAACCAAAGTTTGTCCATGATCATCCAAGTTGTTCCCTCAGGAACCCATAGGCCTACATCACACCATTTCATTCATAAAGTAGGCCTAGTTCATTGACAATCATGACAAATATGTAGGTAGCCCATGCAGTGTAAGGTGTATTTCATCGGTCAGCGTGTCCCAAATGGGGGGGGTTGCAGGTGGTTTCGGTGAAAAGCTAACAATTAAACGGCTTGTAAAATTGTTATCCTAAATGTGGCTGCAGAAGTAATCATAATAAAACTGAAATTCAGACAGGCTATAGCTGCGACTTAATAGTCTGTTGCGCTGCTGTTTCATAGTGAAGAGCGACACTGTCGTTCAGCTTACGCTGTTCTCAGCGTCTGTCCGAGCACCTCGGTTCACACAGTGAATGCTGCTTCTCACCAACTCCATCTCTGTATGTGCGGTGGTGCAGTTTGGGAACGCAATATGCACTAGGTTTACTTCATTTACACGTTCGCATTTCGCACGATTTCTGACATTTCTGTGGATAGAAGTTAGCAGCTCGAAGATCGATCTGAACGTTTGAAAGTGAAGAATTTTAGACATAAATATTAGCATTGCAACTTGCACCGTAATATCAAATAAGTATCAGGCTGTTAATAGGCCTTTATTTTATTTGAATTCACAGGACAGTTGTAATTTACAACACCAACAAGAGGCCCTATGCTCGCAGCACTATGCATAAATAATATTAAAATAAAACCATTTCATTAGCTTACAAAAAAATAATAACGGGGGGGTGGGTGTGGTCGATAATTCTCTTGCATGCCATCATGTGACCGTTAGAAACATTAAATAACCAGCTACATGTGAATGTGTGGTTTAATTATTGAAAGTTTTATTTAAAAATGTTCAGCTGACAAAAAAGTTTGTCAACCTCTGGTGTAGTTGAAGCTGAGGAGAGGAGCGGTTACAAAAGAACAGTCGCTTTAGAGAGAAAGTCTGTCGATCGCCCCCTGCAGGAGAAAGGAAGAATGACGAGGATGAGCTGTCCTTTGCCACAGCGAAAGCAGAGAGAAGCCAGAGAAAAAGCAAAAGAAAAAGAAAAGAAATTGAATTGCGATTGAATTTAAAAGGATAGAGCCGAGCCACGGTGAAGTAGCTGAGTATGAAGATAAAGCAAAAGCTTACAGCACCTGGTATTCCCAGGCGGTCTCCCATCCAAGTACTAACCAGGCCCGACCCTGCTTAGCTTCCGAGATCGGACGAGATCGGGCGTGCTCAGGGTGGTATGGCCGTAAGCGAGAGCTACAGTCGATAGGGAGCTATTTAAAGAAGGCACAACGGTGGCAGCCCTACACAGCTCGGGCTGCAGCTGCAAGAGAAACAGCCAACGTGTTTTCATTTCTTTTTAAACTTTTTGTTTTCTTCTTTAAATAAATACAATTATTTATTTATTTATTTATAAAAAAAAATATATTCTCGTTTCAATTAAAGCTGTCTCGATTTTAGATTATGTCGACTAATTCTGTAGCACTGCAGATTTCATATAATTTCACATTTATTTATTAGCGTTTCATCAACTCACAAACCACCGGCAGTTCCCTCACGAAGCCCAATTTGGGAAACCCTGAACTAGAACAATAAACTGAACAGATCAATCGGAATCCAGTTGACAGCCTTGTCAAATTTCCCTTTTTTTTTTTTTTTTAAAGTCTACTAAAAGTTGTGAAACTGGACATCTTTACACAGAAAAACTTAGTGAGTCTTTTTTTATATACTAAAATCCATTTAACAAACAAAAGCACTGGTTATGTCATGTGGCTGTACTTTTGAAACTGTGATTAGTAGATTGGCCCCATTTTCTTCCATTGACTCACTGTCACACAGAAAATGCCTGTAAACCAAAGTTTGTCCATGATCATCCAAGTTGTTCCCTCAGGAACCCATAGGCCTACATCACACCATTTCATTCATAAAGTAGGCCTAGTTCATTGACAATCATGACAAATATGTAGGTAGCCCATGCAGTGTAAGGTGTATTTCATCGGTCAGCGTGTCCCAAATGGGGGGGGGTTGCAGGTGGTTTCGGTGAAAAGCTAACAATTAAACGGCTTGTAAAATTGTTATCCTAAATGTGGCTGCAGAAGTAATCATAATAAAACTGAAATTCAGACAGGCTATAGCTGCGACTTAATAGTCTGTTGCGCTGCTGTTTCATAGTGAAGAGCGACACTGTCGTTCAGCTTACGCTGTTCTCAGCGTCTGTCCGAGCACCTCGGTTCACACAGTGAATGCTGCTTCTCACCAACTCCATCTCTGTATGTGCGGTGGTGCAGTTTGGGAACGCAATATGCACTAGGTTTACTTCATTTACACGTTCGCATTTCGCACGATTTCTGACATTTCTGTGGATAGAAGTTAGCAGCTCGAAGATCGATCTGAACGTTTGAAAGTGAAGAATTTTAGACATAAATATTAGCATTGCAACTTGGACCGTAATATCAAATAAGTATCAGGCTGTTAATAGGCCTTTATTTTATTTGAATTCACAGGACAGTTGTAATTTACAACACCAACAAGAGGCCCTATGCTCGCAGCACTATGCATAAATAATATTAAAATAAAACCATTTCATTAGCTTACAAAAAAATAATAACGGGGGGTGGGTGTGGTCGATAATTCTCTTGCATGCCATCATGTGACCGTTAGAAACATTAAATAACCAGCTTCATGTGAATGTGTGGTTTAATTATTGAAAGTTTTATTTAAAAATGTTCAGCTGACAAAAAAGTTTGTCAACCTCTGGTGTAGTTGAAGCTGAGGAGAGGAGCGGTTACAAAAGAACAGGCGCTTTAGAGGTCTGCGTCGCTTAGACTGAGAGAGAAAGTCTGTCGATCGCCCCCTGCAGGAGAAAGGAAGAATGACGAGGATGAGCTGTCCTTTGCCACAGCGAAAGCAGAGAGAAGCCAGAGAAAAAGCAAAAGAAAAAGAAAAGAAATTGAATTGCGATTGAATTTAAAAGGATAGAGCCGAGCCACGGTGAAGTAGCTGAGTATGAAGATAAAGCAAAAGCTTACAGCACCTGGTATTCCCAGGCGGTCTCCCATCCAAGTACTAACCAGGCCCGACCCTGCTTAGCTTCCGAGATCGGACGAGATCGGGCGTGCTCAGGGTGGTATGGCCGTAAGCGAGAGCTACAGTCGATAGGGAGCTATTTAAAGAAGGCACAACGGTGGCAGCCCTACACAGCTCGGGCTGCAGCTGCAAGAGAAACAGCCAACGTGTTTTCATTTCTTTTTAAACCTTTTTTTTCTTCTTTAAATAAATACAATTATTTATTTATTTATAAAAAAAAAAAAATATTCTCGTTTCAATGAAAGCTGTCTCGATTTTAGATTATGTCGACTAATTCTGTAGCACTGCAGATTTCATATAATTTCACATTTATTTATTAGCGTTTCATCAACTCACAAACCACCGGCAGTTCCCTCACGAAGCCCAATTTGGGAAACCCTGAACTAGAACAATAAACTGAACAGATCAATCGGAATCCAGTTGACAGCCTTGTCAAATTTCCCTTTTTTTTTTTTTTTTTAAAGTCTACTAAAAGTTGTGAAACTGGACAACTTTACACAGAAAAACTTAGTGAGTCTTTTTTTATATACTAAAATCCATTTAACAAACAAAAGCACTGGTTATGTCATGTGGCTGTACTTTTGAAACTGTGATTAGTAGATTGGCCCCATTTCCTTCCATTGACTCACTGTCACACAGAAAATGCCTGTAAACCAAAGTTTGTCCATGATCATCCAAGTTGTTCCCTCAGGAACCCATAGGCCTACATCACACCATTTCATTCATAAAGTAGGCCTAGTTCATTGACAATCATGACAAATATGTAGGTAGCCCATGCAGTGTAAGGTGTATTTCATCGGTCAGCGTGTCCCAAATGGGGGGGGTTGCAGGTGGTTTCGGTGAAAAGCTAACAATTAAACGGCTTGTAAAATTGTTATCCTAAATGTGGCTGCAGAAGTAATCATAATAAAACTGAAATTCAGACAGGCTATAGCTGCGACTTAATAGTCTGTTGCGCTGCTGTTTCATAGTGAAGAGCGACACTGTCGTTCAGCTTACGCTGTTCTCAGCGTCTGTCCGAGCACCTCGGTTCACACAGTGAATGCTGCTTCTCACCAACTCCATCTCTGTATGTGCGGTGGTGCAGTTTGGGAACGCAATATGCACTAGGTTTACTTCATTTACACGTTCGCATTTCGCACGATTTCTGACATTTCTGTGGATAGAAGTTAGCAGCTCGAAGATCGATCTGAACGTTTGAAAGTGAAGAATTTTAGACATAAATATTAGCATTGCAACTTGCACCGTAATATCAAATAAGTATCAGGCTGTTAATAGGCCTTTATTTTATTTGAATTCACAGGACAGTTGTAATTTACAACACCAACAAGAGGCCCTATGCTCGCAGCACTATGCATAAATAATATTAAAATAAAACCATTTCATTAGCTTACAAAAAAATAATAACGGGGGGGTGGGTGTGGTCGATAATTCTCTTGCATGCCATCATGTGACCGTTAGAAACATTAAATAACCAGCTACATGTGAATGTGTGGTTTAATTATTGAAAGTTTTATTTAAAAATGTTCAGCTGACAAAAAAGTTTGTCAACCTCTGGTGTAGTTGAAGCTGAGGAGAGGAGCGGTTACAAAAGAACAGTCGCTTTAGAGAGAAAGTCTGTCGATCGCCCCCTGCAGGAGAAAGGAAGAATGACGAGGATGAGCTGTCCTTTGCCACAGCGAAAGCAGAGAGAAGCCAGAGAAAAAGCAAAAGAAAAAGAAAAGAAATTGAATTGCGATTGAATTTAAAAGGATAGAGCCGAGCCACGGTGAAGTAGCTGAGTATGAAGATAAAGCAAAAGCTTACAGCACCTGGTATTCCCAGGCGGTCTCCCATCCAAGTACTAACCAGGCCCGACCCTGCTTAGCTTCCGAGATCGGACGAGATCGGGCGTGCTCAGGGTGGTATGGCCGTAAGCGAGAGCTACAGTCGATAGGGAGCTATTTAAAGAAGGCACAACGGTGGCAGCCCTACACAGCTCGGGCTGCAGCTGCAAGAGAAACAGCCAACGTGTTTTCATTTCTTTTTAAACCTTTTTTTTCTTCTTTAAATAAATACAATTATTTATTTATTTATAAAAAAAAAAAAATATTCTCGTTTCAATGAAAGCTGTCTCGATTTTAGATTATGTCGACTAATTCTGTAGCACTGCAGATTTCATATAATTTCACATTTATTTATTAGCGTTTCATCAACTCACAAACCACCGGCAGTTCCCTCACGAAGCCCAATTTGGGAAACCCTGAACTAGAACAATAAACTGAACAGATCAATCGGAATCCAGTTGACAGCCTTGTCAAATTTCCCTTTTTTTTTTTTTTTTTAAAGTCTACTAAAAGTTGTGAAACTGGACAACTTTACACAGAAAAACTTAGTGAGTCTTTTTTTATATACTAAAATCCATTTAACAAACAAAAGCACTGGTTATGTCATGTGGCTGTACTTTTGAAACTGTGATTAGTAGATTGGCCCCATTTTCTTCCATTGACTCACTGTCACACAGAAAATGCCTGTAAACCAAAGTTTGTCCATGATCATCCAAGTTGTTCCCTCAGGAACCCATAGGCCTACATGACACCATTTCATTCATAAAGTAGGCCTAGTTCATTGACAATCATGACAAATATGTAGGTAGCCCATGCAGTGTAAGGTGTATTTCATCGGTCAGCGTGTCCCAAATGGGGGGGGGTTGCAGGTGGTTTCGGTGAAAAGCTAACAATTAAACGGCTTGTAAAATTGTTATCCTAAATGTGGCTGCAGAAGTAATCATAATAAAACTGAAATTCAGACAGGCTATAGCTGCGACTTAATAGTCTGTTGCGCTGCTGTTTCATAGTGAAGAGCGACACTGTCGTTCAGCTTACGCTGTTCTCAGCGTCTGTCCGAGCACCTCGGTTCACACAGTGAATGCTGCTTCTCACCAACTCCATCTCTGTATGTGCGGTGGTGCAGTTTGGGAACGCAATATGCACTAGGTTTACTTCATTTACACGTTCGCATTTCGCACGATTTCTGACATTTCTGTGGATAGAAGTTAGCAGCTCGAAGATCGATCTGAACGTTTGAAAGTGAAGAATTTTAGACATAAATATTAGCATTGCAACTTGCACCGTAATATCAAATAAGTATCAGGCTGTTAATAGGCCTTTATTTTATTTCAATTCACAGGACAGTTGTAATTTACAACACCAACAAGAGGCCCTATGCTCGCAGCACTATGCATAAATAATATTAAAATAAAACCATTTCATTAGCTTACAAAAAAATAATAACGGGGGGGTGGGTGTGGTCGATAATTCTCTTGCATGCCATCATGTGACCGTTAGAAACATTAAATAACCAGCTACATGTGAATGTGTGGTTTAATTATTGAAAGTTTTATTTAAAAATGTTCAGCTGACAAAAAAGTTTGTCAACCTCTGGTGTAGTTGAAGCTGAGGAGAGGAGCGGTTACAAAAGAACAGGCGCTTTAGAGAGAAAGTCTGTCGATCGCCCCCTGCAGGAGAAAGGAAGAATGACGAGGATGAGCTGTCCTTTGCCACAGCGAAAGCAGAGAGAAGCCAGAGAAAAAGCAAAAGAAAAAGAAAAGAAATTGAATTGCTATTGAATTTAAAAGGATAGAGCCCAGCCACGGTGAAGTAGCTGAGTATGAAGATAAAGCAAAAGCTTACAGCACCTGGTATTCCCAGGCGGTCTCCCATCCAAGTACTAACCAGGCCCGACCCTGCTTAGCTTCCGAGATCGGACGAGATCGGGCGTGCTCAGGGTGGTATGGCCGTAAGCGAGAGCTACAGTCGATAGGGAGCTATTTAAAGAAGGCACAACGGTGGCAGCCCTACACAGCTCGGGCTGCAGCTGCAAGAGAAACAGCCAACGTGTTTTCATTTCTTTTTAAACTTTTTTTTTCTTCTTTAAATAAATACAATTATTTATTTATTTATAAAAAAAATATTCTCGTTTCAATGAAAGCTGTCTCGATTTTAGATTATGTCGACTAATTCTGTAGCACTGCAGATTTCATATAATTTCACATTTATTTATTAGCGTTTCATCAACTCACAAACCACCGGCAGTTCCCTCACGAAGCCCAATTTGGGAAACCCTGAACTAGAACAATAAACTGAACAGATCAATCGGAATCCAGTTGACAGCCTTGTCAAATTTCCCTTTTTTTTTTTTTTTTCAAAGTCTACTAAAAGTTGTGAAACTGGACATCTTTACACAGAAAAACTTAGTGAGTCTTTTTTTATATACTAAAATCCATTTAACAAACAAAAGCACTGGTTATGTCATGTGGCTGTACTTTTGAAACTGTGATTAGTAGATTGGCCCCATTTCCTTCCATTGACTCACTGTCACACAGAAAATGCCTGTAAACCAAAGTTTGTCCATGATCATCCAAGTTGTTCCCTCAGGAACCCATAGGCCTACATCACACCATTTCATTCATAAAGTAGGCCTAGTTCATTGACAATCATGACAAATATGTAGGTAGCCCATGCAGTGTAAGGTGTATTTCATCGGTCAGCGTGTCCCAAATGGGGGGGGTTGCAGGTGGTTTCGGTGAAAAGCTAACAATTAAACGGCTTGTAAAATTGTTATCCTAAATGTGGCTGCAGAAGTAATCATAATAAAACTGAAATTCAGACAGGCTATAGCTGCGACTTAATAGTCTGTTGCGCTGCTGTTTCATAGTGAAGAGCGACACTGTCGTTCAGCTTACGCTGTTCTCAGCGTCTGTCCGAGCACCTCGGTTCACACAGTGAATGCTGCTTCTCACCAACTCCATCTCTGTATGTGCGGTGGTGCAGTTTGGGAACGCAATATGCACTAGGTTTACTTCATTTACACGTTCGCATTTCGCACGATTTCTGACATTTCTGTGGATAGAAGTTAGCAGCTCGAAGATCGATCTGAACGTTTGAAAGTGAAGAATTTTAGACATAAATATTAGCATTGCAACTTGCACCGTAATATCAAATAAGTATCAGGCTGTTAATAGGCCTTTATTTTATTTCAATTCACAGGACAGTTGTAATTTACAACACCAACAAGAGGCCCTATGCTCGCAGCACTATGCATAAATAATATTAAAATAAAACCATTTCATTAGCTTACAAAAAAATAATAACGGGGGGGTGGGTGTGGTCGATAATTCTCTTGCATGCCATCATGTGACCGTTAGAAACATTAAATAACCAGCTACATGTGAATGTGTGGTTTAATTATTGAAAGTTTTATTTAAAAATGTTCAGCTGACAAAAAAGTTTGTCAACCTCTGGTGTAGTTGAAGCTGAGGAGAGGAGCGGTTACAAAAGAACAGGCGCTTTAGAGGTCTGCGTCGCTTAGACTGAGAGAGAAAGTCTGTCGATCGCCCCCTGCAGGAGAAAGGAAGAATGACGAGGATGAGCTGTCCTTTGCCACAGCGAAAGCAGAGAGAAGCCAGAGAAAAAGAAAAAGAAAAAGAAAAGAAATTGAATTGCGATTGAATTTAAAAGGATAGAGCCGAGCCACGGTGAAGTAGCTGAGTATGAAGATAAAGCAAAAGCTTACAGCACCTGGTATTCCCAGGCGGTCTCCCATCCAAGTACTAACCAGGCCCGACCCTGCTTAGCTTCCGAGATCGGACGAGATCGGGCGTGCTCAGGGTGGTATGGCCGTAAGCGAGAGCTACAGTCGATAGGGAGCTATTTAAAGAAGGCACAACGGTGGCAGCCCTACACAGCTCGGGCTGCAGCTGCAAGAGAAACAGCCAACGTGTTTTCATTTCTTTTTAAACCTTTTTTTTTTCTTCTTTAAATAAATACAATTATTTATTTATTTATAAAAAAAATATTCTCGTTTCAATGAAAGCTGTCTCGATTTTAGATTATGTCGACTAATTCTGTAGCACTGCAGATTTCATATAATTTCACATTTATTTATTAGCGTTTCATCAACTCACAAACCACCGGCAGTTCCCTCACGAAGCCCAATTTGGGAAACCCTGAACTAGAACAATAAACTGAACAGATCAATCGGAATCCAGTTGACAGCCTTGTCAAATTTCCCTTTTTTTTTTTTTTCAAAGTCTACTAAAAGTTGTGAAACTGGACATCTTTACACAGAAAAACTTAGTGAGTCTTTTTTTATATACTAAAATCCATTTAACAAACAAAAGCACTGGTTATGTCATGTGGCTGTACTTTTGAAACTGTGATTAGTAGATTGGCCCCATTTCCTTCCATTGACTCACTGTCACACAGAAAATGCCTGTAAACCAAAGTTTGTCCATGATCATCCAAGTTGTTCCCTCAGGAACCCATAGGCCTACATCACACCATTTCATTCATAAAGTAGGCCTAGTTCATTGACAATCATGACAAATATGTAGGTAGCCCATGCAGTGTAAGGTGTATTTCATCGGTCAGCGTGTCCCAAATGGGGGGGGTTGCAGGTGGTTTCGGTGAAAAGCTAACAATTAAACGGCTTGTAAAATTGTTATCCTAAATGTGGCTGCAGAAGTAATCATAATAAAACTGAAATTCAGACAGGCTATAGCTGCGACTTAATAGTCTGTTGCGCTGCTGTTTCATAGTGAAGAGCGACACTGTCGTTCAGCTTACGCTGTTCTCAGCGTCTGTCCGAGCACCTCGGTTCACACAGTGAATGCTGCTTCTCACCAACTCCATCTCTGTATGTGCGGTGGTGCAGTTTGGGAACGCAATATGCACTAGGTTTACTTCATTTACACGTTCGCATTTCGCACGATTTCTGACATTTCTGTGGATAGAAGTTAGCAGCTCGAAGATTGATCTGAACGTTTGAAAGTGAAGAATTTTAGACATAAATATTAGCATTGCAACTTGGACCGTAATATCAAATAAGTATCAGGCTGTTAATAGGCCTTTATTTTATTTCAATTCACAGGACAGTTGTAATTTACAACACCAACAAGAGGCCCTATGCTCGCAGCACTATGCATAAATAATATTAAAATAAAACCATTTCATTAGCTTACAAAAAAATAATAACGGGGGGGTGGGTGTGGTCGATAATTCTCTTGCATGCCATCATGTGACCGTTAGAAACATTAAATAACCAGCTACATGTGAATGTGTGGTTTAATTATTGAAAGTTTTATTTAAAAATGTTCAGCTGACAAAAAAGTTTGTCAACCTCTGGTGTAGTTGAAGCTGAGGAGAGGAGCGGTTACAAAAGAACAGTCGCTTTAGAGAGAAAGTCTGTCGATCGCCCCCTGCAGGAGAAAGGAAGAATGACGAGGATGAGCTGTCCTTTGCCACAGCGAAAGCAGAGAGAAGCCAGAGAAAAAGCAAAAGAAAAAGAAAAGAAATTGAATTGCTATTGAATTTAAAAGGATAGAGCCCAGCCACGGTGAAGTAGCTGAGTATGAAGATAAAGCAAAAGCTTACAGCACCTGGTATTCCCAGGCGGTCTCCCATCCAAGTACTAACCAGGCCCGACCCTGCTTAGCTTCCGAGATCGGACGAGATCGGGCGTGCTCAGGGTGGTATGGCCGTAAGCGAGAGCTACAGTCGATAGGGAGCTATTTAAAGAAGGCACAACGGTGGCAGCCCTACACAGCTCGGGCTGCAGCTGCAAGAGAAACAGCCAACGTGTTTTCATTTCTTTTTAAACCTTTTTTTTCTTCTTTAAATAAATACAATTATTTATTTATTTATAAAAAAAAAAATATTCTCGTTTCAATGAAAGCTGTCTCGATTTTAGATTATGTCGACTAATTCTGTAGCACTGCAGATTTCATATAATTTCACATTTATTTATTAGCGTTTCATCAACTCACAAACCACCGGCAGTTCCCTCACGAAGCCCAATTTGGGAAACCCTGAACTAGAACAATAAACTGAACAGATCAATCGGAATCCAGTTGACAGCCTTGTCAAATTTTCCTTTTTTTTTTTTTTTTAAAGTCTACTAAAAGTTGTGAAACTGGACATCTTTACACAGAAAAACTTAGTGAGTCTTTTTTTATATACTAAAATCCATTTAACAAACAAAAGCACTGGTTATGTCATGTGGCTGTACTTTTGAAACTGTGATTAGTAGATTGGCCCCATTTCCTTCCATTGACTCACTGTCACACAGAAAATGCCTGTAAACCAAAGTTTGTCCATGATCATCCAAGTTGTTCCCTCAGGAACCCATAGGCCTACATCACACCATTTCATTCATAAAGTAGGCCTAGTTCATTGACAATCATGACAAATATGTAGGTAGCCCATGCAGTGTAAGGTGTATTTCATCGGTCAGCGTGTCCCAAATGGGGGGGGGTTGCAGGTGGTTTCGGTGAAAAGCTAACAATTAAACGGCTTGTAAAATTGTTATCCTAAATGTGGCTGCAGAAGTAATCATAATAAAACTGAAATTCAGACAGGCTATAGCTGCGACTTAATAGTCTGTTGCGCTGCTGTTTCATAGTGAAGAGCGACACTGTCGTTCAGCTTACGCTGTTCTCAGCGTCTGTCCGAGCACCTCGGTTCACACAGTGAATGCTGCTTCTCACCAACTCCATCTCTGTATGTGCGGTGGTGCAGTTTGGGAACGCAATATGCACTAGGTTTACTTCATTTACACGTTCGCATTTCGCACGATTTCTGACATTTCTGTGGATAGAAGTTAGCAGCTCGAAGATCGATCTGAACGTTTGAAAGTGAAGAATTTTAGACATAAATATTAGCATTGCAACTTGCACCGTAATATCAAATAAGTATCAGGCTGTTAATAGGCCTTTATTTTATTTCAATTCACAGGACAGTTGTAATTTACAACACCAACAAGAGGCCCTATGCTCGCAGCACTATGCATAAATAATATTAAAATAAAACCATTTCATTAGCTTACAAAAAAATAATAACGGGGGGGTGGGTGTGGTCGATAATTCTCTTGCATGCCATCATGTGACCGTTAGAAACATTAAATAACCAGCTACATGTGAATGTGTGGTTTAATTATTGAAAGTTTTATTTAAAAATGTTCAGCTGACAAAAAAGTTTGTCAACCTCTGGTGTAGTTGAAGCTGAGGAGAGGAGCGGTTACAAAAGAACAGGCGCTTTAGAGGTCTGCGTCGCTTAGACTGAGAGAGAAAGTCTGTCGATCGCCCCCTGCAGGAGAAAGGAAGAATGACGAGGATGAGCTGTCCTTTGCCACAGCGAAAGCAGAGAGAAGCCAGAGAAAAAGCAAAAGAAAAAGAAAAGAAATTGAATTGCTATTGAATTTAAAAGGATAGAGCCCAGCCACGGTGAAGTAGCTGAGTATGAAGATAAAGCAAAAGCTTACAGCACCTGGTATTCCCAGGCGGTCTCCCATCCAAGTACTAACCAGGCCCGACCCTGCTTAGCTTCCGAGATCGGACGAGATCGGGCGTGCTCAGGGTGGTATGGCCGTAAGCGAGAGCTACAGTCGATAGGGAGCTATTTAAAGAAGGCACAACGGTGGCAGCCCTACACAGCTCGGGCTGCAGCTGCAAGAGAAACAGCCAACGTGTTTTCATTTCTTTTTAAACTTTTTGTTTTCTTCTTTAAATAAATACAATTATTTATTTATTTATTTATAAAAAAAAATATATTCTCGTTTCAATTAAAGCTGTCTCGATTTTAGATTATGTCGACTAATTCTGTAGCACTGCAGATTTCATATAATTTCACATTTATTTATTAGCGTTTCATCAACTCACAAACCACCGGCAGTTCCCTCACGAAGCCCAATTTGGGAAACCCTGAACTAGAACAATAAACTGAACAGATCAATCGGAATCCAGTTGACAGCCTTGTCAAATTTTCCTTTTTTTTTTTTTTTTTAAAGTCTACTAAAAGTTGTGAAACTGGACAACTTTACACAGAAAAACTTAGTGAGTCTTTTTTTATATACTAAAATCCATTTAACAAACAAAAGCACTGGTTATGTCATGTGGCTGTACTTTTGAAACTGTGATTAGTAGATTGGCCCCATTTTCTTCCATTGACTCACTGTCACACAGAAAATGCCTGTAAACCAAAGTTTGTCCATGATCATCCAAGTTGTTCCCTCAGGAACCCATAGGCCTACATGACACCATTTCATTCATAAAGTAAGCCTAGTTCATTGACAATCATGACAAATATGTAGGTAGCCCATGCAGTGTAAGGTGTATTTCATCGGTCAGCGTGTCCCAAATGGGGGGGGGTTGCAGGTGGTTTCGGTGAAAAGCTAACAATTAAACGGCTTGTAAAATTGTTATCCTAAATGTGGCTGCAGAAGTAATCATAATAAAACTGAAATTCAGACAGGCTATAGCTGCGACTTAATAGTCTGTTGCGCTGCTGTTTCATAGTGAAGAGCGACACTGTCGTTCAGCTTACGCTGTTCTCAGCGTCTGTCCGAGCACCTCGGTTCACACAGTGAATGCTGCTTCTCACCAACTCCATCTCTGTATGTGCGGTGGTGCAGTTTGGGAACGCAATATGCACTAGGTTTACTTCATTTACACGTTCGCATTTCGCACGATTTCTGACATTTCTGTGGATAGAAGTTAGCAGCTCGAAGATCGATCTGAACGTTTGAAAGTGAAGAATTTTAGACATAAATATTAGCATTGCAACTTGCACCGTAATATCAAATAAGTATCAGGCTGTTAATAGGCCTTTATTTTATTTCAATTCACAGGACAGTTGTAATTTACAACACCAACAAGAGGCCCTATGCTCGCAGCACTATGCATAAATAATATTAAAATAAAACCATTTCATTAGCTTACAAAAAAATAATAACGGGGGGGTGGGTGTGGTCGATAATTCTCTTGCATGCCATCATGTGACCGTTAGAAACATTAAATAACCAGCTACATGTGAATGTGTGGTTTAATTATTGAAAGTTTTATTTAAAAATGTTCAGCTGACAAAAAAGTTTGTCAACCTCTGGTGTAGTTGAAGCTGAGGAGAGGAGCGGTTACAAAAGAACAGGCGCTTTAGAGAGAAAGTCTGTCGATCGCCCCCTGCAGGAGAAAGGAAGAATGACGAGGATGAGCTGTCCTTTGCCACAGCGAAAGCAGAGAGAAGCCAGAGAAAAAGCAAAAGAAAAAGAAAAGAAATTGAATTGCTATTGAATTTAAAAGGATAGAGCCCAGCCACGGTGAAGTAGCTGAGTATGAAGATAAAGCAAAAGCTTACAGCACCTGGTATTCCCAGGCGGTCTCCCATCCAAGTACTAACCAGGCCCGACCCTGCTTAGCTTCCGAGATCGGACGAGATCGGGCGTGCTCAGGGTGGTATGGCCGTAAGCGAGAGCTACAGTCGATAGGGAGCTATTTAAAGAAGGCACAACGGTGGCAGCCCTACACAGCTCGGGCTGCAGCTGCAAGAGAAACAGCCAACGTGTTTTCATTTCTTTTTAAACTTTTTTTTTCTTCTTTAAATAAATACAATTATTTATTTATTTATAAAAAAAATATTCTCGTTTCAATGAAAGCTGTCTCGATTTTAGATTATGTCGACTAATTCTGTAGCACTGCAGATTTCATATAATTTCACATTTATTTATTAGCGTTTCATCAACTCACAAACCACCGGCAGTTCCCTCACGAAGCCCAATTTGGGAAACCCTGAACTAGAACAATAAACTGAACAGATCAATCGGAATCCAGTTGACAGCCTTGTCAAATTTCCCTTTTTTTTTTTTTTTTCAAAGTCTACTAAAAGTTGTGAAACTGGACATCTTTACACAGAAAAACTTAGTGAGTCTTTTTTTATATACTAAAATCCATTTAACAAACAAAAGCACTGGTTATGTCATGTGGCTGTACTTTTGAAACTGTGATTAGTAGATTGGCCCCATTTCCTTCCATTGACTCACTGTCACACAGAAAATGCCTGTAAACCAAAGTTTGTCCATGATCATCCAAGTTGTTCCCTCAGGAACCCATAGGCCTACATCACACCATTTCATTCATAAAGTAGGCCTAGTTCATTGACAATCATGACAAATATGTAGGTAGCCCATGCAGTGTAAGGTGTATTTCATCGGTCAGCGTGTCCCAAATGGGGGGGGTTGCAGGTGGTTTCGGTGAAAAGCTAACAATTAAACGGCTTGTAAAATTGTTATCCTAAATGTGGCTGCAGAAGTAATCATAATAAAACTGAAATTCAGACAGGCTATAGCTGCGACTTAATAGTCTGTTGCGCTGCTGTTTCATAGTGAAGAGCGACACTGTCGTTCAGCTTACGCTGTTCTCAGCGTCTGTCCGAGCACCTCGGTTCACACAGTGAATGCTGCTTCTCACCAACTCCATCTCTGTATGTGCGGTGGTGCAGTTTGGGAACGCAATATGCACTAGGTTTACTTCATTTACACGTTCGCATTTCGCACGATTTCTGACATTTCTGTGGATAGAAGTTAGCAGCTCGAAGATCGATCTGAACGTTTGAAAGTGAAGAATTTTAGACATAAATATTAGCATTGCAACTTGCACCGTAATATCAAATAAGTATCAGGCTGTTAATAGGCCTTTATTTTATTTCAATTCACAGGACAGTTGTAATTTACAACACCAACAAGAGGCCCTATGCTCGCAGCACTATGCATAAATAATATTAAAATAAAACCATTTCATTAGCTTACAAAAAAATAATAACGGGGGGGTGGGTGTGGTCGATAATTCTCTTGCATGCCATCATGTGACCGTTAGAAACATTAAATAACCAGCTACATGTGAATGTGTGGTTTAATTATTGAAAGTTTTATTTAAAAATGTTCAGCTGACAAAAAAGTTTGTCAACCTCTGGTGTAGTTGAAGCTGAGGAGAGGAGCGGTTACAAAAGAACAGGCGCTTTAGAGGTCTGCGTCGCTTAGACTGAGAGAGAAAGTCTGTCGATCGCCCCCTGCAGGAGAAAGGAAGAATGACGAGGATGAGCTGTCCTTTGCCACAGCGAAAGCAGAGAGAAGCCAGAGAAAAAGAAAAAGAAAAAGAAAAGAAATTGAATTGCGATTGAATTTAAAAGGATAGAGCCGAGCCACGGTGAAGTAGCTGAGTATGAAGATAAAGCAAAAGCTTACAGCACCTGGTATTCCCAGGCGGTCTCCCATCCAAGTACTAACCAGGCCCGACCCTGCTTAGCTTCCGAGATCGGACGAGATCGGGCGTGCTCAGGGTGGTATGGCCGTAAGCGAGAGCTACAGTCGATAGGGAGCTATTTAAAGAAGGCACAACGGTGGCAGCCCTACACAGCTCGGGCTGCAGCTGCAAGAGAAACAGCCAACGTGTTTTCATTTCTTTTTAAACCTTTTTTTTTTCTTCTTTAAATAAATACAATTATTTATTTATTTATAAAAAAAATATTCTCGTTTCAATGAAAGCTGTCTCGATTTTAGATTATGTCGACTAATTCTGTAGCACTGCAGATTTCATATAATTTCACATTTATTTATTAGCGTTTCATCAACTCACAAACCACCGGCAGTTCCCTCACGAAGCCCAATTTGGGAAACCCTGAACTAGAACAATAAACTGAACAGATCAATCGGAATCCAGTTGACAGCCTTGTCAAATTTTCCTTTTTTTTTTTTTTTTAAAGTCTACTAAAAGTTGTGAAACTGGACATCTTTACACAGAAAAACTTAGTGAGTCTTTTTTTATATACTAAAATCCATTTAACAAACAAAAGCACTGGTTATGTCATGTGGCTGTACTTTTGAAACTGTGATTAGTAGATTGGCCCCATTTCCTTCCATTGACTCACTGTCACACAGAAAATGCCTGTAAACCAAAGTTTGTCCATGATCATCCAAGTTGTTCCCTCAGGAACCCATAGGCCTACATCACACCATTTCATTCATAAAGTAGGCCTAGTTCATTGACAATCATGACAAATATGTAGGTAGCCCATGCAGTGTAAGGTGTATTTCATCGGTCAGCGTGTCCCAAATGGGGGGGGGTTGCAGGTGGTTTCGGTGAAAAGCTAACAATTAAACGGCTTGTAAAATTGTTATCCTAAATGTGGCTGCAGAAGTAATCATAATAAAACTGAAATTCAGACAGGCTATAGCTGCGACTTAATAGTCTGTTGCGCTGCTGTTTCATAGTGAAGAGCGACACTGTCGTTCAGCTTACGCTGTTCTCAGCGTCTGTCCGAGCACCTCGGTTCACACAGTGAATGCTGCTTCTCACCAACTCCATCTCTGTATGTGCGGTGGTGCAGTTTGGGAACGCAATATGCACTAGGTTTACTTCATTTACACGTTCGCATTTCGCACGATTTCTGACATTTCTGTGGATAGAAGTTAGCAGCTCGAAGATTGATCTGAACGTTTGAAAGTGAAGAATTTTAGACATAAATATTAGCATTGCAACTTGGACCGTAATATCAAATAAGTATCAGGCTGTTAATAGGCCTTTATTTTATTTCAATTCACAGGACAGTTGTAATTTACAACACCAACAAGAGGCCCTATGCTCGCAGCACTATGCATAAATAATATTAAAATAAAACCATTTCATTAGCTTACAAAAAAATAATAACGGGGGGGTGGGTGTGGTCGATAATTCTCTTGCATGCCATCATGTGACCGTTAGAAACATTAAATAACCAGCTACATGTGAATGTGTGGTTTAATTATTGAAAGTTTTATTTAAAAATGTTCAGCTGACAAAAAAGTTTGTCAACCTCTGGTGTAGTTGAAGCTGAGGAGAGGAGCGGTTACAAAAGAACAGGCGCTTTAGAGAGAAAGTCTGTCGATCGCCCCCTGCAGGAGAAAGGAAGAATGACGAGGATGAGCTGTCCTTTGCCACAGCGAAAGCAGAGAGAAGCCAGAGAAAAAGCAAAAGAAAAAGAAAAGAAATTGAATTGCTATTGAATTTAAAAGGATAGAGCCCAGCCACGGTGAAGTAGCTGAGTATGAAGATAAAGCAAAAGCTTACAGCACCTGGTATTCCCAGGCGGTCTCCCATCCAAGTACTAACCAGGCCCGACCCTGCTTAGCTTCCGAGATCGGACGAGATCGGGCGTGCTCAGGGTGGTATGGCCGTAAGCGAGAGCTACAGTCGATAGGGAGCTATTTAAAGAAGGCACAACGGTGGCAGCCCTACACAGCTCGGGCTGCAGCTGCAAGAGAAACAGCCAACGTGTTTTCATTTCTTTTTAAACTTTTTGTTTTCTTCTTTAAATAAATACAATTATTTATTTATTTATTTATAAAAAAAAATATATTCTCGTTTCAATTAAAGCTGTCTCGATTTTAGATTATGTCGACTAATTCTGTAGCACTGCAGATTTCATATAATTTCACATTTATTTATTAGCGTTTCATCAACTCACAAACCACCGGCAGTTCCCTCACGAAGCCCAATTTGGGAAACCCTGAACTAGAACAATAAACTGAACAGATCAATCGGAATCCAGTTGACAGCCTTGTCAAATTTCCCTTTTTTTTTTTTTTTTTAAAGTCTACTAAAAGTTGTGAAACTGGACAACTTTACACAGAAAAACTTAGTGAGTCTTTTTTTATATACTAAAATCCATTTAACAAACAAAAGCACTGGTTATGTCATGTGGCTGTACTTTTGAAACTGTGATTAGTAGATTGGCCCCATTTTCTTCCATTGACTCACTGTCACACAGAAAATGCCTGTAAACCAAAGTTTGTCCATGATCATCCAAGTTGTTCCCTCAGGAACCCATAGGCCTACATGACACCATTTCATTCATAAAGTAGGCCTAGTTCATTGACAATCATGACAAATATGTAGGTAGCCCATGCAGTGTAAGGTGTATTTCATCGGTCAGCGTGTCCCAAATGGGGGGGGGTTGCAGGTGGTTTCGGTGAAAAGCTAACAATTAAACGGCTTGTAAAATTGTTATCCTAAATGTGGCTGCAGAAGTAATCATAATAAAACTGAAATTCAGACAGGCTATAGCTGCGACTTAATAGTCTGTTGCGCTGCTGTTTCATAGTGAAGAGCGACACTGTCGTTCAGCTTACGCTGTTCTCAGCGTCTGTCCGAGCACCTCGGTTCACACAGTGAATGCTGCTTCTCACCAACTCCATCTCTGTATGTGCGGTGGTGCAGTTTGGGAACGCAATATGCACTAGGTTTACTTCATTTACACGTTCGCATTTCGCACGATTTCTGACATTTCTGTGGATAGAAGTTAGCAGCTCGAAGATCGATCTGAACGTTTGAAAGTGAAGAATTTTAGACATAAATATTAGCATTGCAACTTGGACCGTAATATCAAATAAGTATCAGGCTGTTAATAGGCCTTTATTTTATTTCAATTCACAGGACAGTTGTAATTTACAACACCAACAAGAGGCCCTATGCTCGCAGCACTATGCATAAATAATATTAAAATAAAACCATTTCATTAGCTTACAAAAAAATAATAACGGGGGGGTGGGTGTGGTCGATAATTCTCTTGCATGCCATCATGTGACCGTTAGAAACATTAAATAACCAGCTACATGTGAATGTGTGGTTTAATTATTGAAAGTTTTATTTAAAAATGTTCAGCTGACAAAAAAGTTTGTCAACCTCTGGTGTAGTTGAAGCTGAGGAGAGGAGCGGTTACAAAAGAACAGGCGCTTTAGAGGTCTGCGTCGCTTAGACTGAGAGAGAAAGTCTGTCGATCGCCCCCTGCAGGAGAAAGGAAGAATGACGAGGATGAGCTGTCCTTTGCCACAGCGAAAGCAGAGAGAAGCCAGAGAAAAAGCAAAAGAAAAAGAAAAGAAATTGAATTGCTATTGAATTTAAAAGGATAGAGCCCAGCCACGGTGAAGTAGCTGAGTATGAAGATAAAGCAAAAGCTTACAGCACCTGGTATTCCCAGGCGGTCTCCCATCCAAGTACTAACCAGGCCCGACCCTGCTTAGCTTCCGAGATCGGACGAGATCGGGCGTGCTCAGGGTGGTATGGCCGTAAGCGAGAGCAACAGTCGATAGGGAGCTATTTAAAGAAGGCACAACGGTGGCAGCCCTACACAGCTCGGGCTGCAGCTGCAAGAGAAACAGCCAACGTGTTTTCATTTCTTTTTAAACCTTTTTTTTTTTCTTCTTTAAATAAATACAATTATTTATTTATTTATAAAAAAAATATTCTCGTTTCAATGAAAGCTGTCTCGATTTTAGATTATGTCGACTAATTCTGTAGCACTGCAGATTTCATATAATTTCACATTTATTTATTAGCGTTTCATCAACTCACAAACCACCGGCAGTTCCCTCACGAAGCCCAATTTGGGAAACCCTGAACTAGAACAATAAACTGAACAGATCAATCGGAATCCAGTTGACAGCCTTGTCAAATTTCCCTTTTTTTTTTTTTTTTTAAAGTCTACTAAAAGTTGTGAAACTGGACATCTTTACACAGAAAAACTTAGTGAGTCTTTTTTTATATACTAAAATCCATTTAACAAACAAAAGCACTGGTTATGTCATGTGGCTGTACTTTTGAAACTGTGATTAGTAGATTGGCCCCATTTCCTTCCATTGACTCACTGTCACACAGAAAATGCCTGTAAACCAAAGTTTGTCCATGATCATCCAAGTTGTTCCCTCAGGAACCCATAGGCCTACATCACACCATTTCATTCATAAAGTAGGCCTAGTTCATTGACAATCATGACAAATATGTAGGTAGCCCATGCAGTGTAAGGTGTATTTCATCGGTCAGCGTGTCCCAAATGGGGGGGGTTGCAGGTGGTTTCGGTGAAAAGCTAACAATTAAACGGCTTGTAAAATTGTTATCCTAAATGTGGCTGCAGAAGTAATCATAATAAAACTGAAATTCAGACAGGCTATAGCTGCGACTTAATAGTCTGTTGCGCTGCTGTTTCATAGTGAAGAGCGACACTGTCGTTCAGCTTACGCTGTTCTCAGCGTCTGTCCGAGCACCTCGGTTCACACAGTGAATGCTGCTTCTCACCAACTCCATCTCTGTATGTGCGGTGGTGCAGTTTGGGAACGCAATATGCACTAGGTTTACTTCATTTACACGTTCGCATTTCGCACGATTTCTGACATTTCTGTGGATAGAAGTTAGCAGCTCGAAGATCGATCTGAACGTTTGAAAGTGAAGAATTTTAGACATAAATATTAGCATTGCAACTTGGACCGTAATATCAAATAAGTATCAGGCTGTTAATAGGCCTTTATTTTATTTGAATTCACAGGACAGTTGTAATTTACAACACCAACAAGAGGCCCTATGCTCGCAGCACTATGCATAAATAATATTAAAATAAAACCATTTCATTAGCTTACAAAAAAATAATAACGGGGGGGTGGGTGTGGTCGATAATTCTCTTGCATGCCATCATGTGACCGTTAGAAACATTAAATAACCAGCTACATGTGAATGTGTGGTTTAATTATTGAAAGTTTTATTTAAAAATGTTCAGCTGACAAAAAAGTTTGTCAACCTCTGGTGTAGTTGAAGCTGAGGAGAGGAGCGGTTACAAAAGAACAGTCGCTTTAGAGAGAAAGTCTGTCGATCGCCCCCTGCAGGAGAAAGGAAGAATGACGAGGATGAGCTGTCCTTTGCCACAGCGAAAGCAGAGAGAAGCCAGAGAAAAAGAAAAAGAAAAAGAAAAGAAATTGAATTGCTATTGAATTTAAAAGGATAGAGCCCAGCCACGGTGAAGTAGCTGAGTATGAAGATAAAGCAAAAGCTTACAGCACCTGGTATTCCCAGGCGGTCTCCCATCCAAGTACTAACCAGGCCCGACCCTGCTTAGCTTCCGAGATCGGACGAGATCGGGCGTGCTCAGGGTGGTATGGCCGTAAGCGAGAGCTACAGTCGATAGGGAGCTATTTAAAGAAGGCACAACGGTGGCAGCCCTACACAGCTCGGGCTGCAGCTGCAAGAGAAACAGCCAACGTGTTTTCATTTCTTTTTAAACCTTTTTTTTCTTCTTTAAATAAATACAATTATTTATTTATTTATAAAAAAAAAAAAATATTCTCGTTTCAATGAAAGCTGTCTCGATTTTAGATTATGTCGACTAATTCTGTAGCACTGCAGATTTCATATAATTTCACATTTATTTATTAGCGTTTCATCAACTCACAAACCACCGGCAGTTCCCTCACGAAGCCCAATTTGGGAAACCCTGAACTAGAACAATAAACTGAACAGATCAATCGGAATCCAGTTGACAGCCTTGTCAAATTTCCCTTTTTTTTTTTTTTTTTTAAAGTCTACTAAAAGTTGTGAAACTGGACAACTTTACACAGAAAAACTTAGTGAGTCTTTTTTTATATACTAAAATCCATTTAACAAACAAAAGCACTGGTTATGTCATGTGGCTGTACTTTTGAAACTGTGATTAGTAGATTGGCCCCATTTTCTTCCATTGACTCACTGTCACACAGAAAATGCCTGTAAACCAAAGTTTGTCCATGATCATCCAAGTTGTTCCCTCAGGAACCCATAGGCCTACATGACACCATTTCATTCATAAAGTAGGCCTAGTTCATTGACAATCATGACAAATATGTAGGTAGCCCATGCAGTGTAAGGTGTATTTCATCGGTCAGCGTGTCCCAAATGGGGGGGGTTGCAGGTGGTTTCGGTGAAAAGCTAACAATTAAACGGCTTGTAAAATTGTTATCCTAAATGTGGCTGCAGAAGTAATCATAATAAAACTGAAATTCAGACAGGCTATAGCTGCGACTTAATAGTCTGTTGCGCTGCTGTTTCATAGTGAAGAGCGACACTGTCGTTCAGCTTACGCTGTTCTCAGCGTCTGTCCGAGCACCTCGGTTCACACAGTGAATGCTGCTTCTCACCAACTCCATCTCTGTATGTGCGGTGGTGCAGTTTGGGAACGCAATATGCACTAGGTTTACTTCATTTACACGTTCGCATTTCGCACGATTTCTGACATTTCTGTGGATAGAAGTTAGCAGCTCGAAGATCGATCTGAACGTTTGAAAGTGAAGAATTTTAGACATAAATATTAGCATTGCAACTTGCACCGTAATATCAAATAAGTATCAGGCTGTTAATAGGCCTTTATTTTATTTCAATTCACAGGACAGTTGTAATTTACAACACCAACAAGAGGCCCTATGCTCGCAGCACTATGCATAAATAATATTAAAATAAAACCATTTCATTAGCTTACAAAAAAATAATAACGGGGGGTGGGTGTGGTCGATAATTCTCTTGCATGCCATCATGTGACCGTTAGAAACATTAAATAACCAGCTACATGTGAATGTGTGGTTTAATTATTGAAAGTTTTATTTAAAAATGTTCAGCTGACAAAAAAGTTTGTCAACCTCTGGTGTAGTTGAAGCTGAGGAGAGGAGCGGTTACAAAAGAACAGGCGCTTTAGAGAGAAAGTCTGTCGATCGCCCCCTGCAGGAGAAAGGAAGAATGACGAGGATGAGCTGTCCTTTGCCACAGCGAAAGCAGAGAGAAGCCAGAGAAAAAGCAAAAGAAAAAGAAAAGAAATTGAATTGCTATTGAATTTAAAAGGATAGAGCCCAGCCACGGTGAAGTAGCTGAGTATGAAGATAAAGCAAAAGCTTACAGCACCTGGTATTCCCAGGCGGTCTCCCATCCAAGTACTAACCAGGCCCGACCCTGCTTAGCTTCCGAGATCGGACGAGATCGGGCGTGCTCAGGGTGGTATGGCCGTAAGCGAGAGCTACAGTCGATAGGGAGCTATTTAAAGAAGGCACAACGGTGGCAGCCCTACACAGCTCGGGCTGCAGCTGCAAGAGAAACAGCCAACGTGTTTTCATTTCTTTTTAAACCTTTTTTTTTTCTTCTTTAAATAAATACAATTATTTATTTATTTATAAAAAAAATATTCTCGTTTCAATGAAAGCTGTCTCGATTTTAGATTATGTCGACTAATTCTGTAGCACTGCAGATTTCATATAATTTCACATTTATTTATTAGCGTTTCATCAACTCACAAACCACCGGCAGTTCCCTCACGAAGCCCAATTTGGGAAACCCTGAACTAGAACAATAAACTGAACAGATCAATCGGAATCCAGTTGACAGCCTTGTCAAATTTCCCTTTTTTTTTTTTTTTTCAAAGTCTACTAAAAGTTGTGAAACTGGACATCTTTACACAGAAAAACTTAGTGAGTCTTTTTTTATATACTAAAATCCATTTAACAAACAAAAGCACTGGTTATGTCATGTGGCTGTACTTTTGAAACTGTGATTAGTAGATTGGCCCCATTTCCTTCCATTGACTCACTGTCACACAGAAAATGCCTGTAAACCAAAGTTTGTCCATGATCATCCAAGTTGTTCCCTCAGGAACCCATAGGCCTACATCACACCATTTCATTCATAAAGTAGGCCTAGTTCATTGACAATCATGACAAATATGTAGGTAGCCCATGCAGTGTAAGGTGTATTTCATCGGTCAGCGTGTCCCAAATGGGGGGGGTTGCAGGTGGTTTCGGTGAAAAGCTAACAATTAAACGGCTTGTAAAATTGTTATCCTAAATGTGGCTGCAGAAGTAATCATAATAAAACTGAAATTCAGACAGGCTATAGCTGCGACTTAATAGTCTGTTGCGCTGCTGTTTCATAGTGAAGAGCGACACTGTCGTTCAGCTTACGCTGTTCTCAGCGTCTGTCCGAGCACCTCGGTTCACACAGTGAATGCTGCTTCTCACCAACTCCATCTCTGTATGTGCGGTGGTGCAGTTTGGGAACGCAATATGCACTAGGTTTACTTCATTTACACGTTCGCATTTCGCACGATTTCTGACATTTCTGTGGATAGAAGTTAGCAGCTCGAAGATCGATCTGAACGTTTGAAAGTGAAGAATTTTAGACATAAATATTAGCATTGCAACTTGCACCGTAATATCAAATAAGTATCAGGCTGTTAATAGGCCTTTATTTTATTTCAATTCACAGGACAGTTGTAATTTACAACACCAACAAGAGGCCCTATGCTCGCAGCACTATGCATAAATAATATTAAAATAAAACCATTTCATTAGCTTACAAAAAAATAATAACGGGGGGGGTGGGTGTGGTCGATAATTCTCTTGCATGCCATCATGTGACCGTTAGAAACATTAAATAACCAGCTACATGTGAATGTGTGGTTTAATTATTGAAAGTTTTATTTAAAAATGTTCAGCTGACAAAAAAGTTTGTCAACCTCTGGTGTAGTTGAAGCTGAGGAGAGGAGCGGTTACAAAAGAACAGTCGCTTTAGAGGTCTGCGTCGCTTAGACTGAGAGAGAAAGTCTGTCGATCGCCCCCTGCAGGAGAAAGGAAGAATGACGAGGATGAGCTGTCCTTTGCCACAGCGAAAGCAGAGAGAAGCCAGAGAAAAAGCAAAAGAAAAAGAAAAGAAATTGAATTGCTATTGAATTTAAAAGGATAGAGCCCAGCCACGGTGAAGTAGCTGAGTATGAAGATAAAGCAAAAGCTTACAGCACCTGGTATTCCCAGGCGGTCTCCCATCCAAGTACTAACCAGGCCCGACCCTGCTTAGCTTCCGAGATCGGACGAGATCGGGCGTGCTCAGGGTGGTATGGCCGTAAGCGAGAGCTACAGTCGATAGGGAGCTATTTAAAGAAGGCACAACGGTGGCAGCCCTACACAGCTCGGGCTGCAGCTGCAAGAGAAACAGCCAACGTGTTTTCATTTCTTTTTAAACCTTTTTTTTCTTCTTTAAATAAATACAATTATTTATTTATTTATAAAAAAAAAAATATTCTCGTTTCAATGAAAGCTGTCTCGATTTTAGATTATGTCGACTAATTCTGTAGCACTGCAGATTTCATATAATTTCACATTTATTTATTAGCGTTTCATCAACTCACAAACCACCGGCAGTTCCCTCACGAAGCCCAATTTGGGAAACCCTGAACTAGAACAATAAACTGAACAGATCAATCGGAATCCAGTTGACAGCCTTGTCAAATTTCCCTTTTTTTTTTTTTTTCAAAGTCTACTAAAAGTTGTGAAACTGGACATCTTTACACAGAAAAACTTAGTGAGTCTTTTTTTATATACTAAAATCCATTTAACAAACAAAAGCACTGGTTATGTCATGTGGCTGTACTTTTGAAACTGTGATTAGTAGATTGGCCCCATTTCCTTCCATTGACTCACTGTCACACAGAAAATGCCTGTAAACCAAAGTTTGTCCATGATCATCCAAGTTGTTCCCTCAGGAACCCATAGGCCTACATCACACCATTTCATTCATAAAGTAGGCCTAGTTCATTGACAATCATGACAAATATGTAGGTAGCCCATGCAGTGTAAGGTGTATTTCATCGGTCAGCGTGTCCCAAATGGGGGGGGGTTGCAGGTGGTTTCGGTGAAAAGCTAACAATTAAACGGCTTGTAAAATTGTTATCCTAAATGTGGCTGCAGAAGTAATCATAATAAAACTGAAATTCAGACAGGCTATAGCTGCGACTTAATAGTCTGTTGCGCTGCTGTTTCATAGTGAAGAGCGACACTGTCGTTCAGCTTACGCTGTTCTCAGCGTCTGTCCGAGCACCTCGGTTCACACAGTGAATGCTGCTTCTCACCAACTCCATCTCTGTATGTGCGGTGGTGCAGTTTGGGAACGCAATATGCACTAGGTTTACTTCATTTACACGTTCGCATTTCGCACGATTTCTGACATTTCTGTGGATAGAAGTTAGCAGCTTGAAGATTGATCTGAACGTTTGAAAGTGAAGAATTTTAGACATAAATATTAGCATTGCAACTTGGACCGTAATATCAAATAAGTATCAGGCTGTTAATAGGCCTTTATTTTATTTCAATTCACAGGACAGTTGTAATTTACAACACCAACAAGAGGCCCTATGCTCGCAGCACTATGCATAAATAATATTAAAATAAAACCATTTCATTAGCTTACAAAAAAATAATAACGGGGGGGTGGGTGTGGTCGATAATTCTCTTGCATGCCATCATGTGACCGTTAGAAACATTAAATAACCAGCTACATGTGAATGTGTGGTTTAATTATTGAAAGTTTTATTTAAAAATGTTCAGCTGACAAAAAAGTTTGTCAACCTCTGGTGTAGTTGAAGCTGAGGAGAGGAGCGGTTACAAAAGAACAGGCGCTTTAGAGAGAAAGTCTGTCGATCGCCCCCTGCAGGAGAAAGGAAGAATGACGAGGATGAGCTGTCCTTTGCCACAGCGAAAGCAGAGAGAAGCCAGAGAAAAAGCAAAAGAAAAAGAAAAGAAATTGAATTGCTATTGAATTTAAAAGGATAGAGCCCAGCCACGGTGAAGTAGCTGAGTATGAAGATAAAGCAAAAGCTTACAGCACCTGGTATTCCCAGGCGGTCTCCCATCCAAGTACTAACCAGGCCCGACCCTGCTTAGCTTCCGAGATCGGACGAGATCGGGCGTGCTCAGGGTGGTATGGCCGTAAGCGAGAGCTACAGTCGATAGGGAGCTATTTAAAGAAGGCACAACGGTGGCAGCCCTACACAGCTCGGGCTGCAGCTGCAAGAGAAACAGCCAACGTGTTTTCATTTCTTTTTAAACCTTTTTTTTCTTCTTTAAATAAATACAATTATTTATTTATTTATAAAAAAAAAAATATTCTCGTTTCAATGAAAGCTGTCTCGATTTTAGATTATGTCGACTAATTCTGTAGCACTGCAGATTTCATATAATTTCACATTTATTTATTAGCGTTTCATCAACTCACAAACCACCGGCAGTTCCCTCACGAAGCCCAATTTGGGAAACCCTGAACTAGAACAATAAACTGAACAGATCAATCGGAATCCAGTTGACAGCCTTGTCAAATTTTCCTTTTTTTTTTTTTTTTAAAGTCTACTAAAAGTTGTGAAACTGGACATCTTTACACAGAAAAACTTAGTGAGTCTTTTTTTATATACTAAAATCCATTTAACAAACAAAAGCACTGGTTATGTCATGTGGCTGTACTTTTGAAACTGTGATTAGTAGATTGGCCCCATTTCCTTCCATTGACTCACTGTCACACAGAAAATGCCTGTAAACCAAAGTTTGTCCATGATCATCCAAGTTGTTCCCTCAGGAACCCATAGGCCTACATCACACCATTTCATTCATAAAGTAGGCCTAGTTCATTGACAATCATGACAAATATGTAGGTAGCCCATGCAGTGTAAGGTGTATTTCATCGGTCAGCGTGTCCCAAATGGGGGGGGGTTGCAGGTGGTTTCGGTGAAAAGCTAACAATTAAACGGCTTGTAAAATTGTTATCCTAAATGTGGCTGCAGAAGTAATCATAATAAAACTGAAATTCAGACAGGCTATAGCTGCGACTTAATAGTCTGTTGCGCTGCTGTTTCATAGTGAAGAGCGACACTGTCGTTCAGCTTACGCTGTTCTCAGCGTCTGTCCGAGCACCTCGGTTCACACAGTGAATGCTGCTTCTCACCAACTCCATCTCTGTATGTGCGGTGGTGCAGTTTGGGAACGCAATATGCACTAGGTTTACTTCATTTACACGTTCGCATTTCGCACGATTTCTGACATTTCTGTGGATAGAAGTTAGCAGCTCGAAGATCGATCTGAACGTTTGAAAGTGAAGAATTTTAGACATAAATATTAGCATTGCAACTTGCACCGTAATATCAAATAAGTATCAGGCTGTTAATAGGCCTTTATTTTATTTGAATTCACAGGACAGTTGTAATTTACAACACCAACAAGAGGCCCTATGCTCGCAGCACTATGCATAAATAATATTAAAATAAAACCATTTCATTAGCTTACAAAAAAATAATAACGGGGGGGTGGGTGTGGTCGATAATTCTCTTGCATGCCATCATGTGACCGTTAGAAACATTAAATAACCAGCTACATGTGAATGTGTGGTTTAATTATTGAAAGTTTTATTTAAAAATGTTCAGCTGACAAAAAAGTTTGTCAACCTCTGGTGTAGTTGAAGCTGAGGAGAGGAGCGGTTACAAAAGAACAGGCGCTTTAGAGGTCTGCGTCGCTTAGACTGAGAGAGAAAGTCTGTCGATCGCCCCCTGCAGGAGAAAGGAAGAATGACGAGGATGAGCTGTCCTTTGCCACAGCGAAAGCAGAGAGAAGCCAGAGAAAAAGCAAAAGAAAAAGAAAAGAAATTGAATTGCTATTGAATTTAAAAGGATAGAGCCCAGCCACGGTGAAGTAGCTGAGTATGAAGATAAAGCAAAAGCTTACAGCACCTGGTATTCCCAGGCGGTCTCCCATCCAAGTACTAACCAGGCCCGACCCTGCTTAGCTTCCGAGATCGGACGAGATCGGGCGTGCTCAGGGTGGTATGGCCGTAAGCGAGAGCTACAGTCGATAGGGAGCTATTTAAAGAAGGCACAACGGTGGCAGCCCTACACAGCTCGGGCTGCAGCTGCAAGAGAAACAGCCAACGTGTTTTCATTTCTTTTTAAACTTTTTGTTTTCTTCTTTAAATAAATACAATTATTTATTTATTTATTTATAAAAAAAAATATATTCTCGTTTCAATTAAAGCTGTCTCGATTTTAGATTATGTCGACTAATTCTGTAGCACTGCAGATTTCATATAATTTCACATTTATTTATTAGCGTTTCATCAACTCACAAACCACCGGCAGTTCCCTCACGAAGCCCAATTTGGGAAACCCTGAACTAGAACAATAAACTGAACAGATCAATCGGAATCCAGTTGACAGCCTTGTCAAATTTCCCTTTTTTTTTTTTTTTTTAAAGTCTACTAAAAGTTGTGAAACTGGACAACTTTACACAGAAAAACTTAGTGAGTCTTTTTTTATATACTAAAATCCATTTAACAAACAAAAGCACTGGTTATGTCATGTGGCTGTACTTTTGAAACTGTGATTAGTAGATTGGCCCCATTTTCTTCCATTGACTCACTGTCACACAGAAAATGCCTGTAAACCAAAGTTTGTCCATGATCATCCAAGTTGTTCCCTCAGGAACCCATAGGCCTACATCACACCATTTCATTCATAAAGTAGGCCTAGTTCATTGACAATCATGACAAATATGTAGGTAGCCCATGCAGTGTAAGGTGTATTTCATCGGTCAGCGTGTCCCAAATGGGGGGGGTTGCAGGTGGTTTCGGTGAAAAGCTAACAATTAAACGGCTTGTAAAATTGTTATCCTAAATGTGGCTGCAGAAGTAATCATAATAAAACTGAAATTCAGACAGGCTATAGCTGCGACTTAATAGTCTGTTGCGCTGCTGTTTCATAGTGAAGAGCGACACTGTCGTTCAGCTTACGCTGTTCTCAGCGTCTGTCCGAGCACCTCGGTTCACACAGTGAATGCTGCTTCTCACCAACTCCATCTCTGTATGTGCGGTGGTGCAGTTTGGGAACGCAATATGCACTAGGTTTACTTCATTTACACGTTCGCATTTCGCACGATTTCTGACATTTCTGTGGATAGAAGTTAGCAGCTCGAAGATCGATCTGAACGTTTAAAAAAGTGAAGAATTTTAGACATAAATATTAGCATTGCAACTTGGACCGTAATATCAAATAAGTATCAGGCTGTTAATAGGCCTTTATTTTATTTCAATTCACAGGACAGTTGTAATTTACAACACCAACAAGAGGCCCTATGCTCGCAGCACTATGCATAAATAATATTAAAATAAAACCATTTCATTAGCTTACAAAAAAATAATAACGGGGGGGTGGGTGTGGTCGATAATTCTCTTGCATGCCATCATGTGACCGTTAGAAACATTAAATAACCAGCTACATGTGAATGTGTGGTTTAATTATTGAAAGTTTTATTTAAAAATGTTCAGCTGACAAAAAAGTTTGTCAACCTCTGGTGTAGTTGAAGCTGAGGAGAGGAGCGGTTACAAAAGAACAGGCGCTTTAGAGGTCTGCGTCGCTTAGACTGAGAGAGAAAGTCTGTCGATCGCCCCCTGCAGGAGAAAGGAAGAATGACGAGGATGAGCTGTCCTTTGCCACAGCGAAAGCAGAGAGAAGCCAGAGAAAAAGCAAAAGAAAAAGAAAAGAAATTGAATTGCTATTGAATTTAAAAGGATAGAGCCCAGCCACGGTGAAGTAGCTGAGTATGAAGATAAAGCAAAAGCTTACAGCACCTGGTATTCCCAGGCGGTCTCCCATCCAAGTACTAACCAGGCCCGACCCTGCTTAGCTTCCGAGATCGGACGAGATCGGGCGTGCTCAGGGTGGTATGGCCGTAAGCGAGAGCTACAGTCGATAGGGAGCTATTTAAAGAAGGCACAACGGTGGCAGCCCTACACAGCTCGGGCTGCAGCTGCAAGAGAAACAGCCAACGTGTTTTCATTTCTTTTTAAACCTTTTTTTTCTTCTTTAAATAAATACAATTATTTATTTATTTATAAAAAAAAAAATATTCTCGTTTCAATGAAAGCTGTCTCGATTTTAGATTATGTCGACTAATTCTGTAGCACTGCAGATTTCATATAATTTCACATTTATTTATTAGCGTTTCATCAACTCACAAACCACCGGCAGTTCCCTCACGAAGCCCAATTTGGGAAACCCTGAACTAGAACAATAAACTGAACAGATCAATCGGAATCCAGTTGACAGCCTTGTCAAATTTTCCTTTTTTTTTTTTTTTTAAAGTCTACTAAAAGTTGTGAAACTGGACATCTTTACACAGAAAAACTTAGTGAGTCTTTTTTTATATACTAAAATCCATTTAACAAACAAAAGCACTGGTTATGTCATGTGGCTGTACTTTTGAAACTGTGATTAGTAGATTGGCCCCATTTCCTTCCATTGACTCACTGTCACACAGAAAATGCCTGTAAACCAAAGTTTGTCCATGATCATCCAAGTTGTTCCCTCAGGAACCCATAGGCCTACATCACACCATTTCATTCATAAAGTAGGCCTAGTTCATTGACAATCATGACAAATATGTAGGTAGCCCATGCAGTGTAAGGTGTATTTCATCGGTCAGCGTGTCCCAAATGGGGGGGGGTTGCAGGTGGTTTCGGTGAAAAGCTAACAATTAAACGGCTTGTAAAATTGTTATCCTAAATGTGGCTGCAGAAGTAATCATAATAAAACTGAAATTCAGACAGGCTATAGCTGCGACTTAATAGTCTGTTGCGCTGCTGTTTCATAGTGAAGAGCGACACTGTCGTTCAGCTTACGCTGTTCTCAGCGTCTGTCCGAGCACCTCGGTTCACACAGTGAATGCTGCTTCTCACCAACTCCATCTCTGTATGTGCGGTGGTGCAGTTTGGGAACGCAATATGCACTAGGTTTACTTCATTTACACGTTCGCATTTCGCACGATTTCTGACATTTCTGTGGATAGAAGTTAGCAGCTCGAAGATCGATCTGAACGTTTGAAAGTGAAGAATTTTAGACATAAATATTAGCATTGCAACTTGCACCGTAATATCAAATAAGTATCAGGCTGTTAATAGGCCTTTATTTTATTTGAATTCACAGGACAGTTGTAATTTACAACACCAACAAGAGGCCCTATGCTCGCAGCACTATGCATAAATAATATTAAAATAAAACCATTTCATTAGCTTACAAAAAAATAATAACGGGGGGGGTGGGTGTGGTCGATAATTCTCTTGCATGCCATCATGTGACCGTTAGAAACATTAAATAACCAGCTACATGTGAATGTGTGGTTTAATTATTGAAAGTTTTATTTAAAAATGTTCAGCTGACAAAAAAGTTTGTCAACCTCTGGTGTAGTTGAAGCTGAGGAGAGGAGCGGTTACAAAAGAACAGGCGCTTTAGAGGTCTGCGTCGCTTAGACTGAGAGAGAAAGTCTGTCGATCGCCCCCTGCAGGAGAAAGGAAGAATGACGAGGATGAGCTGTCCTTTGCCACAGCGAAAGCAGAGAGAAGCCAGAGAAAAAGCAAAAGAAAAAGAAAAGAAATTGAATTGCTATTGAATTTAAAAGGATAGAGCCCAGCCACGGTGAAGTAGCTGAGTATGAAGATAAAGCAAAAGCTTACAGCACCTGGTATTCCCAGGCGGTCTCCCATCCAAGTACTAACCAGGCCCGACCCTGCTTAGCTTCCGAGATCGGACGAGATCGGGCGTGCTCAGGGTGGTATGGCCGTAAGCGAGAGCTACAGTCGATAGGGAGCTATTTAAAGAAGGCACAACGGTGGCAGCCCTACACAGCTCGGGCTGCAGCTGCAAGAGAAACAGCCAACGTGTTTTCATTTCTTTTTAAACTTTTTGTTTTCTTCTTTAAATAAATACAATTATTTATTTATTTATTTATAAAAAAAAATATATTCTCGTTTCAATTAAAGCTGTCTCGATTTTAGATTATGTCGACTAATTCTGTAGCACTGCAGATTTCATATAATTTCACATTTATTTATTAGCGTTTCATCAACTCACAAACCACCGGCAGTTCCCTCACGAAGCCCAATTTGGGAAACCCTGAACTAGAACAATAAACTGAACAGATCAATCGGAATCCAGTTGACAGCCTTGTCAAATTTCCCTTTTTTTTTTTTTTTTTAAAGTCTACTAAAAGTTGTGAAACTGGACAACTTTACACAGAAAAACTTAGTGAGTCTTTTTTTATATACTAAAATCCATTTAACAAACAAAAGCACTGGTTATGTCATGTGGCTGTACTTTTGAAACTGTGATTAGTAGATTGGCCCCATTTTCTTCCATTGACTCACTGTCACACAGAAAATGCCTGTAAACCAAAGTTTGTCCATGATCATCCAAGTTGTTCCCTCAGGAACCCATAGGCCTACATCACACCATTTCATTCATAAAGTAGGCCTAGTTCATTGACAATCATGACAAATATGTAGGTAGCCCATGCAGTGTAAGGTGTATTTCATCGGTCAGCGTGTCCCAAATGGGGGGGGTTGCAGGTGGTTTCGGTGAAAAGCTAACAATTAAACGGCTTGTAAAATTGTTATCCTAAATGTGGCTGCAGAAGTAATCATAATAAAACTGAAATTCAGACAGGCTATAGCTGCGACTTAATAGTCTGTTGCGCTGCTGTTTCATAGTGAAGAGCGACACTGTCGTTCAGCTTACGCTGTTCTCAGCGTCTGTCCGAGCACCTCGGTTCACACAGTGAATGCTGCTTCTCACCAACTCCATCTCTGTATGTGCGGTGGTGCAGTTTGGGAACGCAATATGCACTAGGTTTACTTCATTTACACGTTCGCATTTCGCACGATTTCTGACATTTCTGTGGATAGAAGTTAGCAGCTCGAAGATCGATCTGAACGTTTAAAAAAGTGAAGAATTTTAGACATAAATATTAGCATTGCAACTTGGACCGTAATATCAAATAAGTATCAGGCTGTTAATAGGCCTTTATTTTATTTGAATTCACAGGACAGTTGTAATTTACAACACCAACAAGAGGCCCTATGCTCGCAGCACTATGCATAAATAATATTAAAATAAAACCATTTCATTAGCTTACAAAAAAATAATAACGGGGGGGTGGGTGTGGTCGATAATTCTCTTGCATGCCATCATGTGACCGTTAGAAACATTAAATAACCAGCTACATGTGAATGTGTGGTTTAATTATTGAAAGTTTTATTTAAAAATGTTCAGCTGACAAAAAAGTTTGTCAACCTCTGGTGTAGTTGAAGCTGAGGAGAGGAGCGGTTACAAAAGAACAGGCGCTTTAGAGGTCTGCGTCGCTTAGACTGAGAGAGAAAGTCTGTCGATCGCCCCCTGCAGGAGAAAGGAAGAATGACGAGGATGAGCTGTCCTTTGCCACAGCGAAAGCAGAGAGAAGCCAGAGAAAAAGCAAAAGAAAAAGAAAAGAAATTGAATTGCTATTGAATTTAAAAGGATAGAGCCCAGCCACGGTGAAGTAGCTGAGTATGAAGATAAAGCAAAAGCTTACAGCACCTGGTATTCCCAGGCGGTCTCCCATCCAAGTACTAACCAGGCCCGACCCTGCTTAGCTTCCGAGATCGGACGAGATCGGGCGTGCTCAGGGTGGTATGGCCGTAAGCGAGAGCTACAGTCGATAGGGAGCTATTTAAAGAAGGCACAACGGTGGCAGCCCTACACAGCTCGGGCTGCAGCTGCAAGAGAAACAGCCAACGTGTTTTCATTTCTTTTTAAACCTTTTTTTTTTCTTCTTTAAATAAATACAATTATTTATTTATTTATAAAAAAAATATTCTCGTTTCAATGAAAGCTGTCTCGATTTTAGATTATGTCGACTAATTCTGTAGCACTGCAGATTTCATATAATTTCACATTTATTTATTAGCGTTTCATCAACTCACAAACCACCGGCAGTTCCCTCACGAAGCCCAATTTGGGAAACCCTGAACTAGAACAATAAACTGAACAGATCAATCGGAATCCAGTTGACAGCCTTGTCAAATTTCCCTTTTTTTTTTTTTTTTTAAAGTCTACTAAAAGTTGTGAAACTGGACATCTTTACACAGAAAAACTTAGTGAGTCTTTTTTTATATACTAAAATCCATTTAACAAACAAAAGCACTGGTTATGTCATGTGGCTGTACTTTTGAAACTGTGATTAGTAGATTGGCCCCATTTCCTTCCATTGACTCACTGTCACACAGAAAATGCCTGTAAACCAAAGTTTGTCCATGATCATCCAAGTTGTTCCCTCAGGAACCCATAGGCCTACATCACACCATTTCATTCATAAAGTAGGCCTAGTTCATTGACAATCATGACAAATATGTAGGTAGCCCATGCAGTGTAAGGTGTATTTCATCGGTCAGCGTGTCCCAAATGGGGGGGGTTGCAGGTGGTTTCGGTGAAAAGCTAACAATTAAACGGCTTGTAAAATTGTTATCCTAAATGTGGCTGCAGAAGTAATCATAATAAAACTGAAATTCAGACAGGCTATAGCTGCGACTTAATAGTCTGTTGCGCTGCTGTTTCATAGTGAAGAGCGACACTGTCGTTCAGCTTACGCTGTTCTCAGCGTCTGTCCGAGCACCTCGGTTCACACAGTGAATGCTGCTTCTCACCAACTCCATCTCTGTATGTGCGGTGGTGCAGTTTGGGAACGCAATATGCACTAGGTTTACTTCATTTACACGTTCGCATTTCGCACGATTTCTGACATTTCTGTGGATAGAAGTTAGCAGCTCGAAGATCGATCTGAACGTTTGAAAGTGAAGAATTTTAGACATAAATATTAGCATTGCAACTTGCACCGTAATATCAAATAAGTATCAGGCTGTTAATAGGCCTTTATTTTATTTGAATTCACAGGACAGTTGTAATTTACAACACCAACAAGAGGCCCTATGCTCGCAGCACTATGCATAAATAATATTAAAATAAAACCATTTCATTAGCTTACAAATAAATAATAACGGGGGGTGGGTGTGGTCGATAATTCTCTTGCATGCCATCATGTGACCGTTAGAAACATTAAATAACCAGCTACATGTGAATGTGTGGTTTAATTATTGAAAGTTTTATTTAAAAATGTTCAGCTGACAAAAAAGTTTGTCAACCTCTGGTGTAGTTGAAGCTGAGGAGAGGAGCGGTTACAAAAGAACAGGCGCTTTAGAGAGAAAGTCTGTCGATCGCCCCCTGCAGGAGAAAGGAAGAATGACGAGGATGAGCTGTCCTTTGCCACAGCGAAAGCAGAGAGAAGCCAGAGAAAAAGCAAAAGAAAAAGAAAAGAAATTGAATTGCTATTGAATTTAAAAGGATAGAGCCCAGCCACGGTGAAGTAGCTGAGTATGAAGATAAAGCAAAAGCTTACAGCACCTGGTATTCCCAGGCGGTCTCCCATCCAAGTACTAACCAGGCCCGACCCTGCTTAGCTTCCGAGATCGGACGAGATCGGGCGTGCTCAGGGTGGTATGGCCGTAAGCGAGAGCTACAGTCGATAGGGAGCTATTTAAAGAAGGCACAACGGTGGCAGCCCTACACAGCTCGGGCTGCAGCTGCAAGAGAAACAGCCAACGTGTTTTCATTTCTTTTTAAACCTTTTTTTTCTTCTTTAAATAAATACAATTATTTATTTATTTATAAAAAAAAAAAAATATTCTCGTTTCAATGAAAGCTGTCTCGATTTTAGATTATGTCGACTAATTCTGTAGCACTGCAGATTTCATATAATTTCACATTTATTTATTAGCGTTTCATCAACTCACAAACCACCGGCAGTTCCCTCACGAAGCCCAATTTGGGAAACCCTGAACTAGAACAATAAACTGAACAGATCAATCGGAATCCAGTTGACAGCCTTGTCAAATTTTCCTTTTTTTTTTTTTTTAAAGTCTACTAAAAGTTGTGAAACTGGACAACTTTACACAGAAAAACTTAGTGAGTCTTTTTTTATATACTAAAATCCATTTAACAAACAAAAGCACTGGTTATGTCATGTGGCTGTACTTTTGAAACTGTGATTAGTAGATTGGCCCCATTTCCTTCCATTGACTCACTGTCACACAGAAAATGCCTGTAAACCAAAGTTTGTCCATGATCATCCAAGTTGTTCCCTCAGGAACCCATAGGCCTACATCACACCATTTCATTCATAAAGTAGGCCTAGTTCATTGACAATCATGACAAATATGTAGGTAGCCCATGCAGTGTAAGGTGTATTTCATCGGTCAGCGTGTCCCAAATGGGGGGGGTTGCAGGTGGTTTCGGTGAAAAGCTAACAATTAAACGGCTTGTAAAATTGTTATCCTAAATGTGGCTGCAGAAGTAATCATAATAAAACTGAAATTCAGACAGGCTATAGCTGCGACTTAATAGTCTGTTGCGCTGCTGTTTCATAGTGAAGAGCAACACTGTCGTTCAGCTTACGCTGTTCTCAGCGTCTGTCCGAGCACCTCGGTTCACACAGTGAATGCTGCTTCTCACCAACTCCATCTCTGTATGTGCGGTGGTGCAGTTTGGGAACGCAATATGCACTAGGTTTACTTCATTTACACGTTCGCATTTCGCACGATTTCTGACATTTCTGTGGATAGAAGTTAGCAGCTCGAAGATCGATCTGAACGTTTGAAAGTGAAGAATTTTAGACATAAATATTAGCATTGCAACTTGCACCGTAATATCAAATAAGTATCAGGCTGTTAATAGGCCTTTATTTTATTTGAATTCACAGGACAGTTGTAATTTACAACACCAACAAGAGGCCCTATGCTCGCAGCACTATGCATAAATAATATTAAAATAAAACCATTTCATTAGCTTACAAAAAAATAATAACGGGGGGGTGGGTGTGGTCGATAATTCTCTTGCATGCCATCATGTGACCGTTAGAAACATTAAATAACCAGCTACATGTGAATGTGTGGTTTAATTATTGAAAGTTTTATTTAAAAATGTTCAGCTGACAAAAAAGTTTGTCAACCTCTGGTGTAGTTGAAGCTGAGGAGAGGAGCGGTTACAAAAGAACAGGCGCTTTAGAGGTCTGCGTCGCTTAGACTGAGAGAGAAAGTCTGTCGATCGCCCCCTGCAGGAGAAAGGAAGAATGACGAGGATGAGCTGTCCTTTGCCACAGCGAAAGCAGAGAGAAGCCAGAGAAAAAGCAAAAGAAAAAGAAAAGAAATTGAATTGCTATTGAATTTAAAAGGATAGAGCCCAGCCACGGTGAAGTAGCTGAGTATGAAGATAAAGCAAAAGCTTACAGCACCTGGTATTCCCAGGCGGTCTCCCATCCAAGTACTAACCAGGCCCGACCCTGCTTAGCTTCCGAGATCGGACGAGATCGGGCGTGCTCAGGGTGGTATGGCCGTAAGCGAGAGCTACAGTCGATAGGGAGCTATTTAAAGAAGGCACAACGGTGGCAGCCCTACACAGCTCGGGCTGCAGCTGCAAGAGAAACAGCCAACGTGTTTTCATTTCTTTTTAAACCTTTTTTTTTTCTTCTTTAAATAAATACAATTATTTATTTATTTATAAAAAAAATATTCTCGTTTCAATGAAAGCTGTCTCGATTTTAGATTATGTCGACTAATTCTGTAGCACTGCAGATTTCATATAATTTCACATTTATTTATTAGCGTTTCATCAACTCACAAACCACCGGCAGTTCCCTCACGAAGCCCAATTTGGGAAACCCTGAACTAGAACAATAAACTGAACAGATCAATCGGAATCCAGTTGACAGCCTTGTCAAATATCCCTTTTTTTTTTTTTTCAAAGTCTACTAAAAGTTGTGAAACTGGACATCTTTACACAGAAAAACTTAGTGAGTCTTTTTTTATATACTAAAATCCATTTAACAAACAAAAGCACTGGTTATGTCATGTGGCTGTACTTTTGAAACTGTGATTAGTAGATTGGCCCCATTTCCTTCCATTGACTCACTGTCACACAGAAAATGCCTGTAAACCAAAGTTTGTCCATGATCATCCAAGTTGTTCCCTCAGGAACCCATAGGCCTACATCACACCATTTCATTCATAAAGTAGGCCTAGTTCATTGACAATCATGACAAATATGTAGGTAGCCCATGCAGTGTAAGGTGTATTTCATCGGTCAGCGTGTCCCAAATGGGGGGGGGTTGCAGGTGGTTTCGGTGAAAAGCTAACAATTAAACGGCTTGTAAAATTGTTATCCTAAATGTGGCTGCAGAAGTAATCATAATAAAACTGAAATTCAGACAGGCTATAGCTGCGACTTAATAGTCTGTTGCGCTGCTGTTTCATAGTGAAGAGCGACACTGTCGTTCAGCTTACGCTGTTCTCAGCGTCTGTCCGAGCACCTCGGTTCACACAGTGAATGCTGCTTCTCACCAACTCCATCTCTGTATGTGCGGTGGTGCAGTTTGGGAACGCAATATGCACTAGGTTTACTTCATTTACACGTTCGCATTTCGCACGATTTCTGACATTTCTGTGGATAGAAGTTAGCAGCTCGAAGATCGATCTGAACGTTTGAAAGTGAAGAATTTTAGACATAAATATTAGCATTGCAACTTGCACCGTAATATCAAATAAGTATCAGGCTGTTAATAGGCCTTTATTTTATTTGAATTCACAGGACAGTTGTAATTTACAACACCAACAAGAGGCCCTATGCTCGCAGCACTATGCATAAATAATATTAAAATAAAACCATTTCATTAGCTTACAAAAAAATAATAACGGGGGGGTGGGTGTGGTCGATAATTCTCTTGCATGCCATCATGTGACCGTTAGAAACATTAAATAACCAGCTACATGTGAATGTGTGGTTTAATTATTGAAAGTTTTATTTAAAAATGTTCAGCTGACAAAAAAGTTTGTCAACCTCTGGTGTAGTTGAAGCTGAGGAGAGGAGCGGTTACAAAAGAACAGGCGCTTTAGAGGTCTGCGTCGCTTAGACTGAGAGAGAAAGTCTGTCGATCGCCCCCTGCAGGAGAAAGGAAGAATGACGAGGATGAGCTGTCCTTTGCCACAGCGAAAGCAGAGAGAAGCCAGAGAAAAAGCAAAAGAAAAAGAAAAGAAATTGAATTGCGATTGAATTTAAAAGGATAGAGCCGAGCCACGGTGAAGTAGCTGAGTATGAAGATAAAGCAAAAGCTTACAGCACCTGGTATTCCCAGGCGGTCTCCCATCCAAGTACTAACCAGGCCCGACCCTGCTTAGCTTCCGAGATCGGACGAGATCGGGCGTGCTCAGGGTGGTATGGCCGTAAGCGAGAGCTACAGTCGATAGGGAGCTATTTAAAGAAGGCACAACGGTGGCAGCCCTACACAGCTCGGGCTGCAGCTGCAAGAGAAACAGCCAACGTGTTTTCATTTCTTTTTAAACCTTTTTTTTTTCTTCTTTAAATAAATACAATTATTTATTTATTTATAAAAAAAATATTCTCGTTTCAATGAAAGCTGTCTCGATTTTAGATTATGTCGACTAATTCTGTAGCACTGCAGATTTCATATAATTTCACATTTATTTATTAGCGTTTCATCAACTCACAAACCACCGGCAGTTCCCTCACGAAGCCCAATTTGGGAAACCCTGAACTAGAACAATAAACTGAACAGATCAATCGGAATCCAGTTGACAGCCTTGTCAAATTTCCCTTTTTTTTTTTTTTCAAAGTCTACTAAAAGTTGTGAAACTGGACATCTTTACACAGAAAAACTTAGTGAGTCTTTTTTTATATACTAAAATCCATTTAACAAACAAAAGCACTGGTTATGTCATGTGGCTGTACTTTTGAAACTGTGATTAGTAGATTGGCCCCATTTCCTTCCATTGACTCACTGTCACACAGAAAATGCCTGTAAACCAAAGTTTGTCCATGATCATCCAAGTTGTTCCCTCAGGAACCCATAGGCCTACATCACACCATTTCATTCATAAAGTAGGCCTAGTTCATTGACAATCATGACAAATATGTAGGTAGCCCATGCAGTGTAAGGTGTATTTCATCGGTCAGCGTGTCCCAAATGGGGGGGGTTGCAGGTGGTTTCGGTGAAAAGCTAACAATTAAACGGCTTGTAAAATTGTTATCCTAAATGTGGCTGCAGAAGTAATCATAATAAAACTGAAATTCAGACAGGCTATAGCTGCGACTTAATAGTCTGTTGCGCTGCTGTTTCATAGTGAAGAGCGACACTGTCGTTCAGCTTACGCTGTTCTCAGCGTCTGTCCGAGCACCTCGGTTCACACAGTGAATGCTGCTTCTCACCAACTCCATCTCTGTATGTGCGGTGGTGCAGTTTGGGAACGCAATATGCACTAGGTTTACTTCATTTACACGTTCGCATTTCGCACGATTTCTGACATTTCTGTGGATAGAAGTTAGCAGCTCGAAGATCGATCTGAACGTTTGAAAGTGAAGAATTTTAGACATAAATATTAGCATTGCAACTTGCACCGTAATATCAAATAAGTATCAGGCTGTTAATAGGCCTTTATTTTATTTGAATTCACAGGACAGTTGTAATTTACAACACCAACAAGAGGCCCTATGCTCGCAGCACTATGCATAAATAATATTAAAATAAAACCATTTCATTAGCTTACAAAAAAATAATAACGGGGGGTGGGTGTGGTCGATAATTCTCTTGCATGCCATCATGTGACCGTTAGAAACATTAAATAACCAGCTACATGTGAATGTGTGGTTTAATTATTGAAAGTTTTATTTAAAAATGTTCAGCTGACAAAAAAGTTTGTCAACCTCTGGTGTAGTTGAAGCTGAGGAGAGGAGCGGTTACAAAAGAACAGGCGCTTTAGAGAGAAAGTCTGTCGATCGCCCCCTGCAGGAGAAAGGAAGAATGACGAGGATGAGCTGTCCTTTGCCACAGCGAAAGCAGAGAGAAGCCAGAGAAAAAGCAAAAGAAAAAGAAAAGAAATTGAATTGCTATTGAATTTAAAAGGATAGAGCCCAGCCACGGTGAAGTAGCTGAGTATGAAGATAAAGCAAAAGCTTACAGCACCTGGTATTCCCAGGCGGTCTCCCATCCAAGTACTAACCAGGCCCGACCCTGCTTAGCTTCCGAGATCGGACGAGATCGGGCGTGCTCAGGGTGGTATGGCCGTAAGCGAGAGCTACAGTCGATAGGGAGCTATTTAAAGAAGGCACAACGGTGGCAGCCCTACACAGCTCGGGCTGCAGCTGCAAGAGAAACAGCCAACGTGTTTTCATTTCTTTTTAAACCTTTTTTTTCTTCTTTAAATAAATACAATTATTTATTTATTTATAAAAAAAAAAAAATATTCTCGTTTCAATGAAAGCTGTCTCGATTTTAGATTATGTCGACTAATTCTGTAGCACTGCAGATTTCATATAATTTCACATTTATTTATTAGCGTTTCATCAACTCACAAACCACCGGCAGTTCCCTCACGAAGCCCAATTTGGGAAACCCTGAACTAGAACAATAAACTGAACAGATCAATCGGAATCCAGTTGACAGCCTTGTCAAATTTTCCTTTTTTTTTTTTTTTTTAAAGTCTACTAAAAGTTGTGAAACTGGACAACTTTACACAGAAAAACTTAGTGAGTCTTTTTTTATATACTAAAATCCATTTAACAAACAAAAGCACTGGTTATGTCATGTGGCTGTACTTTTGAAACTGTGATTAGTAGATTGGCCCCATTTCCTTCCATTGACTCACTGTCACACAGAAAATGCCTGTAAACCAAAGTTTGTCCATGATCATCCAAGTTGTTCCCTCAGGAACCCATAGGCCTACATCACACCATTTCATTCATAAAGTAGGCCTAGTTCATTGACAATCATGACAAATATGTAGGTAGCCCATGCAGTGTAAGGTGTATTTCATCGGTCAGCGTGTCCCAAATGGGGGGGGTTGCAGGTGGTTTCGGTGAAAAGCTAACAATTAAACGGCTTGTAAAATTGTTATCCTAAATGTGGCTGCAGAAGTAATCATAATAAAACTGAAATTCAGACAGGCTATAGCTGCGACTTAATAGTCTGTTGCGCTGCTGTTTCATAGTGAAGAGCAACACTGTCGTTCAGCTTACGCTGTTCTCAGCGTCTGTCCGAGCACCTCGGTTCACACAGTGAATGCTGCTTCTCACCAACTCCATCTCTGTATGTGCGGTGGTGCAGTTTGGGAACGCAATATGCACTAGGTTTACTTCATTTACACGTTCGCATTTCGCACGATTTCTGACATTTCTGTGGATAGAAGTTAGCAGCTCGAAGATCGATCTGAACGTTTGAAAGTGAAGAATTTTAGACATAAATATTAGCATTGCAACTTGCACCGTAATATCAAATAAGTATCAGGCTGTTAATAGGCCTTTATTTTATTTGAATTCACAGGACAGTTGTAATTTACAACACCAACAAGAGGCCCTATGCTCGCAGCACTATGCATAAATAATATTAAAATAAAACCATTTCATTAGCTTACAAAAAAATAATAACGGGGGGGTGGGTGTGGTCGATAATTCTCTTGCATGCCATCATGTGACCGTTAGAAACATTAAATAACCAGCTACATGTGAATGTGTGGTTTAATTATTGAAAGTTTTATTTAAAAATGTTCAGCTGACAAAAAAGTTTGTCAACCTCTGGTGTAGTTGAAGCTGAGGAGAGGAGCGGTTACAAAAGAACAGGCGCTTTAGAGGTCTGCGTCGCTTAGACTGAGAGAGAAAGTCTGTCGATCGCCCCCTGCAGGAGAAAGGAAGAATGACGAGGATGAGCTGTCCTTTGCCACAGCGAAAGCAGAGAGAAGCCAGAGAAAAAGCAAAAGAAAAAGAAAAGAAATTGAATTGCGATTGAATTTAAAAGGATAGAGCCGAGCCACGGTGAAGTAGCTGAGTATGAAGATAAAGCAAAAGCTTACAGCACCTGGTATTCCCAGGCGGTCTCCCATCCAAGTACTAACCAGGCCCGACCCTGCTTAGCTTCCGAGATCGGACGAGATCGGGCGTGCTCAGGGTGGTATGGCCGTAAGCGAGAGCTACAGTCGATAGGGAGCTATTTAAAGAAGGCACAACGGTGGCAGCCCTACACAGCTCGGGCTGCAGCTGCAAGAGAAACAGCCAACGTGTTTTCATTTCTTTTTAAACTTTTTGTTTTCTTCTTTAAATAAATACAATTATTTATTTATTTATTTATAAAAAAAAATATATTCTCGTTTCAATTAAAGCTGTCTCGATTTTAGATTATGTCGACTAATTCTGTAGCACTGCAGATTTCATATAATTTCACATTTATTTATTAGCGTTTCATCAACTCACAAACCACCGGCAGTTCCCTCACGAAGCCCAATTTGGGAAACCCTGAACTAATTTTTTAATACTAAAATCCTTTTAACAAAAACAAAAGCATTGTTTATGTCGTATGGCTATGCTTTTGAAACTGTGATTAGTAGATTGATAAACTAAAGTGTGTCCATAATCATCCAAGTTGTTTGCTCAGGAATCCATACATCACACCATTTAATTAATAAAGTAGGCTTAGTTTATTGACAACAAACTCATGACAAATATGTAGGTAGCCCAGTGTGACTGCTGTTCAGTTCCTTTTCTTTCATTCAGTTTTTCGATAAACATAAAACCGTACACGGAGAACAGTGATCCAATACAAGGATTAAGGCCTTATTTGTCATTAAAATCTTAGAATTCCACCTGAGGTAGTTCATTCGGGAGGCGCAAGATCGACAGCAGTGTTTATACCTTACTGAATTGGCAGGGCCAACATCTGATTAGCTGGGGAGGTTCAATAAAAATGTATTATTTTAACTTATTTTTTTCTCTTCATGCATTGACTGCTCATTTCATATATAGTAGGCTGATTGTGTTTAATCTGTAAAAATATGGTGAAATGTTGCGGCTGTTACTTGGATTATGATTGAACTGATTTATTTTATTGGTCTAGTTCAGCATTTCCCAAATATGGGGTTCCTGAGGGTACTGCAGGTCCTTTGTGAGTCGATGAAAAGTTAACAATTAAAGGTAGGGTAGGCAATTTTTTCATAAAAATGTTTTGTAATTCTGGTCGAAGCTCTCTTCACATCACATCCTGATAGCAATCAATGATAGAAGTGTTCTAAATATATATAATAATAATAATAATACATTTATCATCTGTGGAAGTCATGACCAATAAATGTACAATTTCCATACCTTTACCCACCCTGCTCGCGCAGACATTACTTGTCATCAGTGCGTTCTGTACATCTATGCAGAGTTGTGGACAGACAGTCATTAAGGGCCACAAACGAACAGCAGACGTCTTTTTCAGTTCCTCCTGAACCAAAACAACAAGCTTATGCTGCATTTACACCATGTTGTAATCGTAATTTAGAGGCGGCAACCCATGACGTTCTACTTGGAGCTGTTCACGTCATTAGAGGAGAACTGGCCCAGGTGTGATATAACTTCTGCATCCATTGCCTGATTTTGATTAAATTCAGCTGTTTGTTCATTGAAGAATGCCAGTCACATGGATGTGACTATTGTGAGTCAAAGTCATAGCGCCACCAACTGGCAGCAGGAAGTGTTTCACTTTCTGTTTTGAGAAAAGTGACATTAGTGGAATTGCATTGCAGTAAAAGAAGAGATGTCATACCGTTCACAAGTTCAGTGTGGAGTACCACAAGGCTCAGTATTAAGACTGTTGCTTTTCACCCTGTACATGCTACCTTTGGGAGATATCATTAGGAAGCATGGTGTTAGTTTTCACTGTTATGCTGATACTCAGCTCTATATTTCTTTGCACCCTGACGAAACTTACCAATTCACATAATTAACGGAATTCATAACTGATATAAAAAACTGTATGACTAGTAATTTCTTACTACTTAATTCTGAAAAAACAAAACAAAACAAAACATATATTCTAATTATTGCACCAAAAACCGTTGCATGTAATAACCTAGAATGTTACCTAACACTTGATGGATGTTCTGTCAAGTCTTAACACATTATAGTCCTTTACATGTATTGCGCTCTCAAAATTCTGGCCAGTTGATAATACCTAGAATATCAAAATGAACCGCAGGTGGTATATCTTTTTCCTGTTTATCACCAAGACTTTGGAACAGTCTTTCTAGCATTGTTTGGGAAGCAGACAAACTCTTTTTAATTTAAATCTAGACTGAAAACACATCTCTTTAACCTAGCATACACATAACACATTATCAATTTCTATTATTCAAATCAGTTAAATGATTGTTAGGCTGCATCAATTAGGTCAGCTGGAACCGGGAACACTTCCTATAACACCCTATAACAAGGTACTTCTTACATCATAAGAAGAATAGCATCTACGCTAATATTAGTCTCTCTGTTTTTCCCGAGTTTTATCGTAGTCAGCCATATCCAGGCCGTATGAGAGCCAGTGGCACTGATCGTCAACAAACCCGTCTCCATACCAGCTTGACGAATCCGATCTTCAACCAGATGGAACTGGATTAAATAGTTTGAATGTTCCAATCCCAATCTGACTTCTGAACTGTAATGCTGCCTGAATCATAAAACATGCACTGTTTGTCTGTTGGCCAGAGGAGAACTGGCCCACCGACTGAGTCTGGCTCCTCCCAAGGTTTTTTTTCTCCATTCTGTCACCAGATGTAGTTTGAGTTCCTTGCCACTGTCGCCTCTGGCTACCTTAGCCGGAGACGCATAATATTCAACGATATTACTGATTTGCCTGCATTTACACTATTTTATGAGAACTGAACTGAACTGGACGATGACCTTCTAAGGATATACTCACACTAAGCACGGTTGCCTTAAACCGAGCCCCAGGGCAATTGTTCCTCCTCCCCACTCCCCCGCTGGCCCGCACTCATATTGCACTTAATGTTCCGGGCCGGAGCATGCTTACGTCATATACGATGCAACTTTTTGTATGGAAGAAAACAGGAAGAAAAGCACTTTCGCTAAGATACTGCCTAATAGATTTATCATTCATGCCGTACAACGATTTTCACTTGCACATATCAGAGGATTATTATGAAGGCAGCTGACGTTAATGGGGGAATTTGCAGCTTTATTCAAAAACTACAATTCCTGTTCATCAATAAGGTGAGAACCAGCCCCGTTATAAACCCAAATGCACTCGAATTAATTACATTATTTGAAAAGTGTACTATCAAAGTAGTAATAAAGATGTTTGCTGTTGTAATGATGACAGTAGCACACACAAAAGTAAGTACACCCTAACTCTTAGGGCTGGAGCCTATCCCAGTTTCTTAGGCCAGAGGCAGGGGAAAGAACCCTGGACAGATGGCCAGTCCATCACAGGGGCTGTATAGATATATGAACTAAATTATTAACTTATGATTTTTGCAACAGAAATGAATCAATACTGAACTTACTTAAGCTGGACAATGACAGTATTTTCTTCTATAGCTGCTGTAAAACCAAAACAAACTTTGTTACATTATTGTCCTGCTATCACTGTAAAGCTGCTTTGAAACAATCTGCAATGTAAAAACCACTATATAAATAAAGGTGAATTGACTTGACATGACTTTTAAAAATCACCCTCTTATTTTTACCCGATTTGCTTCAAACTTCATCAGTATAATGTCAGAACATGGCAGATGTAGATTCTCTTAAATACTGTTGCCATGGCAACACTTCAAACTTTAATAATATTTTTGGGTGTTTTTGAGACTGCTTCAGATTGCATAAAACTGGACACACTTAGTAGACATGGGCAAAGCCTTATGGGTGGGGAGGACAGGCTCTATAGTGGCACCTTCTGACAAAAGTGGGGAGGTTAGTTTTACTTACAGTCACCAAACTCAGTACATACATGTATATTGTTCTTATCAAGCCGGACAGCTTTCTACAGTCATTAGCTCTGACCAACAGGACATCAGCTATTTTGGCTATGTGGATTTTTTTCTAAAAAATCAGGCTCTGAATTTTCCTAGGGGATGAGTCACACCAAACTTTTTCAAAAGACACTGAAGATGCTAAATTGCAAACGGATATTGGATATTTTGAGCGGTGTTCCCATGGCAAGGGATTAAATTAATGACAAAAATGGAAACAGGAAAAGTCTCATATTGAAAACAATAAATTATACACAATTTATTTCTATATAAAATAATACAAATATAAGGGAAAAAACATTTAATTCTATTTTTTCAATTAATGCAGTATGTGTTAGTTAAAAATAGGCAGAATAGTGTTGAAATCAGAAAATAAAATCAGATGTCATACATATATACCCACTAGATGGAAGCGTAGGCCTATTTGAACAGGGTTGAGAAAACTCGTTGCTGAGAACAGTTTTAAGACATAATGGCTTCCTTTTATCAGGTTTTGCTTTTGGATATATATTTAGACTAAACTACTTTCTATCACAGTTTAGGTTTATTTTATTTTATTATTTTTTGTTTAAAATGTTGTTGAATATTCTGGTTCAACTAACTTCAGTCTCCAACTGATCCTTAGATCTCACTCTGACTATCTCTCTCTCTCTCTCTCCGTGTGTGTGTGTGTGTGTGTGCAGGGCTCGATATAAAGGGAGATTTCATCCCCCTTGTTGAAAAAAAAATGACAAAAAGCATCCCATTAAGCCACCATTACCATCCCCTTTAGATTAACACTGTTATGTATTATGAACTTATCATGTAACGAAATGTTAAAATTCTCTGTATGATAATTAACAAACTATAAACAACAGCGACTGACCAATCAGAACTCAGTATTACAACGTGCTGCGCACAGTCACACCAGAACGCCAAACTTGAAAAGACCTGAAAACATGATGACTGCGGGGGCTTTAGTGCAATCAGCACTAATCAGCACTGTCTGTGACAGACAGTGTTTACTGAGCATGACTGATGATTGACTATTAAAAAGAACAGCTGAACATCAAATAAATGCACAAATAAAATAAAATATATTGTTTAAATCTGCCACTGCTTTTAGTTATTATTTTGTAATAAATGTAAAGATGCTTAAACACTTGATGAGATGGACTTGTTAATGTAAAAATACAAAATAGAATTGTATTTGGTTTCTTTTTTGATATAATGTAAAGTAATGTTCATTTAACGAGGAAAATGTGACAATGTTAAAAGTAATGCACATGAATTTACATTTGATTTATAAATAAATATATAAAAATGTAAGGACTTTACCTCCTCATTTCAGAACAAAACCGCACACAACTGAAAGTTATATACACCTAGGATGGCTTGAGGGTGAGTAAAGCTTGGGGTAATTTTGGGGTAATTGGGGTAATTTTCATCTAATCCTTTAAGCGTCTGTACAACTGCAGCTAAGGAGGACTTTTATTCTGCTGCGTGGAAATAAGGAAGAACTGATGAGGAAAGGGGCGTTTCATTCTCTCTCTCATGTAGAGATCGAATATTCAAGCTGTTTTCTACCCCTGAACAACAAACTAATTGTTTTTTGTTTTGTTTTTTTGTTAAAAAATGAAAAAGGAGACATTTTTTCTACTTTTAACCCTTTTACAGTTTTTCAAGGCGACCATTATTTAGAACGTATCACTTTATTGTTTCCATGGTGACTTGAGGTAAGCATGAAGGTAGTACTTGATGCAAACGAGACCGGACAATGACTGGTAGTGTGTGAGTGCCTTATATGTGGTGGGGAATAGCGTGGAGTGCAAGTGCGAGTGATTAGTATTCTGGTGAGGGAGTGCGCTGTGATTGGATGGTGTTGGAGCCTGGCGTATCTGTGACAGTACCCCCCCCCTCTCCACGGCCCGCTCCAGAGGGCCGAGGACTCCGACGTCGTGGTGGTTGTCCTCTTCCACGTGGGGCTGGTCTGTCGGGATGGTTGGTGTGGAAGGTGTGAAGCAGGTTGGGGTCGAGAACGTCATTTCTGGGCACCCACGAGTGTTCCTCGGGACCATAGCCCTCCCAGGCCACCAGGTATTCCAGTTGACCACCATGGCGCCGGGAGTCCAGAATCTTGCGAACTTCGTAGGCAGCTCCATCATCCAGGAGAAGAGGAAGGGGGGGTTCGGCTTCCGCTACGCCAGGCTCTGTGGAGACAGGGACAGAAGGGTGGTGAGGCTTCAGGAGGGAGACATGGAAAGTGGGGTGAATACGATATTGAGTGGGTAATTGAAGTTGATATGTGACCGGGTTGATCTGCTTGGTGATGGTGAATGGGCCAATGAACCTGTGACTCAGCTTGCGGCAGGGCAGACGCAGACGGATGTCCTGGGTTGACAGCCAGACCTTCTGTCCGGGTTGGTATGTGGGGGCATTGGAGCGGTGAAGGTCTGCTGTCATCCTGTGTCTGCGTAAGGCTCGCTGAAGCTGGTGGTGAGCGGAGTCCCAGACCCTCTCGCTCTCTCTGAACCAGTAGTCGACTGATGGTACGTCCCATGGTTCCCCTGACCAGGAGAACAGTGGGGGTTGGTAGCCGAGCACGCACTGGAAAGGGGTGAGTCCAGTAGAAGGCTGTCGTAGGGAGTTCTGTGCATACTCGGCCCAACCCAGGTACTGGTTCCAAGAGTCCTGGTGGCCGTGACAGAAGGTACGGAGGAAGATCTCTTGGATCTTCCTCTCCGTCTGCCCGTTCGACTGAGGGTGGTATCCTGAAGAGAGGCTGACGGTCACACCTAGGAGTGAAAAGAATGCTCTCCATACCTGAGAGATGAATTGTGGTCCCCTGTCCGATACGATGTCCTCGGGGATTCCGAAATACCTGAAGACGTGATTGAACATTATTTCAGCAGTCTCCATAGCAGTGGGTAGTCCTTTTAGCTGAATCAGACGGCAGGACTTGGAGAATCTATTCACAATCACGAAGATGCAGGTGCAGTTATTGGAAACGGGAAGATCTGTGATGAAGTCCACTCCTAGGTGTGACCAGGGTCGACTGGGAACAGGCAGAGGAAGGAGTTTGCCGGATGGTAGATGGCGGGGGTTCTTCGAGATGGCGCATTCCTTGCACCCCTGTACATACCTTCTGACGTCCAATGCCATATTCGGCCACCAGAAGCGCTCTTTTAGCAGCGAGAGGGTTTCATTGACCCCCGGGTGGCCAGTGCCTAAAGACGTGTGGGCAGTGTAGATGAGTGGAGTGCGCCATGCCATTGCAGGTGGTGTACTGCAAGCCTGGTGGCAACCCGGCAGAGTGTTGGTGGAGGCATTGGAGGAGGGCATGGTTTACTCAGACCAAGTGATGGGGCTGACGATGAGTGTTTCTGGGAGGATGGTTTCGGGTTCCTCAGAACTTTCCTCTGGGGCATGTAGTCGGGATTAGGCATCTGCCTTAACGTTTCTGGAACCAGGACGATAGGAAATAATAAAGTTGAAGCGGGTGAAGAATAACGCCCAGCGTGCTTGTCTCGGGTCTCAGCGTCTGTAGAAATTGGCAAAGCCAAGGAAGCGTTGGAGTCCTTTAATGGTTGAAGGTGTTGGCCAGTTTTTGATAGCTTCCAGCTTCCTCTTGTCCATCTAGATGCCACTGCTGTCGATGTGATACCCAAGGAACTGCACTGAGGGCTGATGGAAGGAGCATTTCTTTGCCTTAAGGAAGAGTTGGAATTCCCTCAGGCGTTGCAGGACCTCCTCAACGTGGTGGCGAGGTTAGGCCAGGCTTCGGGAGTAAATCAGGATGTCGTCGATGTACACTAAAATGAACTTGTGGAGGAACTCCCGGAGCACCTCATGAATGAAGTCCTGGAATACGGAGGGGGCGTTGACCAGGCCATATGGCATAACAAGGTATTCGTAGTGACCGGTAGGGGTCACAAAAGCTGTCTTCCACTCGTCCCCCTCACGTATCCGGATGAGGTTATACGCGCTGCGGAGGTCCAACTTGGTGAAGACAGTGGCACCACGGAGATGTTCGAGGGCTGCTGGGACGAGAGGAAGGGGATAACGGAATTTTATGGTGATGTTGTTGAGAGCTCTGTAGTCGATGCAGGGCCGCAAGCCTCCGTCCTTTTTTGCCACAAAGAAGAAACTCGAAGCAGCAGGGGAAGTAGACGGGCGGATGTAACCTTGCGCCAGAGCCTCCTTAATTGTATTCCTCCATGGCCTTCTCCTCCGGGATGGACAGGGGGTAGATCCTTCCCCTGGGCACTGACTCACCCGGAAGCAGATCGATGGCACAGTCCTATGGCCGATGTGGAGGCAGCTTAGAGGCTTTCTTAGGGCAGAAGACATCACTGAAGGGGTGCTCCAGCCAGGGACTCCCTAAGATCACGTCAGCAGTGGAATCCTCCAGAACCAGCAGATGTAGTTCTTCCACATGCAGGATGCCCACTTGTAGTTGTAAGGGACCAACAACTCGATGTACTTGCTTCCTGCTGAGGGGTTTGCCCGTTATAGAGTTAATCTGGTAGGTGGAAGGCGTGGCCGAAGTCTTGCATTGGAGCTGACGGCAGAGGGCGGCAGAGATGAAGTTGCCTGCTGACCCAGAATCGAGGAGTGCAACAACTGGAAGAGAAACATCAGCAGCAGTAAGGTTTACAACAGTGGTTTCATCTTCTTTATGGAGGGAATGATGACACTCACCATAGGACGAGGAGGACGAATTGGGCATGAGGAGATTACATGCCCCGGTGCACCGCAGTAGAGACACAGATTCTGGGTCAGCCGCCTCTGCCGTTCAGCGGAAGAGAGTTGAGAGCTGTCCAGCTGCATGGGCTTCTGGGCTGGTTCTGGAGGGCTGATGGAGGGAGATGTTAGAAGTCGACTGTCCCTGGTGTTCTTCGAGACACGACTGCATACGAGTGGCGAAGCGTATGGAGAGTTGAATGAAGCGTTCAAGCCCGATGGAGTCCTCATATGCAGCAAGATGCAACCGCACTCGAGGGTCCAATCCTTGATGGTAAGTTGTAATCAAGGCTTGCTCATTCCAACCACTAGAGGCAGCTAGGGTTCTGAACTGGACGGCATATTCGTTCACAGTTGACGTTCCCTTCTTCAAATTGTATAATTTCTCACCGACTGACGAATCCCAGGCTGGTTTCCCGAAGACTTCCTTGAAGTGAGCTACGAAACTGGATTATGTCTGAGTAACAGGGTTATTTTGTGACCAGATGGAATCGGCCCATTGCAGAGCTTTGCCGTTCAACTGTGAAATCAAAAAGGCTACCTTGGAGGTTTCTGTGGGGAACAAGTGCGGTTGCATCTCCAGGAACAGCGAACATTGCAGGAGAAAACCATTGCAATCCTCAGCCGAACCAGAGTAGGGCGCCGGCTTGGCCATGGGACTGGCGTACACAGGTGGTGAGGAAGTGGCGGTGGTGTTGACAGAGGTGATGGCTGGTGACGAAGATGGTAAATCCGGGGTGAGTGCTCGACGTAGAGCGTTGACGAGGTCCTGAAACGGGTCCAGGTGGCTCATGCTGGTGTTAATACGGTCCGGTCTACTGTTACAATACAGAAGGGTCGGAGACTTGAGATAGCGGTAAGAGATGTTTATTGAACACACAGCAGAGTTGACAGACGTGCAGGTGAGTATATGTGAACACTTGAAGTAGATAGATGAGTGATAGTGGAATGATACTGTCCTTTGTGTTGATAGGGTTGATGATCCGTGGAGAAGGAGACGAGGAGTTGCACTTGAGATGGGAGACACTCACACACAGACGGAAATCACACGATGAGACTTGGAGACGCTGGAGACAGGTAAGTAGGTAGCAAGGAGTCCTTGAGGTAAGCATGAAGATAGAACTTGATGCGAACGAGACCGGACAATGACTGGTGGTGAGTGGTGGTAAATAGCGTGGAGATGAAGTGCATGTGCGAGTGATTAGTATTCTGGTGAGGGAGTGCGCTGTGATTGGATGGTGTTGGAGCCTGGCGTGTCTGTGACAGAAGTATAGTAAACACTAATTTTTACCAAGGCTGACAGAGGCCACAAAAAAATACAATATATGTATATATATTAAGTGAATCAATCAATTACTGTATTAAAACAAACACAAACAAAAATAACATCTTGATTCAACAATATCCATAGAACCTGGAAACGCTGAACATAAACAGCGTAGGAGAATGACACAGAAGAGAAGATATTGTTGAATAAAGTCATTATTTTTGTTTTGTTTTTGCGCACAATTCTTATTGCTTCATAACACTGAACCACTGCAGTCATGTTGACTCTTTTAACAATGTCTTTAGTACCTTTCTGGGCCTTGACAGTGTTGATTATATTGCTGTCTATGGACGAGTCATATACCTCTCGGATTTCATCAAAAATATTTTGTGTCCCGAATATAAACAAAGGTCTTACTGGTGTGGAACAACATGAGGGTGAGTAATTAAAGACAGAATTTTCATTTTTGGGTGAACTAACCCTTTAAGCCCTGTGTTTCCTCAGCCTTATGTTCCATCAACCCTAACTCTGCAAGAAGTGATGACACAAAAGCATTATATGCTGTCAGGTCACATATTTAGTATTTATACATTATTAGAAAAACTAAACACTATTTTATATTTAATATAATTAAAAATGAAAACCACAAAAATATGATGACTTCATGTTGAATGTCAACTCAGCATCATCTTAACGAGACAATCAAGGAGGTGCCTTCATCTTTTTTTCCCCCTGGTTTACTCTTTGTATTAATACGCATTTATTTACTGTAGTAACATAATAAGCTACTGCCAGTCTTTTACGTTAAATATAATGTATCTATGTATTTGAAACATTTAAATGGACTGATAAAGGGAGCTGTAAAGTATTTTTGTTGAAGTACAATGTCATTTTGACCATAATAATGTACCAAATCTAGCTCGTATAAATATTGCAGTAGTATAGAAAAATACTATACATACATTTATAGGTAAAATCGAACTCTGAGCATCCGTCAAACATCTTCCCTGTGCAAAGGATCATGGGAACCCAAAGTGTCCATCAGTTGTACCCTTCGAAATCCCTCATTCTGAAAGGCCCTTTGAAGTGGCCCGTTTTGAGCACTTCGGTTTGGAACGACCCTTCAAAATGGCGCCCATGATCGTTTTCACTCCCAAGTGCCCTTCGGAGGGTGATATATCCCATTTGGAACGCACCGACTGATGTACCCTGCAGAGGTGGAATGGGGCAAAGGGGTCCTTCAGTGTGACAGCTGCCCCTGATATTCCCTGACTTTATTACATTTTAATGAATGTCTGACGGCACTGACAAAAAGTGGGGACACAACTTTGAATTCTTATGAAACACACATTTGTCACTGAAAAACAACCTTGCTCTGACATGACATGTAAAAAAATGTATCCATTTTATTGTGTATGAATGGTTAAACCCTTCTCTGTGGACACAGTTTTAGATGTATTGAGAAGACAATAAGTGTCATAGATTTAATACTGATAAAATTAAATCATTTATCCCTCATAACCTTTACAATTGCTGGACGTGTTTTGTTCCATGTCTCAGGAAATACCTAATATTCCGACTGTCAAATATGTGCAAGTGGATGTGTTTTGCTGTTTAAACGGTGTGTATTTTACAAACTCTAAATGTATTGTTTTGTTAGTACTTATGTGTATTTAAATGTCTGAAACCTAAAATAAACATTATGTGGTTGAAAACACTGAAAAGCGGTTGATCACTTGGTGCACAGAACATTCTAATCACACAGGTGTGATCATAGACATAATAATGGGATTGATCGTACGCTCCAGGGACCATCCAAGACTGATCACACCGGTGTGATCGTAAGCGCCAAAGGGTTAAATCAAAAAACAACGGAAAGAATGATTCACGAATCATTTATTATTCTAATTGAATATTTACACACACACACACACATACATATATATATACACACACACACTCTATACTGACATGTATACTATAGTTTTATAATGTTTCTTCATTTGTGTGTTTACTGCTATTATAATTTATCAGACCTTTTTTTATTGGAAAAATTAAAACATTTTATTGTTCACAGTCGAACAGTGTCTCATCTTTACTTAAGTAATCATTCTGGGTCAAACATTATCATTATTATAAATAATTATTATTATAATATATTCATATCTCATTTGTATAGCTCATTTTAAGCAACCTCACATTCATATAGGTAATAAATAAATATAAAACATGTATCCCATACAATGAAAAAATGAAAGACTTTTTTAATAAAATAAGGCATAAAAGCAAATGAAATACATATAGTTTATGCAGTTTCCAGTGAAATATCAGTATCAGATCACAAACAAATCTGGGTGAAAGTTATTTAATCTCATTCACAATCAACATTGTTTGTAGACTATTGGGTGTTTTTAACCTTGTCCGAGGTGGGACTCGAATCAGCGTAATTCACGTCAGCGATTTGCCCTGTGAAATACATAAAAAAAAAAAAGAAATTGTCTATAAAATATGAATATCAAAAATCACACAAGTGTGAAAGGTGGGTTTAAATTCTCCCTTTCCTTTCATCCTTTCTAATTTTTCCTTCTCCCCTTCCTCAAACAGACTATTATTCCCTAGTGTCCTATATGTATGTACATGTATTTGTTTCCTTAGTTACTTTTGGTGCAATAAACAATTTAAATTTTGAATTGTTCTAACTTTACAAAAATTGGCTTTTGGATTGTATCCAAAAAACCTATGATTTTTTTTTTAATCAAAAAGAGTATACACAAATATTTCATGCCCACTATTTCTGTTTCATGAATACTACAAACACACACAAAATGATTTTGCTCTTTTTATTTTTGTTAGTTTCATTATGTACAGTTTGCGCACTACATACTTGTGGCTTTGGTTATAAAACAACTAAATAATGCAATTAATGTACCCTAGTCAACCATAAACTCACACTTTGGGCTTGACTGTAATCCAACAATATGAATACTGGTATGCCCAAAATAACCTTATTTTATTAGTAATATGTTGTGAGTGGCACATAAGTTGAGCTTTTGGGCCGCAAGTGACTGAGCAGACAGCGCACAAACAGAGCGGAACATTTTGAGTCGAGAGCACAGCGCACACATGGAGTCAACATTGAGCAGTTGCTTCAAAGTTGTGCATCTTCCAAAGCAGAGGCGCTAGCATAGTTACAAAACACACTGCGCGAGAGTGAAACCTGATTGCTAAACATTAAGTGGTGGGGCGGCATATTTTTGGCCGATAATTTTCAGCGGCCGAAATTTTGGTGCATTCCTAGTAATTACTTGAGATTTGAGAGCTACAGCAGTGAAGAAAATTTACAGCACAAAATGACTTGCATTTCAGCCATACTGTACGTCTTAACACTGGACTACCTTCATGGTGCTTTTTTTGGTTCTTGTTTGGAGCTCGACAGCCCCAGATCCCATTATAACAAAGAGCACTCTGGACGTTCAGCAAAGTCTTACGTTTGGAAGCAATTTCCCAGTTTTTCAGAAACCTACTATTAAAACTTCCAACACCATTCGTTCCATGCATGACCTTACAACAAATATGTTAAAGTATGTAATTGTTAAGAATATTAATGCAGATATAGTACTGCTTCTTCCCAAAATATAATCAAAAAGCATCCCTGCAAACATTGTGACATTTCACAACAACTCTTACTTCGCCAACTTTGGACAATGCTTTTTCTTATGAGTCAGCAGAGTACTTAATCGACCGAAACACTTCTCACATGAAGGGCACTTGTACGGCTTCTCTCCAGTGTGCACTCGCTCATGGGCTTTCAGGGAATCGGAAACCGTGAAACACATTCCACAACGTGCACACTTGTAAGGTTTCTCGCCAGTATGAATTCTTTGGTGCCTTTTTAAGTATATGACTCTTGTAAAGGCTTTCCCACAATCGAAGCACACATGAGGTTTCTCACCAGTATGGATTTTCTGGTGCTCTTTAAAATTGTGGAGCCACAAAAAACCTCTGCCACACTCAGAACACACAAAGGGCCTTACAGTTTCATGAGTTTTCTCGTGCTTCTGGAGATGTCGAGCCTCAATGAAACTCTTTCCACACTGAGAACAGTGGTATAATTTCTCTCCTGAATGCTTTTTCATATGACCTACTAGGTTTCCGTGATAAATGAAACTCTTCCCACATTGAGGGCATATGAAAGGTCTCTCTCCAGTGTGAAGTCTTATATGAATCTTCAGGTTTCCTTTATGTGTGAAATGTCTTCCACACTGACGGCAAGTGAAAGGCTTCAGTCCAGTATGAATTTTCATGTGATGTAGAAGGCTTCCTTTATGTGTGAAACTCTTTCCACACTGGTCACACGCAAAAGGCTTCTCTCCAGTGTGAATTCTCATGTGATCAGTAAGATTATCTTTATGTATATAACTCTTCCCACACAGATGGCATACGTGCGGCCTCAAGCCAGTGTGAACTCTTAAGTGATTCTTAAGGCTTTGTTTATGAATGAAACTCTTCCCACACTGATCACATGGGAAAGGTTTCTCCACAGTGTGAAGTCTAAAGTGCTCCATCAGGTGTTCCTTACAAGCAAAACTCTTCTGACACTGATGGCAGGTGAAGGGCAAATTGCAAACTGGTTGAGCACCAGTTCGCACTACGTTTGATGTAGTCTCTGAGCAACTTCCTCCAGAGTGAGTTCTAAAGTGATCCATCAGGTGCTCTTTAGACTCAAAACTCCTTTTACATTCAAGGCAGGTGAAGAAAAATCCACTTCTATTAGCTCTTTTGTATGAGAAACTTCTCCCAGACCTTGAGCAACTTAAAACTTTCTGTCCAGTTAGGACACTCTGAGGTTCCTCATACTGATGTTTCTCATCCACATTCAGTTCTTCACTTTCCTCTTTCACCTCCAGACCTAAAGTAAACAATAAAAAAAAAGTTAAAAATCACAAACTGACAATTGTCATGGTAAAGGAAATAAAATTGGCCCCAATTTAAAGGAATATTCCATGTTAAGATCAATCGGCAAAATTTGAAGTGCAAAAATAATTTCCACCTGTCCCTGCCTTATAGGGAAAGTTACAGTTAGGCACATACAATGGAAGTGAACAGGCAAATTCATAAATTAAAATGCTTGCTTTTTTTTGTAGTATAAGCATGAAATGTAAATCATATGGGAATACTTACTTTTCTGTGTAGTTATATCCTATTTTTTCATTAATTACTCACCCTCATGTCGTTCTACACCCCTAAGCCCTTTGTTCATCTTCGGAACATAAATTAAGATATTTTTGATTAAATCCGATGGCTCAGTGAGGCCTCTTTTGCCAGCAAAGTCACTGTCATCTCTCAAGATCCAAAAAGCTACTAAAGACATATTTAAAACAGTTCATGTGAGTACAGTGGTTCTACCTGAATATTATAAAGTGACGAGAATACTTTGTGCGCCAAAAAAAACTTTTCAACAATATCTAGTGATGGCTGATTTCAAAACACTGCTTCGAAGCCTTGTTTCGAATCAGTGGTTTTGATCACGTATCAAACTGCAACGAAGCCTCGTTTACTGAAACCATGTGACTTCGGCGCTCCGAACCACTGATTCGAAACAAAAGATTTGTAAAGCTTCATGAAGCAGTGTTTAGAAATCGCCAATGACTGGATATTGTTGAAAAGTATCCTTTTTCCAAATCAGTGATTCTGTTTTCAGAATGATGTTGGTGTTTATATCTTTCACTTGGATGTTATAAATTGCACTGAGTAAATACAGCTGGATAAAACAAAAACTGTGTACATCTTCATTTCAGGCTGCAAAGCAACAAAATGTGATTATTCTAAGGCAACGGCTATTTACACTAAGTGCAAATAGCAATAGATGCCATTTACACCAAGTGTAAATAGCAATTTCTTAGCAATAGATGCTATTTACACTAAGTGAAAATAGCAATACATTCTATTTACACTAAGTGAAAATAGCAATACATTCTATTTACACTGAGTGAAAATAGCGATAGATTCTATTTACACCATGTAAAAGTATGCTATCAGTTCTTTTCAATAAAAGTAAATAGTAATCAGATGCAATCTACAGCCTACTTTATATTGGCAGACACCATTTGCACCTAAGTATTTTTGTACATTAACAGGATGCAATAATATTAAAGTGTAAATGATTATATTTATTAAATGGATGCTGCTTTATTGGGAGAATAAAAACCCTCACTACACCTTCCCCAAACCCTACCAAATAAACACTTTTACTATTATTAAACACTCATTCACAGTTTATTTCCACTTTTAGAACATTTTAATTCTTACTGAAAATAAATGCCAGCTTGGCAAAAGGCGGATTCGAACCTGCGTCAATCGCGTTAAAAGCCAGGTTTGCGAGTCTCACTCGCTACTGCTGTGCCACTGAAGACATTAAGTTCTACATGTCTTTTTTAAAATTTGAGTGGCCCAACCAGACATTGGGGGGTGAAGCTAGTGTAAATAGCATCTGCCAACAAGGGACGCTATTTGCACTTAGTGTAAATATTATTTTAAAGGGGTAGTGAATCTTTCTATACCCACTGTAACCGATCCACTTACAGTCGGGGAAGAGCTGAAAACGGAGATATGAATACGGATACGTTCTGCTTCCTGTAGTGATGCTCACGCTGTGTTTGCATACTTTATCACAGCTGAAGTGAAATAAACAATATATGACTAATTCAATACTTTATGTACTGCTTAATACAGTGTCTATTTGTACAAGAATAAAGTTCAGCATAAGCCTATACTATTTAAATACCAATGTGGTATTTATGTGGTATTTAGTGGGGTCTATACATTTTATTTTGATAAACATGACAATATAACATCGCGACTACATGAAAAGAGCTTTTTACAGTTAAAAAAAAAACAGATTTGTGAGCATTAGTGGAACTGAATAAACACAAAACACGTGATCGTTGTCATTGCTCTGTTCACAGTAAATGCTGCTCCACATCAACTGTTATCATTTACATGCGTGGAGCGTGTGTAGAGAGTTTGGACTGCTTATAAAGTTCATCTGGGAATGCAATGTGCACCATTTCATCAAATTTGTAAGGTAAACCATTTATAATCCTACACCAACACAGAAGAATACATCAATATTTTGCTAAATATGCAAACTGTTCATCGAAATTTCAAAATAAAAGTTTAAACTCGCTCTAAGTTTGCATATTTTTTAAGTGTGGTGAAATTAAAGGTACATTGTGTTTGTGACCAGTGTTTACTGAGCTTGATGTTGACGACTGATGAAAATAAGTTAGAAAAATAAGATAAAAAAAGACTTTATATGAAAAATTATTATTTTGGAATAAACGTAAAAATGCTTAAACTAATTTGAGATTTTTTACTTTTAATAAATAGAACATTAATTGCAAATACAACATGGAACTGTATTTCTATTTTTTGATATAATGTTTATTTAACCAGGAACATGTGCCAACATTATTCCATAGTGTAACTGGGACAGGAATTTGCACTTGACTTTTATAAAAAATAAATAAATAAAACATTTTTAAAATCTAATTTCAGAACACCACTGATTTATAAAGGCGCGCAAAAAACAGGTCATCAACATTATGCCATGCATTTAGTTAAACTGAATCAACATTTAACTGACTTGAGCAAAATAACACCATTTTCTTTTTAAAGCTGCTTTACAGCATAAAATTAATGTCTTTTATTTGATAAAGTTAGCATCGTTATTCTTCTGTTTATTCATTTGTGTTGTATAAAACACTACATAAATAAAAGGTGACTTGATAGAGTTTAAAGGACAGATACAGTTCACCTCAGATACGTCGTGTTCATTAATCTTATTTTCTCAAAATGGTGCGCGTGGTGCTTTTCCTAGGCGCGTCGCCGCGAACTGCTGCTCTCATGAGCGCGCAACAGTAAAAAAACAAAATTACATTTCTATTTGTTTTTCGCTAAATCGTATTGTATGCCTTCAAACCACTTGGAATACACGGCTCGAGTCGTACGGTACTTAATCGATCGATTCTGTCATTCGTATATTTTTGCCATATCAGACCTGGCACATTATTGCGTACATACTACGGTCATGTAACGTAGACCATGTATTTTCCCTCTACATGTAAATTTATGCTATCTGTAATTTCACAGCTACCAAAAATGGCAGTGAAGCTTTGTTAACTAAAGGAGTAAATGATTAAGAATCAAACCTCTTTGTTCATCCGTTTGTTCAATTTTCACTCTCCATGGTTCTGGAATTGTCATTTCTTCACTCTCCTCTTTTATAAAGTCCATCTTTACAATAGCTTGTGACGAAGACATAATTTGATCGAGTTATTTAGGCCTGTTTAGACGCGGGTCTTCACGTTCAGAGTAACCGAAATACACGCAATATTTCTGGCCCGATTCGCATACTCCTACTAGGCACTAGATGCACACGTCCTTCTGAGAATATCCAAAGTCAGATATTGTATAATTTTACTTAATATCTCCAGCTTTCAAATATAAAGCTGTTATTGAACAACGCATTGAAGATTGGAACAAGATGGCAACGCGCTGTTTCTTCTTCTCGCGTTTCAGACGATGGACTTTGACTTTTGCCGCATTACCGCCGCCTACTGAACTGGAGTGTGACGTAATGAAGGCATGGCGTAAGCCAACCAGAACGTTTGTATCGCCCTGTTTTTATATAGTAAAGAAACAGAGGTGAAAATGTAAAAAAGGTCTGCAGAAGAAAGAAAAAGCAGAAACACAGGGGAATATTAAGGAGTGTCAACAGAAACGTTCACATAGGCTAACAAACAAGAGAAAAAAACACAACCAGGGTAAAGATAAGATGATTTAATAAAAATAATAAAAATAAAATAACTTAGGCCTAATCCAAAAAAATAAAAATAATAGGTAATGATAAATATAAATAAATTAATAAATAAACAGAAACATTAATAAGCAGAGGAAGGCAAATAAGATTCATTAGAATCATTACAGAAATTCTTATGGTTTCAAGAATCTCACATTTTATTTATTACTTCTTAAATAAAAAAAGATTTGAAAATATACCTCAATTAAAAAAAATGTGAGAGAGTAGGAATTGAGTCTTATTTTTGAAAAATAAGAATTACATTAAATTATTGTAATAATAATAATGTTTTTTAATTATTTGATGGACATTTTTTTTAAATGCTTTAAAAATTAATGAATGGGGTATTACTGATGCAGTTTATTTTGTAGAATAAAATGAGAAAATATCTTGAGCTTGTGTTCACCACAGACCTTATTTCAGACATTTGACAAAAAAAAAAAAAAAAAAAGACAAAAAAACAACAACATTCAAAACCCCATTGACTTCAGGATGAAAGCAGAAGGTCAAAAATGCTAACTCGTTTCCAGATTTTACCTGTGACACTCTAATACCTTTAGACTATAAATAACTTTAAATATGTAATTTTTTACTTTATATGATCTAATACAGGATCTCTCGTATATGTAACCCCTCTTGTTTTTATCCAATAGGTTTCCAGTGACATTATTAAAATTATTTTGTATGTTACATACACTTGGACTGCCTATAGTATATATCAACTTTGTAATGCCTATAATCAAAATGTGAAAGCATTTTAGTAGATTATGATAAAATATTGGGCTTATTTTGAGATACTAATTTGACAATGCTGACTACAAGAATCTTCCAAAGTGGAAATATGGAAATTAGTGGTGGAAATGACCGAAATTTACATTTCACCCTCAGTGCTGCAAGGGGTGCTAGGAGGTAAATTAAACAAAAACTTGATTTGGACCAATGAAGTGAACATACTATACTAAATAGGCTACTGTTGGGTTGTTAATAATTACTTTAATTTAGTAATAATATACATTGGCTGCATATGTTTAGGCCATTCACAAAATGTAACATTATACACAACTACATCTGCACCATTGAGTGGATGAAAGATACAAATCATTTTCATTCTCTTCATTTGACTAAGTAATAGTAGGGCTGAGCAAATTTGGGTGCAACTCTATACAGCCCATTTTAACAGTAATCTCTTTAACAATATACATGTGAATTGATCATGGAACAATGCTCTTGATTGCCACAGTATGCTAATGCATATCTGGTGCAAGAGATTCATTGATATGCGTATTAAGGACTTACAATTCAGGGTCATGACGGTCATGCATAAAGAAGCAGAGTAGCACCTCTAATACACACCTGTGTCATATGCTTCACAATTCTCCATTAACCCCTGTGTTCATAATTCTGTCATGTTTCGTCTCAAATGGCAGCTTAAAAACCGAAGAGAATTTCCATGATTTCTACAGAGATGTCCAAGAGGAGTTCTCATATACAGTTTTAGAACTATGGCTAAATATGCATTGAGTGAGTAGATTATGCTTCTCCTCTCCATCACTATTTGCTTAAATGTTTCATGGTCCTTGTGTTTTTTCTTTCAGTCAGTTTTGTTGTTTGCGTTCCATTTTTTTTCCTGTGATACTGAACAACACTTTAGGGTGTAATGTGAGGTAACTGTTGTGTAACCTACTAGGAGAAAAGGTTGTTTTTTCCTGAACATCAGTGTGTTTACTGTTAGGGTTAGCTATTATCACAAGTAAATTAGTAGTATAAGGGAACGTCCCCATCTCAAGGTTTTCAGAATCACAGGACAACATTATGAAGCAGTAATTTTCCATTGCCTTTGCTTTGGTATAACAACACTTGTTGAATTTGTGCCGTTCAGAAGAGAGTCAAGTAGAGAGCGATAAGATTCACTTTATTCAAGAACAATTTTAATGCTTTCTTGCATTGCCACCCACTGGCATAGGCCTACAGAAATAGTCATAAATTAGTTTTGTGAGGTATTTATTGTTGTTTTATAAAGGTGTTTCCATTAATGTAAGAAGGTTATGCAGTTAATAGAAGTCCGCTCTCTATACACTCTCCATTGCGCTTCATGGCCATTGAATAGATACAGCAGCTGTTTCAGCGTTATGGGGGTTTTTGAAAAAATTGAAACAGTTTACCGTATGAACCGGTATACTGCCCAGCACTACAAGGCACATAAACTGCCTTGAACTTAAGGCAGTTCAGTTGGTGCTGCAATGCTTCCTCCAATTTGTCTGTTCCACCATGTTCTTATTTGTTTGGACAATATGGCAGTGGTAGCTTACATCAATCACCAAGGGGGTGTTTGCTCTTGCTCGTTGCACAGCATAGAGCAAAGCCTCTTTCTTTGGGCCGATTGGAATCTCTGCTCCATTGGGGGTCGACATACTGTTGAGAGACAGTGTGGTCCACAGGGAGTGGAGACTCCATCTCAGGTCAATGGCCTTCATCTGGGACATCTTTGGGAAGACTGAAGTGGATCTGTATGTATCAGCCGAAAATGCCCATTGGCCGCTTTATTTTTCTCTATCTCAATCCCCTCTAGGAGTGGACGTACTACCTTGCCAGAGGCTGAACGGACGCAAGTATGCATTTCCTTGGGTGAACTGCTGCCCCTGGTATTGCAGAAGATCAGGGTGGAGCAGGAGTCAGTATTATTGGTAGCTCCAAAGTGCCCCAACCACTTATGGTTCCCGGAGTTGATGGAGCTGCTTGGAGCTTCAACTGCGGAAGTCTCTCACACCCCTCAGCCGCTCTGTCCAGTACGAGCACTCCAAATTTATATTGAGCACTCTAGTCAGTTTAGATGGATCAACTGTTTGTTTGCTTTGGGGGCCACTCTAAAGGGCTGTCTGTTTCCAAGCAAAGACTGTCCCATTAGATTGTGGAGGCATTAGCCCTGTCATACACATCACAGGGTAAAACCAGCCTTCTCCTTAGCTGCTATTACCCCCTTAGCTGCTAAGTGGGTTCAACTAGGTCATACAGGAGCTGGGGGTGGAGAGTTGACACTGTCATCACTCGATGTTCATTCTCTGGCTGTGTCTGTGAAGCATGCTATGCTATTTAGCATGGTATGCTAAAATTAATAAATCAGAATTGGGGGTCTAAGTAGGCCTCAGGATTCTGAAAAATGGATGGGACTTGAGTGATGCACTGGAGCTGGATGTGTTTTTTTTTATTAATTTATTTTTATTTTTCATGGGTGTCTATTGTAGTGTCTTATTATTTGATGTGGATGTGACACAATTTTTAGAAGAAATTCCAACAATAAATTGAAATTGAATTGAATATACACTCTCTCTGATATACTACCAGCAGCGTTGTAGCTTTGTGTGTGTGCTTGTGTACATCGTAAGCTTTCTGGGAATTTTGTTTGCTCAGTGAGTAAATATTTTATGATGGATAGCAGCTGGAGTGGCCACTGCTTTATCGTCTATGGAAAAGGAGCTGTTAGTTTCTATGGGCTATTGTTGGGACTGGCACAGTGATGTGTCTCTTGCCTTTCACGGACCATGCGATTACAAATGCTTGTGCTTAACTAGGTTCATTACTTGAATATGAAGGGTAGAGGTGCTCCCATTGTGTGACCTCATCCCTGCAGGCACAGCTTGGAAAGGGTTTTGAATGTTTGTATATGGATGCCATGTGTTTACGGCTTGGTATGTGCAATTTTGTCACTTTATATATTGTGATATGCTTATATCTGCATGTTGCTAGCCTAGTGCTTCTTGTGAGACCATACTCTCATTTGTCTGTGTGATATGTTGTATGTGTGGACCGTGGCGTTTGGATCCCGGCAACTCTGTCTAGTTCTGGGAGGGAGCCAATGCAGTGTTGACAGAACTGGGCTATTAGGGTCATACTTCCTGGTTCTAGTAAGAACTCTAGCTGCTGCGTTTTGGACCAGCTGTAGTTTGTTTAAGTGTGCAAGGCAACCACCCAGTAGAGCATTACAGTACTCTAGTCTTGAGGTCATGAACGCATGAACTAACTGTTCTGCAGGAAATTACTAGTTATCCAATTTATTTCAGCTATGCATTCTGTTAATTTAGTGAATTGGTAAGTTTTGTCTCACCCTACCTTTTACTTCCACACCCTAACTTTAACCAATGAAATTGGCTGCAGGGCGGGATTTGACAATGCTTGCATGACAACGATGTGTAAAAAACTGAAAAGTTTTTCCTTTGCCATGTTGTTCTAAAAATGGAAAAAATTTTCCTTTGTGTTTTTCATGCACAGATGACAATGTTGGCAAAACGATCCCCATTCACACAGATCTGTGAAAACGATTAAAAACGCTGTATATGCTGCCAAACAGCTATTTTAAACTGAAATAATACAGTATTTCACAACTGTTTCTGCTGTATTTTTGATCATGCAGCCTTTGTGAGCATAAGAGACTTCTTTCATAAGCATTAAAATCATAACATTTTGCAACTTGGGTTTGTGTGTGTTGCAGTCAAAAAAAGATTACCTCTAAATGTATGCTAATTCAAGGCAGATATTTCATATCGGCCCATAAAGATCAGTTGCCGATTGCTTAGTACATCCCTACAACTAAGTTCTTCAGTTAAGCATATGGATATGAGGAGCTCTGTGGAGCCAACAATCTGTTAAGCATTAGGCCTGTTTATGTAATAATATATAATTTAATTAATTATTAATTATTTTATTCTAAAATGATTCCCATTGTTTATAAAGAAGAAACATGTTTTGTTACAGGTTGTTGAATTACAAAGAATTACTGCATAAGAAATTAAACTGCCCAGCAGACAAGTGATATTATTTATTTATTCATTGGATATAACACATGTTCACACAAATTATATTTCATATTTATTGGTTATAACATTTTATCACACAAATAATGTTTCATATATGAATCATCAGACTTAACACTTTTGATTGTAAAAGTTACAACATCCAAAATAAAGGCAAAGATTTATCAGCATTGCATGGTTTTTATTATATACTTGCATTATCCATACACAAAACCTTAGTACAATGCAGTGAGGCTGAGGCCAGAACTGTTACATCACTGATGCCCATTTAGTCTCATATTTAGTATTATGGTATGCCCAATATTTGTCAGCCTGATTTTGGTTTAAAAGATAAAATCTTTGTGACGTCTTACTGATCATGATGTTCAAGATGCTCATAATTTCCGGAAATGTTGTACCAAAATGTACCTTTTTTTTGTCTTCAAGTCCACGTCAAGTCTCGAGTGAGTTGTTCACAAGTCTAAGTCAAGTCGCAAGCCTTTTTTTTTTTTTTTGCGACTTAAGATTCAAGTTTCCATCTCTGGCTTCTGAAATATCTTAATTTGTGTACAGCAAAACAATGAAATTTATACAGGTTTGTAACAGCTTGAGGGGGAGTAATTGATGACATAATTTTTTGGGTGACCATGTAGGCATAGTCCTGTGTCAGAGTACGTAGTTGGTTTCATTTCCCCTAAGGGCGCAGTTATACTTTGGGACGGGCATCAATTTCAGTTTCTGCCTGGGCCACATCAGCACCGATTGAAATTCTAAAAAAAAAAAAAAAATCATCCATTCAAAATTGCATCTACAGGCCAGTTAACACTGCACTGTCAGAAGCTGACCAATGGCAACATACACATCTGTTGGTCTGTTGGCCTTGGTAGGTGCTCATTTTTGCCAATTGAATATGTTGAATCAGCATTTATTGGGTCATGGAATGTCTGAGAAGTGACATATTGTAATCTGGTGATTGTCCGAGTTGGTCGTGTCTGTCGGTGCAGTGTAAAGTGGGCTTAAGGCTACGGTCAAAAGCTGAAAAATGCTGCCTCCGCAGGCAGTGTATGGAGGTAGGAGGGCAACAAGGTATGTCGTGAATCAAATGATCGTGGCACACCCTGTTTACTGAGATAGACCTTAATCTGATCAATTTTTGAAGGCAGCATAGATGTATCTTACACTGCCTATAATATCCCACAAACCGGTTCGTTTTCACTTCTCTGACAGTTAAAAATGTATAAATGTACGTTTTGACCTCATTCTAGCGAGAAATTACTTTTGTAGTAATTAAATGTTCACTTAATTATCACCAAAGCTCTCTCTATGTTGTTGTATATCATTAAACTGTTATGCTGCCTCTGAAGAGGAGCCTTATGCAAGAAAGTCTCTGCTAAACTTCATAGACTTCATTGAATGAGCGCCAAGCAGATGGAGAGCCATAATTCTGTCTAAAATATAATACATTTTGCTAAAATGTTTGTTGTTGGACATAAAATGTGCCATATGTAGAATTTTAAACCTACAAATAAGTCTAATTTTATTATAGCAGTAATTGTAAATTGACTATTGTAATGGGGTAATCATATAGGCTATAATTACAAAGCCCAGATGAGTGAATGTGTGCTCCTCTGTGCTTTTGTTTTTATATTTATTTTCATTTTTAATTTAGTGATTTTAACTAAGTAACTGCTTTACTTTTGTTTTTAGATTGTAAAGTTGTTACAATGTTAGAATGTAACTTTTTTTTTGCATATAATATATAGCATAGCCTACACCAGTGGGTCCCAAATTTTTTAGAGTTGCGTACCTCTGAGGCATTTAACATCCTTTTAAATCCTTTTAACCTCCTCTCTTCCATTTAGACTGCATTCACACCTTTTCCATTGAGGGACAATATTTGCCCCCTTAAACTGATTTTCAGGTGTATTTTTTACCTTTATAAAGTCAAAGTTTTTCTGACCCTATTAAATGTAGTATGTGTCATGTTTTATGTTTTATCTTAAAATTCCATTAATTTAATTATTAATATAATAAAGCAATCTTTGCACTGCAGTTTGCACTGGTTAGAGGTGGCTGAAATGCAACTTTATGCATAACTGCCAGCCTGCATGGAGAGGTTTTTCAGACTCTAGAGACACCAGCAGCTTCAAATACCTGTCTGCTGCTCAGCAGTGGCTTTTTAAAAAATTTTTTTATAGCTGTCCATTTATTACAATTACATTTTTTCAACAGTGGCTTTTTAAAAAAATTTTTTTTTATAGCTGTCCATTTATTACAATTACATTTTTTAAACAAACTTTCCTTAATAAGCCTTTATCTGACCGAGTTTTCGTGCTGTAAATTACTCACAAATCATATGATAGTCCGATAATCTCCATTTAGTTTTCACACAATATTAGTTATTTTCGTTCCTTTTGCATAACATTGCACCATTTCAAAGGTGGCCTGAATGCAATTACAATGGCACAAATAATGTTATAAGATAATGTTTTAAATTATAAAAATATCTCAATAGAGAAATATGAAATTATGGTAAAAACAAAGTGATACTTTTAAATATCAAGCTAAATCTGCCAGTAGATGGCGACAAGTGGCTGTATTTATGAATGGGTCATTGAATTATTGACCCTGATTCGTTCAAAGCCACACATGCTTTCACTAATGAAACACCACTGTGTGTTGCTTGGAGACACACAACAGTTCTGCTTTGGCTTTCGTTGGAACTATTATTTCATTGCAAATTAGAGGAAACAATACTGACAAACAATACTGTGTTTAAAATGTACATCACTTAATATTAGCTATACCTTTTTGTTTGTTTGTATAAAATCGATGTCACATTTGCTAATGTGTTGATATACTGGAAAAATTGCATTCTTGCTTGTATATTAGCTATATTATCAACATTAAAAATAAGAACTCACACAGGGTAAGAGAGTTTTAGTCTTAAATCAATCTCTATGCACAGACTGTCTATACCTGTTATGCTAGAAAGTGCTTAAATCCCGCATTTACAAAGGTACATTGTTGAGAATGGAAGTAATGTAGCGCGATTTGTTAAGGCAGCATACTCTGCATGCTACTTGTGTGGACACAAAAGCACTTGTGTTTTTTGCCCTTAAAGGAATAGTTAACCCAAAAATGAAAATTATCCCATGATTTATTCACCCTCAAGCCATGCTCGGTGTATATGACTATGTTCTTTCAAACAAACACAATCGTAGATATTTTTTTTTAAATATCCTTAGTCCTCCAAGGTTTATAATGGTTGTGAATAAGGCACGCATTTTGAAGAAAAAGAAAAAAATCTATCCATCCATAATCAAAGTAATCCATACGGTTTCAGTGGGTCAATAAAGGCCTTTTGAAGCGACACAATGACGAACGCGGAGGCACAGAGGAGAGAGCAAAACAAAACACCTGTCACAAATTAGGAAACGAGAAATTTTAAAGAGAAATGTCAGAGGATTTTGATATTGATTTTGATAAAGGAGCTTGAGTTTGTTGCTCAGCCCTATTTGTTTGAACCACAAGAGACGTCTAAGCTTACGCTACTCCAACATCCTGCATCATACATCGCGTCAGTGCAAGTCAAGTTGCGCAGTATGTGTACAGTTGTCCTCCGGAAGCTATTTGAATTTATAAAGTTTTAAATATGGATATTTTTCTCACAAAAATACATTGCTTAGCTTCAAAAGGCCTTCATTAACTCACTGGAGCCGTATGGATTACTTTGATTATAGATAAATACATTTTGTTTTTGGCCCCCCCATTTACTACCATTATAAACCTTGAAGGACTAAGGATATTTTTAAATATATCTCAGATTGTGTTCATCTGAAAGAAGATATTCATATACAGCTAGGATGGCTTGAGGGCGAGTAAATCATGGGATAATTTTCATTTTTGGGTGAACTATCCCTTTAGGTTTGCATGCCTGTAACTCAAGAAGTATTAAAGATATCTTAATATCCTTTTAGATTCTGGTTTTAACTTCCTTTTGGTATCTTCATTTTAAAAGGCCTCCGATGGTTCAATCCCAAAGATATGGACATCTCAACTCCATAAGTAAATTGGTAAATTGTACACATTTTCAGTGGTCAAAAACCAAATGTGGGTCATTTTGCATACAGCTGATACTTTTTTCCTTTAAATAATGTTGAAACTAGAAATGTATCTTGTGTTTTTCTATCAGCTCAGTTGCATAGAACATACCTGTCTGATGCCATAAATATTTATTTTCCAAAGTTTGCATGCCTGTAACTCTAAAAGAATTCAGGATATCTTAATATCCTTCTAGATTCTAATTTTTAATAAACTTTCCTTTTGAAATCTACATTTTCAAGGCCCTATAGTTCAGTCTAATAGATATGGGGATATTAAAGCAGCTCCATGTTCAAATTGTTGAATGGTACCCATTTTCAGTGACTGAAAAATGGTTGAGGCACATTAACTTACTCCCAAAAGTGTATTTATATGAATCTTTATAAGAATCAGTTTTATTGATATTTGGAAGATGGGATTTTGTTCATTTTAACAGCTTCTGAAGCTAACAAGAGTTCAAATATGTAGCATCATAATTACACGTTACCGCATTGACATCTCTATATCTATGAGATTGAACCATGTAGGGCCTTAAAAATAAAGATTCGAAAAGAAAAGTTTCATAAGAACAAGAATCTAAAATTACATTAAGATATCTTTAACACTTCATGAATTACAGACACTCAGAGAGGTGTGTTGTATTCAACTGTTTTGATACATTTCAAGTTTCAGTGTTATTCTTCTTTTAACACAATAACTATCAGCTGTTTAAAAAGTTACCTACATTTGGTTCTTGACTTTTGAAAATGGATAAAATTTAACAATTTGGACATGGAGTCACATTGGGGTCCCAATATCTATGGGGCTATATAACTAAAATAAAGAGTTTTAAAAGGGAAGATGAGATGAGGAAAGAATGAGAATCTAGAAAGGATATTAAGATATCTTGAATTATTTTAGTTACAGACATGCAAACTATGGAAAAGGAATATTTATGGCACTCAAGACAGGTATGTTCTATGCAGTTGAGTTGATAGAAAAACACAAGATACATTTCTAGCATCACATTTCTATTTCCATATGTATCAAGCTTGTAACACATCCTGCTGTATGAATGATGTATTGGTTTTATTTCTTAGTTTTTACTTATTATTCAAATTATTGTTAACTAGATTGTAAAAAATGTGATATTCTGATTCCCAAATATGTGCAAGTACATTTATTATATGGTTTACTTACTTTTATAACAACCATGTTAGGCAAGTTATAGCTCATGGGCTTTGCGCACCAAACCATGTTTGTTTACATGGCAAGTTGAACTCTGCTGTCAATATTTTATGAAAAATTTATTAGACAGAACTGTTAAACAAAGAAAGCAAACAGAGAATGGGTGATCCTGTGAGTCTGCACTCAAGCACTGGGGTTCTCAGTGCTGTCAAAATAAAGGTCCTGATTCTGACACCTAGCAGCCAAACAAAAAAAATCCTGGACAATGCCAAAAAAAAAAAAAAAAAAAGACAAATATGGCCGATACTAATCCACAAATGAAACTGTAAAGTGAACAATGAAAGCAATTTCAATTAATCATGACAGGCTTATACCTGAATGTGAACTTTGCTCAGTTTCTCAACTTTGGGCAAGCCTTTTTTAAATGTTTCCCTAAATTTCCATATCGGCTGAAAGTCTTTCCACATGAAGGGCAGAGGTACGGCTTCTCTCCAGTATGTACTCGCTCGTGTACTTTCAAGGCTCCTGAAACTGTGAAACTCTTGTCACAATGTGAACACTTGTAAGGTTTTTCTCCAGTATGGATTCGTTCATGCACTTTAAGTTCACCAGCTCTAATAAAAGTACTTCCACATTCCAAACACACATAGGGTTTCTCACCAATATGTGTTTTCTGATGGTCTTTAAACCCGTTAAGCCACAAAAAACTCTTACCACAAAATGAACACACGTAACGCCTTTCATCTTCATGAATCCTCATGTGCGTTTTTAAGTGTACGGCCAAAAAAAACTTCTTATCACACCGCTCACAGTTAAATGGTCTTTCTCCAGTGTGAGACAGCAGGTGAGTTTTGAGATTGCAGGCCTCTGAAAATCTCCTGCCACACTCAGAGCACTGGTGTAATTTCTCTCCAGAATGAACTTTCATGTGCCTTTTCAGGCTGTTCTGATGTGTGAAACTCTTCCCACACAACATGCATGCAAAAGGCTTCTCTCCCGTGTGAATTTTGGTGTGCTCCTTAAGACCTTCCTTTTGCGTGAAACTCTTTCCGCACTGAGGGCAGGTAAAAGGCCTCTCGCCAGAGTGAATTCGCAAGTGCCTCTTAAGGTCTCCTGAATTTGCGAAACACTTTCCGCACTGAGAGCATGTGAACGGCTTCTCTCCAGTATGAATTCTTATGTGCCTCTTAAGGTCTCGTTTACATGTGAAACTCTTTCCACATTGTGGGCAGGTGAAGCAATATTTAGGTTCCGTTCTTTCTGGTGAAAAATTCTTTTCAGTCTGGGAGCAACTAAAAGATTTTTCTCCAATTATGAAATGATTAGGTTTCTGAAACCGCTGTTTCTCCTCCATTTCATTCTGTTCTTCACTTTCCTTTTTCACTTCCACCAGGTCTAATGAACACATGAAATAGTTAAAAATAAATTAAACTGACCGTCAGAGACTAAGTGTTATTTTTAATTGATGTTTCATGTGCTGAAAGTTATTTATGCCTTCCTCATGGTAATGACAGGGGGGAGGAAATCAACTGTCAAGTGTCCAAATCACAAATTTTGTGGCCAGCAAACTTAGCTGTTCCCCTTGTTTGTCAGTCATTAAAGAAGGAAAGCATCAAGAATGATCACCAACCTCTTTGTTCCTCAGTATCTTCATCTTTTATTCTGCATGCTTCTGGATCACTCATGTCTTCACTCTTATCTTTAACAAACTCCATCTTTACAAGAGTATATCAAGAATGTATCTCGCCATTCGCGAGAAATCTTCTATTAGCACTTCACATAAAGCTGTACAATACTACATTCAATGATATACAATCATTTCACATTACTACCACATAATAAACTTCAAACCATGTCAAAAGGTTCGTGCAGTTTTATATGCAACCAATGCAGAAGCGTACAAAAAGCACAAATCAGTCCTTCCGCATACTCGAACTTAAGCCATATGACGCAGCGCACAACAATAACATAAAACAGAAAATCAAAATAAAGGTCCCCCCGCGCGAAATACGTACTTGAATAGACTTCTTATGTAAAGTAGAATATTTAATCAAATCACTAAGAATATTTAATAATAAAAAAAATTACTTATTTTTTTGAGATATGAAGAGATCTTTTATGTACCGCAAATGATACCAGTTTTGTATTTTTTTTTCTCTCTTTTTTGCTCTCTTGTTTCGTTCTGTCGTCTTTTCGTCCTATATGGGATTGTTTCTTGTGCAAGGATAAGTGAACATGTATGATTATATGCTTGAAAATGTATAAGATCCTGTAGTGTTTGCAGTATTGACATTTCTCTTAGAAATGAGCAATTAAACCAGCTATGTTTTTTAATATAGACTATGTGTGTGTGTGTGTATATATATATATATATATATATATATATATATACAGGGCGTTTTCTCCGAGGAGGCAAGGGAGGCAAAATAAATAAATAAATAAAATAGGATGAGAAAATAATCCATATTACATATAAAACAACACAAATATTACAAATTATGACATTAAAAATAGCGCAAGTCACTTATATTCCACACTGCCCAACAGCAACACCCACAGCAGGAGTCATCCCTTTCCACTTATAGAAAACCATTAGACCCCCTATAGCATGCGGTGTTTTTTGTGGGGGGTAATTGAGAATGAATGGGGAAAAGTCACGTGAGAGGAGGCAATGTCTCCATCGCGCTATGATTGGATGTAATTAGTTATGATTGGTTTGTGCAATAAATCCCGCCTCTTGTTTACGTGCACGTTCCGCGCGTCAGTTTGAATGAATAAATGATGGCGTCAATGGGAAGACTAATTGAAAAGTAAGTAAACAGATCACCCAGTTAGATATCACCGCTTTATGTCACATCAAAGTCAAACTTGAAATGGACTGAAAACATGATGACTGTGGGGGGTTTTAGTGCAATCAGCTTGGTGAAATTAAAAATACATCTTCTTGTCTGTGACAAATCAGGGTATCTTCCATTCATTCGTTTTTTGATTTAATATTGAAATCAGAAAAATGAGAAAACTGTACTTTTTTTCGTTTTTTTTATTTTTAAAAAAGAAACGAAAAAACAAAAAGATTGGCTTGATTTTTCATTTTTTCGTTCTGGGATTGGAAACAAATAATCAGCTTGAATATTCGATCTCTACATGTGGGCGGGAATGAAACGCCTCTTTCTGCTGATTGGTCAACCAGACATCAAAACCATGTCGTCATCAGCTGTTCATTGGTTCCGCTCAACAGAATAAAAGTCCCTCGCTCTACAGCTGTACGGATTCTTAACACATTTATTGCAACTACATTTCATCTCTTTCTCATCAAATAACCAGACTAGTGAATGGCTTGACGCAATTCATACTGGTGCTGAGTCAGGGGCTTAATTCTGTGTAGACGTAAATTCATCTACACATGCAATATTAGTTTATCTCATAAATATTCATTTACTTTGCAGCTGCACACAACTACCCCCTAGCCTACAACTTTGGCACACTGTCTGTTTTATTTAACTGACCAACTATAAAAATCTAGCAAAGCTGCTTGACACACTGGGCAGCCGGAGCGAATGTACAATACATTGCAGTAAAGCGCAAAGTACCTGTATCGATTTAAGTGTAAATATGCAGCAGTCACAACTTTTGTTTTAGACAACCCTAGTGAAAAAAAGTATACTTTATTGTATTTTAAATATATTCCCTTTTTCTATAGTACATTGCAAATATACTAACAAAAAATGTACTATCTTTAAATATATAAAAAGTATATTAGCATCATATTTTCACAATATTTTCACTAAAAATATATTTTAGAAAAACATATTTGAAGTAAAAGTTCAGTTTATTTTTTAAAAGTGTATTTATTTGCACTTAATAAAAATATATTTGAGGTATATTTTAACTGTGTGCTGAAAATGATCATTGTAACAATGCAGTGAAAGTATATTTAAAAAATACATTATTTAATATCCTTAAGTTGTGGTGTATTTAAAGTTAAATTTGTGTATTTTTTTTAAGTTGACTTATTCATCCTTGAAATTCATTTTATTACTTGTGCTTATTTATTTCAGAAAGTGTTGAAATGTATGACTAATGCATTAAAAGCCCTTTTTTTTAAATATATGCAGTGTAACCTACAATTTCCAAATATAATATGTTTAATAAGTTTACACTGGCAGAATCATTTTACAATCGTACACACAAATCTATATTAAACAACACACCAGCAGCACAAGTAACGTTACATGCGAAAACAATATGTTGAGTGGTTGAACTTGAGTCTTATTGGAATTCAAATGTCTCTTCAACTTGGTCTGTGACCAGACAAATTTTGTTGCTCACTGCCTTCAGCCAATCAGAGCTACTGATGTCACGGTACTCATCTGAACCCCCCTCGCTCAGTCTCTCAGGGGGCTTCCAGGTGAAGTATAATGTCGCAATGTATAATTTATTTAATAAAACACTAAAAGCGCAATACATCGCTCAGTTTTGGGAATTCTGACCGGTTCAATCAAGTGACATCGCAGCCTGACCTTGATGGCGACGACAACCGGCTAGGAATTTAATGGCCTGAAAGAATCGGAAAAAAGTGCCGCTATTTGGAGGTAAGTTGTAGTCTACCAATGTCACAGACACGCCAGGTTCCATCATCCAATCACAGCGCACTCCTTCACCAGAATACTGATCACTTACACCTGCACCTCATCAGTATTACAATCACCAGCACCATAAAAGACACTCACACACTCACCCTCATTGTCCGGTCTCATTCATGTCTAAGGTACCTACCTCTGGCTTATCGAAAGGACTCCCAGAACTACTTACCTTACTCCCGCGTCTTCGACCATCCTCCTGTGTCTCCTGGTCCGTGTGTGAGTGTCGTCTGCCTTCCTCACTCCCGCGTCTTCGACCATCCTCCTGTGTCTCCTGGTCCGTGTGTGAGTGTCGTCTGCCTTCCTCGTTGTCTTCGTGCTCCAGCCATTCCATCCTGCAATCCAGAAAATACATCACTACCTGTTCACCATTCCCTTGGCACTTCAATTACTTCACCAAACTCACCTGTCACCACTACCGGCTCTACTTGTGTAAATAAACTCATCTTTACAACATCTTTGGTTTCCGACCTGTTTATACTGTAACAGAAGACCGGACCCAAAGCTACTTACACAAGTATGAGCCATCCCGATCCCTTCCAGAATCTGGTAGACGCTTTGCGTCGCACATTCTCGGTTAATCCATCTACACTGCCACCAGCCATCACATCCGGGAACACCGTCACCCCTTCCTCACCGCCAGTCTACGCCAGTCCTATGGCCAGACCGGCGCCCTTCTCTGGTTCAGCGGAGGATTGCAACGGATTCCTCCTGCAATGTTCGCTGTTCCTGGAGATGCAGCCGCACTTGTTTCCCACCGAGATCACCAAAGTTGCCTTTTTAATCTCCCAACTAAACGGTAAGGCGCTCCAATGGGCAGATTCTATCTGGTCACAGAATAACCCTGTCATCCAGTCATTTTCCAGTTTCGTCAAGCATTTCAGAGAAGTTTTTGGAGAACCCGCTTACGACTCATCCATTGGTGAGAAGTTATATAATCTCAAACAAAAAAACATGACAGTGAATGAATATGCCCTACAGTTTCGTACACTCGCAGCTAAGAGTGGATGGAACGAACAAGCCTTACTCACCACCTATCGGCAGGGTTTGGATCCTCGAGTGCGGTTGCATCTCGCTGCATACGAGGATACCATCGGGCTCGAACGGTTTATCCAGCTCTCCATCCGCTTCGCCACTCGTATGCAGTTGTGTATCGAAGAACACCAGGGACAGCCTCAGCTCAACACCATCCTCTGCCGACCAGAATCTGTCAGCCCTCCAGAACCAGCTAACGAACCCATGCAGCTGGAATCTACCCATTTGTCTCCAGCTGAGCGGCAGAGGAGGCTGACCCAGAATCTATGCTTATATTGTGGCTCTCCTGGGCATGTCATTTCCGCATGCCCAACTCGCCCTCCCTGTCCATTGGTGAGTGGCATCATTCCAATCTCCAATTCCATGAAACCACTCACTAATATGATTAAACTTACTGCTGCCAAAACTTCCATTACAGTTACTGCGCTCCTCGATTCTGGGTCAGCTGGAAACTTAATCTCCGGAACCCTCTGCCGCCAACTCCAGCTCAAGACCCAGACAACGCCGTCTACCTACCAGATCCAATCAATAATTGGAAAACCAGTCGGAAGAAGGCTCGTTAGTCGCATATCAGAACCCATTCAACTCCAAGTTGGACTCCTGCATACGGAGAACATCCAGTTGCTGGTTCTGGAGGGGTCCACCTCTGACATTATCTTAGGGTGCCTGTGGATAGTGCAGCACAACCCTACCATTTCCTGGAAAACCGGCGAAGTCCTAAAGTGGGCCGACACGTGTTTTCCAAACTGTTTTTCCTCCTTACCTGTTCCTCGCTCTCCACGCTCCGGATATCTTCCAGTACTAACCACCTCCATCGAAAGTCCCCTCGAGAGACGCACTGAAGACATTCCCCCATGTTACGCCCCCTTCAGTGACGTATTCTGCCCTAAAAGAGCTTCCAAGCTGCCTCCACACCGGCCATGGGACTGCGCCATCGATTTGCTCCCGGGTGAGTCAGTGCCCAGGGGAAAAATCTATTCCCCGTCAATCCCGGAGGAGAAAGTGGATACGTGAGGGGGACGAGTGGAAGACCGCCTTCGTCACGCCTACAGGCCACTATGAATATCTCGTCATGCCGTATGGCCTGGTCAGCGCCCCCTCCGTATTCCAGGACTTCATTCATGAGGTGCTCCGGGAGTTCCTCCACAGGTTTGTTCTTGTCTACATAGATGATATCCTGATATACTCCCAGAGCATGGCTGAACATCGGCATCACGTTGCGGAGGTCCTGAAACGTCTAAGGGAGTTCCAGCTATTCCTTAAAGCAGAAAAATGTTCCTTCCATCAGTCATCAGTGAAATTTCTGGGTTACATCATCGATCGGAGTGGCATCCGGATGGACGAGGGGAAGGTGGAAGCCATCAAAAACTGGCCCACACCCAAATCCATCAAAGAACTCCAACGTTTCCTCGGCTTCGCAAATTTCTACAGACGGTTCATCCAAGACTACAGTTCCATCTCCAGTCCACTCACCAACCTACTCCGTAGTAAGCCCAAGTCTCTGTCCTGGACTCCAGCTGCCACCGAAGCCTTTGAGTCCCTCAAGGTAGCCTTCACCACCACTCCTCTCCTGGTTCATCCTGATCCCAACAAGCCCTTCATCGTGGAGGTGGATGCCTCCACCACCGGAGTAGGAGCGGTCCTCTCTCAGCAGCAGGGGAACCCTAGCCGCCTCCATCCATGCGCTTTCTTCTCCCGCAAGCTCAACCCGGTGGAGGTAAATTATGACATCGGCAACCGGGAACTCCTAGCTGTCAAGCTGGCACTTGAAGAGTGGAGGCATTGGTTGGAGGGAGCCAGACATCCATTTCTGGTGCTCACAGATCATAAGAACCTGGAATATCTCCGAGCTGCCAAAAGACTCAACCCCAGACAAGCCCGTTGGGCTTTATTCTTCACCCGTTTTAATTTCACCATCTCCTACCGACCCGGATCAAGAAACCACAAAGCTGACGCTCTCTCTCGACTCCATACTCCAGAAGAAACCACCGAAGAACCAGTATCCATCTTACCAGAAAATATCTTTGTAAACCCTATCACTTGGTCACCTGACACCTTACCCTCCTCCAATGCCTCTACCAACACTCCGTCGGGTTGTCCACCGGATCACCAGTATATCACTCGAGCACGACGCACTCCTCTGATTCACTCAGCCCACACATCACTAGGCACTGGCCACCCGGGGGTCAATGAAACCCTCTCGCTGTTGAAAGACTGCTTCTGGTGGCCCAATATGGCTGCTGATGTCAGAAGGTACGTACAGGGATGCAGGGAATGTGCCATGTCAAAGAGTCCACACCATCTACCATCCGGCAAGCTCCTTCCTCTGCCCGTTCTCAACCGTCCATGGTCACACCTAGGAGTGGACTTCGTTACAGACCTCCCAGCCTCCAATAACCTCACCTGCATCCTAGTAATAGTCGACAGATTCTCCAAATCCTGTCACTTAATTCCCCTAAAAGGACTTCCCACAGCCATGGAAACAGCAGAACTCCTTTTCAATCATGTCTTTAGCTATTTCGGCATCCCCGAGGATATTGTCTCTGATAGAGGTCCCCAATTCACCTCAAGGGTCTGGAAAGCATTCTTTTCCCTCCTAGGTGTGACCGTCAGTCTATCCTCGGGCTACCATCCTCAATCCAACGGGCAGACGGAATGGAAGATTCAGGAAATAGGCCGCTTCCTCCGTACCTTCTGCCATGGCCACCAGGACTCTTGGAGCCAGTATCTGGGTTGGGCCGAGTACGCACAAAACTCCCTTCGTCAACCATCTACTGGACTAACACCATTCCAATGCATACTCGGTTACCAACCCCCACTGTTCCCCTGGACTGGGGAACCATCGGACGTACCATCTGTCAATTACTGGTTCCGAGAGAGCGAGAGGGTCTGGGACTCAGCACACCACCAATTACAACGTGCCCTCAGGAGGCGCAGGATGACCGCAGACCTTCACCGTTCCGAAGCTCCCGCATACCAACCTGGACAGAAGGTCTGGCTCTCCACCAGGGACATCCGACTGCGCCTCCCAAGTCGTAAACTGAGTCGCAGGTTCATTGGCCCGTTTACCATCACGGAGCAGATCAACCCTGTCACTTATAAACTTCAACTCCCTCCTGAGTACCGCATTCACCCCACATTCCATGTCTCTCTCCTCAAGCCTCACCGCCCTTCTATTTCCCTTTCCACAGAGCCTGGTGTGACCGCAGCTGAACCCCCTCCTTCCTCTTCTACTAGACGATGGAGCTGCCTACAAGGTGCGAGAGATCCTGGACTCACGGCGCCGTGGTGGTCGGCTCCAATACCTTGTGGACTGGGAGGGTTACGGTCCCGAGGAGTGCTCTTGGATTCCACGCAACGACATTCTCGACCCTAACCTGCTGAACACCTTCCACGTTGCTCACCCTGACAGACCTGCCCCGCGTGGAAGAGGAAGACCCCCACGACGTCGGGGTCCTCGACCCTCAGGAGGGGGGGTACTGTCACAGACACGCCAGGTTCCATCATCCAATCACAGCGCACTCCTTCACCAGAATACTGATCACTAACACCTGCACCTCATCAGTATTACAATCACCAGCACCATAAAAGACACTCACACACTCACCCTCATTGTCCGGTCTCGTTCATGTCTAAGGTACCTACCTCTGGCTTATCGAAAGGACTCCCTGAACTACTTACCTTACTCCCGCGTCTTCGATCATCCTCCTGTGTCTCCTGGTCCGTGTGTGAGTGTCGTCTGCCTTCCTCGTTGTCTTCGTGCTCCAGCCATTCCATCCTGCAATCCAGAAAATACATCACTACCTGTTCACCATTCCCTTGGCACTTCAGTTACTTCACCAAACTCACCTGTCACCACTACCGGCTCTACTTGTGTAAATAAACTCATCTTTACAACATCTTTGGTTTCCGACCTGTTTATACTGTAACAACCAGTTATCAAACTTTTTTTTTTTTTTTTTTTTTGCTTTAACAAACGGAGAACGAGATTTCGGCTCGATATCTTCTTTTTGAGTTTGTGTGTGGTAGTTTATGGCACATGTATGTATGCAGCACCAAAACGCCCCGTTCATATGATTGGTCAAATCGGCCCGTATTCTATACGATATTAATTCATAAAGTGTCGTATACTTGACTATGTACCAAAAACAATATCGACATGCCATACTGATACAGTTCCCTACTGCTAATCCTCATTTACTGTTCAAAATATTATTGGTTCAATGTAGGATTTAGACAGACTATTGTAAACGTGAACAAAAAGTTGATCATGTTGTCTGACCTTATATCTTTTGTATATTCTGTTAACAGATGCTGTTCTTCACGATTTTCTGCACACAACTGCCTCTGCGTAAGCGGCCATCAGACGCAATAATGAAAAGCTCATTAGAAAATTGAATATAATGTGTAAATTGTATTTGTGTATAGTGGGTCACCTTTGGTCCAATAATTTTTTTTTCTTTAAAGAAAAACATGGTAAGTTTTGCTGAAACCATGTTAAGTTTAAATACAAACCATTGGATTTGTAAATGAAATATGTCTCTTCGTTAGTGATGTTACATTTTATTTATTTTAATGGCCTTGAAAATGTCACCTAAGTAATTCATTAAACAGTAGTTAAATGTTAGCATGATTATAATACTGTATTGTGTGAGATTATGTAATTCAAAGTAAAATAGTCAACATTTTAAGTGGATCATAAAAGTTCATCAAAGTTGTCCTAAGAAGAGGGTTTTAGGACAACTTTGATTAAAGGTTTTGATCCACTTCAAATGTTGACTATATTATACAAAGTATAAGTAATAACAAAGTGTATTGTTATTGACTACAAAGTGTGTAATTTTTAGTATTTTGAATAAGCCAAAAGTACTGAGCATACAGTAGACTATTACCTGTAAAATAATATATTCATAGTATATTGCTTGTGTGTTCGGAAGACACTTGTAATTAATTTGTAATGTACTTAAATCACAAATAAAGTGTACTTATAACACAAAGTATACTTATAACACAAATAAAGTATACTTATATAACACAGTATACTTATAACACAAATAATATATACTTATAACACAAATAAAGTATACTTATAACACAAAGTATACTTATAACACAAATAATATACACTTATAACACAAATACAGTATACTTATAACAAATAAAGTATACTTATAACACAAAGTATACTTATAACACAAATAAAGTATACTTATAACACAAAGTATATTTATAACACAAATAAAATATACTTATAACACAAATTAAGTACACTTTAATATCACTAATCAAGCATGTAATTAGTCCCTACACAGGCATATACTTAAAGTGTACTAAGTATACTTGAAGTTGTTCCAATTCAGCACACAAAAGTACACTAAATATACTTAAAGTTGTGCTTTTATACAACTTAATTACAACTAAAATATACTTAGTACAATATTAGTTGTTTCAAAATAGCACACTTTAAGTTAACTAATCATTAACACACTTGAAATATACTGGTAATTAGTCTGGCTGCAAGTATACTTAGCATACTTTTTTTGCACTAGTGAACATGGGATGAATTTGAAATGATATGACAGATAGGCTATGAAAATATATTTATTTGTGTATTTTACAGTCACAGCATATCTATTAGGCCTATTCTGTATTAGGCGTATTCTATTTTGAGTTTTGGAAATGTAGGTTACCACTGGCGTATGATATATCAAATATACAGAATGTATTTAATAGGCTAGGCCTATATGCTAATTTTTCCTTAAAGTCATAACTTTTGTTTTAGGCAATATTCTGAGTTTATTTCATTAATACTGAATATTAATGGATGTCACACAAAATGTTGTTTTATTTTCTTTGCCAACTAAACTTCCCATACAAATTAGAACTGTTTTGCGACTGACTCCTAGCGCACAGAGCAGTGTTTCGTTCCTGAGTCTTTGAACTGAGTGATTCAGTGGCCCAATAGATTATAGAGATCCAATTGATATTTATTCCTGAATGAATCAGTGTTTTGAACGAATCGGTTGAATAAATGACTCATTCATTAACAAAATGACTTGCTGCCACCTACTGGCGACATTAATTTCATAATCCAAATATTGTTTCATTTTGTCATTTATTTAATATTTATGTATTCAAAATGTTGTTTAAAACATTAATCTCATTACATTATGCAATTGTAAGTGCTACGCATTTACTGTCCTCTCTAGATCTAAAAGCAACTTCAGGTGCTGCTTCTTTGCCACCTCTGCAAGCCTTTGGTTGATACTGATTTAATTGGTAACAAACTATAGCGTCATATTATTCTAAGAACAATATATAAAAAAAAATCTCCTGAAAATCAATTGCCCTTATAGTAAAGTTAATTTCTGACACCAACAGATGGCAATAAATAGGCTACAAAAATACTCTTCATTTCTTTGTTGTTAGTGTTATTTCAGGGTTTTGAAATCTTATAACTGAGAGAGCACTATAATGGCTATATTTAACACTATATTTAACATTACCCCTAAAATTTATTTCAGCTGAGTTTTTTATTTATTTATTTATTTTTTACTTTTTCTAAATGTGTGATAGCCTATTTCAAATTGGCATCTCAAACAAATTCACCCTCCGTCATCAAATTCATCCCATGTCCAAAACTCAGTGTGTTGTCTAAAACAAAAGTTTTGACTGCTGCATATTTACACTTAACCCTTTCAAGCGTGAGTTTAAAATATTCTAACTGACCCTTCAGAGTAAGTTTTTTTAAGGCGACCATTATTTTAGAACGTTTGCCCTTACTGTTTCCATGGCGACGCGTCATGCGTGTCACGTGCGCTGAACGCAGCCACAATAACACTGTCTGACAGATGGATCGCTATTTTGTTTTTCCTTTTTTATTTAAAATATTCACAAACTTGCTTACCATGTCATCAACTATCTGATATTCCGATTCTAAAATATGTGTAAATGAGTGTGTCTTGTCGTTTTAAAACCTTTATAAATACGATCTATAATGCGAGATGGGCGCCGCCATCTTAGTTTGCGCTGCAGTTCGCAGAGTCCTGTCAGTCGGACTTACAGCAGGTGAATTCATCAATTTCTCCCGAAATATATACAAGTAACTGGCTGGTGAACTGGAAGAATAATAAAGTAAACTTTATAGTTACTTAGGCCCATTATGTGTGTCTGATATGAATAAATGTCGGCAAATTATATTTGAATGGATTGTTATTGCTGCTTCCACTGATGTCTGACATCAGTGTGTATTTCATAAACTCTAAATGTATTATTTTACTGGTGCTTACGCGCATTTAAATGTCTGAAACCTACAAAATGATGTTTTCTGAAAATGTAAAAATGCAGAAAGTTTTGTGTGATGGGTAGGTTTAGGTACCTTTGTATGTGAGGGAGAAAATTATTGCGCATATTAGCCTTGTTGTCCTCCAGACTCTTCCTAAATGAGAGTTAAAGTGTTGTAATTGTTTGTGTTTGTTTAAAGTATTTCTTGGGTTTTTCTTGTGCATCAACAAAAAGGTTTTTGTGTATTTGTTTTAGAGATTGTTTCATCAATAAATATAGAGGGTTTCAGTTTGCATTTGTGTTGATGGTAACTTGGTAATTAAGTTTTGAAATATACTAAATTGTAACTTCATTATTATACAAATTTAATTACAAATGTATTAAATTATATAGTGTACATGTAGTTCACATTAAATGCTTGTCAGTACATCTGGAAGTACACTTTTACCATATTTCAATGTACATAAAAAATTATATCAAAGTCCCTCTTAAGTGGTTTAAAAAAATCACTCAAAAGTTCAACTAATTGCATTTAATATGAACTTAATCTGTGATACATTTGAAATTAATTACAAATAGAATGCACTTAAGCGGCAAAAACATTATTTAATTCACACTTAAGTGTGTTCTTTTCAAATATATTATTTGTGCAATAAGTACACTTTATAAAAGTATACTAAAGGGTAGGCACAAAGGGTAGGCCCTAAAAATGTGATTCATTTCAGAGAAGAATAATAATTGACTGAGCAATTACAATAGGGTCCTCACACCATCGGTGCTCGGGCCCTAACTATGATGCCATTTTGGTTTGCAACAGATCAAGCTTACAAAAACCTTTGGAAATCATGTATTTCTTTTTATTAAAGTGACTGTCAAATATTTCAACACACAATTCAGAGCAAAGGACAGAAGGCAGGCAACATTAATAAACACAAGCCACCGAAGCCAGACAGAAAAGGCAAACAAATCCAAATGAGTACTCTATCTTCGAGTGATACATGCAAATATACAGATGATTGTGAATATGATAGTAGTGGTGAGAATGTTCAGGCTTTGCAAATACGTGTCAAAACAAAAGATGTAAATCAGATTGCAGGAAACAGCGAGCTTCCTGTTCAGTTTTAGGCTTGAGGCAAGGGCTCCATCTGGTGGTGTAAATGGGAATTTAAAGGCACTAATTAAATGGTTCTACTTTATAGAGTTGCTCTAAACCAGTACAGGTTAATTAAATATAAAACGACAACATTTAATGCTTTCATCAAGGCAGGAATAAACAGTATTACAATAAAGTTAAAATTAAGATATCAATGTTAAAATAAAAATAAAAAAAATAAAAAAACCTTGTTCATTTAAAGTAAATTTGTTCTCTGTGCTCATTGCATGCTCCTTTCTTTTGCTGGTAATTTTATACATGGCTAGAAACACTAAAACTACATATTAGTTCTTGTTTATTAGTCCATTAAGTGACTAATTTACATAATTAATGTACTCTACTTAAGCACAAATGAACACATTTCAAGCTTGATTGTTTTTTTTGCAATAAAAATCAATCATACTTAATTCATTTTCAGTACTGAAGAGATTATTTACAATATTACATTTTACAAATGTATTAAAGATAAATACACGGGCAACACTTTACAATAAGGTCACACTAGTTATCTAACTTTAGCAATGAGCAACACATTTGTTACAGTATTTATTAATCTTTGTTAATGTTACTTAATATAAATTCAACTGTTCACAATTAGTTCATGTCAGCTCAGGTCCATTAAATAATATTAACAGATACAGCATGAACTAAGATTAATAAATGCTTAAGAAATATTTTCCATTGTTAGTTCATGTTAACTAATGTAGTTACTAATGTTAAGAAATTTAAACTTATAGTAAAGTTTTACCATACACTGGTATAGTTGATAAATGCTACCACGTGCAAATAATACTGTAATAATAATAATAATTTTAAATATTTCTATTCACTAATATAAAAGTACACCTACATAATTTGAGGCATAGATTTTTTTCCGAATACTTTGATATTTTAAAATACCTTAAATTGTATTTTGTTGGGGCAAAAAAATCCATCAAAGTACTGAACTTTAAGGTGAACTCTGCTCAGTTTCTCAACTTTGGGCAAGCCTTCTTTAAATGTTTTCCTAGACTACCATATCGGCTGAAAGTCTTTCCACATGAAGGGCAGAGGTACGGCTTCTCTCCGGTGTGCACTCGCTCGTGTACTTTCAGGCCTGATGACTGGGTGAAACTCTTTTCACAATGTGAACACTTGTAAGGTTTTTCTCCAGTATGGATCCTTTCATGCACTTTCAATTCTGCAGCTCTAGCAAAGGTTTTCCCACAGTCCAAGCACACGTAGGGTTTCTCACCAATATGCGTTTTCTGATGATCTTTAAAACCATGCAGCCACAGAAAACTCTTACCACAAAATGAACACACGTAACGCCTTTCATCTTCATGAATCCTCATGTGTGTTTTTAAGTGTACGGCCAAGAAAAACTTCTTATCACACCGCTCACAGTTAAATGGTCTTTCTCCAGTGTGAGACAGCAGGTGAGTTTTGAGATTGCATGCTTCTGAAAATCTCCTGCCACACTCAGAGCACTGGTGTAATTTCTCTCCAGAATGAACCTTCATGTGAACTTTTAGGGTACTCTGTTGTGTGAAACTCTTCCCACACAACATGCATGCAAAAGGCCTCTCTCCCGTGTGAATTTTGGCATGTTCCCTAAGAACTTCTTTTTGTTTGTAACTCTTTCCACACTGAGGGCAGGTAAAAGGCCTCTCTCTAGAGTGAATTCTTATGTGCCTCTTAAGCTCTCCTGAACTTGGGAAATTCTTTCCACATTGACGGCAAGTAAAAGGCCTCTCTCCTGTGTGAATTCGTATGTGCCTCTTAAGGCCTCCTGAATTTGTGAAACTCTTGCTACACTGAGGGCAGGTAAAAGGCCTCTCACCTGTGTGAATCCTAAAGTGATCTTTAAGGCTTCCTTTGCATGTGAAACTCTTTGCACACTGAGGGCATGTGTACGGCCTCTCACCTGTGTGAATTACCATATGAACCTCAAGGTGTCCTTTACGTGTGAAACTCTTTCCACACTGAGAGCAAGTGAAAGAGCTTTTAGGTTCCATTCTTTTTTGCAAAATGTTCTTTTCAGTCTCCGAGCAACTTGAAGACTTTTCTCCACGTAAATTATGAGGCATCTCCTTCACCCCATTCAGCTCTTGACTTTCATCTTTTACTTCCATCGGGTCTAAAATTAACATAGTGAACAACAAAAAACAATTAAATTACAACAAATAAAACAAGATTGATAAAAAACAAAACAAAATAATCCCAAATAGACTGACATTTGATGTGTTCCAGATCAGGATGATAACTGATATATATATATATACACACACACTAAAATAACTATAATGGAGATTTGTTGTATTTTTATGGCATTTAGCCATAAAAATACAACTTACTTTACTTTAACGTTTATAATTTGTTAATCAAGAACGGACACCAACCTCTTTGTTCCTTAGAATCTTCATCTTTCATTCTGTATGCTCCTGCATCACTAATGTCTTTACTTTCCTCCTTAACGACCTCCATTATTACAGTATATCAGGAAGATATGTTACAACTGATTTTCGCGTCTTCGTCACGTTCAAAATGATAATATAAATGGAAAGATAAATTAAAGACAAATATATATAAAAAATATATCAATCTGTTCCACCTGAGAAGGCATTTCACCAGAAAAAAAAATCCACGTAAGTTACGATATTTACAAGAACTCAAATAAAGCATTGCAATATTACATTATAGAATATAATCTATTAGATCTAATTATGTAATAAAATAATATATTAAATGTCGCTGGGATACTTTTGTAAAAGATAAATTCATCTTTGAACGTTTACTGTCGATTTATACACCTCACATGCATATTATTCAGCTCAAAAACACAAACCTCTTCTCGACCGATTTTCAGCAGACCTGGCGCAGCCCTGATGACGTCACTGACAAGCGATAAAAGTTCTTTTATATGCCGCGGTTATTTATTTATTTATATTATACTGTATATTTTATATATGTATATTTCTTTGTTGTAGTCTATATTTATTCAGTACTTTTATATTATATGATGAAAATCAATAATATATGTAGCTATATATATAATATATATATATATATATATATATATATATATATATATATATATATATATATATATATATATATATATATGGCGGTTTGTAAACTACTTGATTATAATAATTACTAATAATCAATTCTAGGGGAAATGAACAGATTTAACGAAATAAATCAGGACTTGTCTCTGTCGAAGTGAAAACCTTGCAACATCTGCATGCAAAAAGTTTACAGAAATTGTTCAAATTCTCCAGAAAATATCACATTTGATAAGAAAAACATATAAAACAATCCAAGTCTATTGCAACCCATGATCAAACCCCTCTACCAAACTACCAAAAAAATATTTTGGGCTGCTACTCGGTCAGTCTAAACATAGTGGGAGTGTTTATGCAATTGGCTAAACTTATAGGACTACATTGGGTTTGGGTTCCCGCGGGACCCAACGCAAATCTCGCGGGAGCGGGCGGTTTTACCTTTGCTGCGGGCAGGAGTGGGCGGTCAGAAAATTTTGCGGGAGAATAAGTTTAAATAAGTTATTTAAATAAAGAAGAAACCATAAACTTCAAAGTGAAAGTATTTATTATGCATTTGTTTATGTACAAAAATTAAAGTGATAGTAGCACATCAAATCTCTGACCAGCCTGAAGTCTATTGGGTTATTGTATTCAAACTTGGCATTCACCTGTAGGATAGATCAAATTCGTCTTGTGCTCCAACTTGTGTCAGAGAAGGAGATTTTTTTTTTTTTTTTTTTCAGTGAGGTAGTGATAGCCTTTGTCCTCAATAAATAACCAATCACCCTTTGATTGCACAGAAGGAATGAGATTATATATAATTCTTTAAAAAGGCATAATCTCTTCCCACAGGTACAAACCTGATTCCAAAAACGTTGGGACACTGTACAAATTGTGAATAAAAAAGGAATGCAATAATTTACAAATCTCATAAACTTATATTTTATTCACAATAGAATATAGATACCATATCAAATGTTGAAAGTGAGACATTTTGAAATGTCATGCCAAATATTGGCTCATTTTGGATTTCATGAGAGCTACACATTCCAAAAAAGTTGGAAGAGGTAGCAATAAGAGGCCGGAAAAGTTAAATGTACATATAATGAACAGCTGGAGGACCAATTTGCAACTTATTAGGTCAATTGACAACATGATTGGGTATAAAAAGAGCCTCTCAAAGTGGCAGTGTCTCTTAGAAGTCAACATGGGCAGAGGATCACCAATTCCCCCAATGCTGCGGTGGAAAATAGTGGAGCAATATCAGAAAGGAGTTTCTCAGAGAAAAACTGCAAAGAGTTTGAAGTTATCATCATCTACAGTGCATAATATCATCCAAAGATTCAGAGAATCTGGAACAATCTCTGTGCGTGAGGGTCAAGGCCGGAAAACCATACTGGATGCCCCTGATCTTCGGGCCCTTAGACGGCACTGCATCACATACAGGAATGCTACTGTAATGGAAATCACAACATGGGCTCAGGAATACTTCCAGAAAACATTGTCGGTGAACACAATCCACCATGCCATTCGCTGTTGCGGGGTAAAACTCTATAGGTCAAAAAAGAAGCCATATCTAAACATGATCCAGAAGCGCAGGCGTTGTCTCTGGGCCAAGGCTCATTTAAAATGGACTGTGGCAAAGTGGAAAACTGTTCTGTGGTCAGACGAATCAAAATTTGAAGTTCTTTTTGGAAAACTGGGACGCCATGTCATCCGGACTAAATAGAACAAGGACAACCCAAATTGTTATCAGCACTCAGTTCAGAAGCCTGCATCTCTGATGGTTTGGGGTTGCATGAGTGCGTGTGGCATGGGCAGCTTACACATCTGGAAAGGCACCATCAATGCTGAAAGGTAAATCCAAGTTCTAGAACAAATGCTCCCATCCAGACGTCATCTCTTTCAGGGAAGACCTTGCATTTTCCAACATGACAATGCCAGACCACATACTGCATCAATTACAACATCATGGCTGCGTAGAAGAAGGATCCGGGTACTGAAATGGCCAGCCTGCAGTCCAGATCTTTCACCCATAGAAAACATTTGGCGCATCATAAAGAGGAAGATGCGACAAAGAAGACCTAAGACAGTTGAGCAACTAGAAGCCTGTATTAGACAAGAATGGGACAACATTCCTATTCCTAAACTTGAGCAACTTGTCTCCTCAGTCCCCAGACGTTTGCAGACTGTTATAAAAAGAAGAGGGGATGCCACACAGTGGTAAACATGGCCTTGTCCCAACTTTTTTGAGATGTGTTGATGCCATGAAATTTAAAATCAACTTATTTTTCCCTTAAAATGATACATTTTCTCAGTTTAAACATTTGATATGTCATATGTTGTATTCTGAATAAAATATTGAAATTTGAAACTTCCACATCATTACATTCCTCTTTTTTTTTTATTCACAATTTGTAGTGTCCCAACTTTTTTTGGAACTGGGTTTGTAATTCTGCATCATGTATAGACCCTGGCAATTTTGCTTCCAAATTTGAGATGCATGACATAATTATATTGTGGATAAAAGTAGCAAGTTGCATTTTATTGTATAACCATTAGATCATATAGACAAATTATTACATCACTATCAAAATTCTGATACCGCAGAATGTTATTTTACTATTAACAATCATTTTCTGACGGAACTTATACATTCATTCACACTTCCAATGATATTTCTATGTATTAATAACTGAAATTATGTATAGTTCTACATCTAAATACATAACACCATCTCATAGAATTTAATTACAAACATACTGACAAACATCACACCTCTAATGATATTATTTACAGGGACTTGCACAAAACTGTGGAGGTGTAAATTCTATATAAAAATTCCTGTGAAAAAATAAATGTGAGATGCTGTAGAATATTTCTGACGGAAAGTAAAGATTGCTGTGTATCCATGCTTTATAGTCATACATATTCCTTCACGCCCTTTGGATTCTCATGAAAAGGACAAGTATGTGCTGAAAACCTCTGAAGCTTAATGATGTTTACATTAAATAAATCTCTTCTTCCATGCTTTTACTATTTCTTAAGTGCCTTGCTGTTCTAGCCTGTACAATGATTGAAACCTTGGTATTGTTAGCACTTCTTAGTTCACCCATAAATAAAAATTCTGTCATTAATTACTCACCCTCATGTCGTTTCACACCTGTAAGACCTTCGTTCATCTTCGTAACACAAATTAAGATATTTTTCATAAAATCCGATGGCTCAGTGAGGCCTGCATTGCCAGCAAGACAGTATTTAAAAAAGTTCATGTGACAACAGTGGTTTGACCTTAATGTTATGAAGCGACAAGGATACTTTTTGTGTGCCAAAAAAAAAAACAAAATAACGACTTTATGACTAGTGATGGGCAATTTTAAAACATTGATTCATGAAGTTTTACGAATCTTTTGTTTCGAATCAGGGATTCAGAGCGCCAAAGTCACTTGATTTCAGTAAACAAGGCTTCATTACGTAACAAGTGTTTCGAAATGTCAATGGTCTTAAGGGTTTGGAACAACATGAGGGTGAGTAATTAATGACAGAATTTTCATTTTTGGCTGAACTAACCCTTTAAGATGAATCATTTGTTGTTTTCCTCATTTGTAAATTGCTTTGGATTAAATGCAATTTAATCCATGATTTTTGCAAATAAAAACAAAGGAATACTGAAGTTTCATCCACACAATAATAGTAGTTGTCTGGTTAAGCTTACAATAGGACAGCACTCACATTTTTTAAACGATCTCATTGAAAGTCTCTTCAGTTATTCTCTGAAGAACTATTATGACCAAAATTACATTTTAAAGATATGATAGAGGAAATAAAAAGGAATAACTGACTTATGTTGGCATCGTATGACCAATTCTAAAGTAATTGAGAATATTGCTATTCTCTTAAAGCATCCTTAAAAAATTTGTAGCATTTCACAGAAACACACTTTGGCCTCCCTTAATATTCCTCTACCTAAATTTCCAAAAATCCTTTTTGGAAGATATTCTGTCCAAGAATTTGACTTAAAGGTAGAGCTGCATGATTAATTGTAAAAAGATTCAAACATTTTGACAAAATTACAATGGAACACTGGATGTATGAAACAGCTTCACAGTCCTTTCAACCACACAGTATCATTATGTCTGTTAGAAATATTCAAATTATCACAGATGTACTGGGATAAAAGTTTATGGTTTTGATAAAATCACTGATGTCTACGGAAGCGATAATAATAAAGCAAATCAAATTTTGAAAGCAACTTGCCTCTTCAGATAAAGACTGTATCAATGACATTGTTACACCAGAAGATGGCAACAAGTGACTGTTAAAAATGTATTCGTCACGGAATCATTTATTCAAGAGATTTGTTTAAAAAACGCTGATTCATCCAGTAATGAAACAAGTGAAGTATTTATAGTCATTGAATCGTTCATTTAAGCTGAAAAAAATAATGCATTCAAATTAATAAAACATCGTAAAGAGACTGCAGCAATTAACATTTTGTCAGAACCTCTAGTAAATAACATGTTATTTTGTTTAGTTGTCTGTTCAGAATCATGGGAAAATTGTGATCTCTATTTGAAACAAAAAAAAATTGTGATTCTCAATTTATCCAGAATCGTGCAGCTCTACTTCAAGGTGAACTTTGCTCAGTTTCTCAACTTTGGGCAAGCCTTTTTTAAATGTTTCCCTAGATTTCCATATCGGCTGAAAGTCTTTCCACACGAAGGGCAGAGGTACGGCTTCTCTCCAGTATGTACTCGCTCATGAATTTTCAGGGCTCCTGACTGAGTGAAACTCTTGTCACAATGTGAACACTTGTAAGGTTTTTCTCCAGTATGGATTCGTTCATGCACTTTAAGTTCACCAGCTCTAGTAAAATTGCTTCCACATTCCAAACACACATAGGGTTTCTCACCAATATGTGTTTTCTGATGGTCTTTAAACCCGTTAAGCCACAGAAAACTCTTACCACAAAATGAACACACGTAACGAGTTTCATCTTCATGAATCCTCATGTGTGTTTTTAAGTGTACGGCCAAAAAAAACTTCTTATCACACCGCTCACAGTTAAATGGTCTTTCTCCAGTGTGAGACAGCAGGTGAGTTTTGAGATTGCCAGCTTCTGCAAATCTCCTGCCACACTCAGAGCACTGGTGTAATTTCTCTCCAGAATGAACCTTCATGTGCCTTTTCAGGCTTCTTTGATGTGTGAAACTCTTCCCACACAACATGCATGCGAAAAGCTTTTCACCAGAATGAATTTTGGTGTGCTCCTTAAGACCTTCCTTTTGCGTGAAACTCTTTCCGCACTGAGGGCAGGTAAAAGGCCTCTCGCCAGAGTGAATTCGCAAGTGCCTCTTAAGGTCTCCTGAACTTGTGAAACACTTTCCACACTGGGAACATGTGAACGGCTTCTCTCCAGTATGAATTCTTATGTGCCTCTTAAGGTCTTCTTGACGTGCAAAACTCCATCCACACTGAGGACATGTGAAAGGCTTCTCTCCAGAGTGGATTTTGAAGTGATCCTTAAGGCTTCCTTTGCATGTGAAACTCTTCTCACACTGAGGGCATGTGTACGGCCTCTCACCTGTGTGAATTATCATGTGAATCTTCAGGTGTCCTTTGCGTGTGAAACTCTTTCCACACTGAGAGCAAGTGAAAGAGTTTTTGTCTTCTGATCTCTGAGCTGTTTCTTGTGAAGGATGATTGTCATTTTGTGACCAACTACAAGATTGTTCTTCATTTATGAAATGATGAGGTTCCTTATACGGATCTTTCTCCTCCACTTCATTCAGTTCTTGATTTTCCTCTTTCACTTCTGTCAGGCCTAAAACATGTTTAATTTTCCAAATCAATTTAAGAATGACAAAGTGAAATGCAATCTAACAATTTCACAGCTAACGAGGAACATTCTCTCCAAGTTATGAAAAAAAAAAACCTTAGATTTTATCAAAAATATCTTAATTTGTGTTCTGAAGATGAACGAACGTCTTATGGGTTGAGGGTGAGTACTTAATGACAGAAATTGTATTTTTGGGTGAACTAATCCTTTAATAATGTTCTCAAAATTCTAGCACGAAAACGTTATTTATACATCGTTAATGGAACTTTTTTTTCCTGAAATGTTTTAGTCTAATTTTTTTAAAATGTTACTAAGTGTTTCAGAATGTTCAGAGATCAATCAAAAGTAACATGCATGTTTGCAAAATTATGAATGTAATATTCCCTTAACATTCCTATAACCAAGAGAAAACATTTTAAAACATTTAAAAACTGGATGAATTTTTGAACGTTCAGAGAACATTCAGAAGTAAAGTTTGAAATAACTTAATGAGAAAATTAGCAAAACGTTCTTAGAACGTTTTTAAACATTGCTGGTTTATGCCATCTCATCTGCTATGATCATTTAGGATGAATTTTGTAAATTATTTTCACTAAAACACTACAGCTCCTGTGAACTGTGTAAGCATTTGTTCATTGTCAGCAATCATTAATGAAGAATCAAGAATGGACACCAACCTCTTTGTTCCTCTGTATCTTCATCTTTCATTCTGCATGCTTCTGCCTCACTCATGTCTTCTCTCTCCTCTTTAATCAATTCCATCTTTACAATAATATGCCACTCAGATCTCAGCTGGGGTTTTACTGCTTGTTTGAAAAGGAGACTTTATCACCTTTGAGATTATGGGAACATTTGAATGAAATGAAGAAGCTAAATAAATATGCAAAATAAATCCATTTTTCATAATAACACTCATAAATGTTGCGCCATTTGAGACAAACAGCACTTTACAAAAGGCATTACAATATCACCTATATCGCGATAACCTAGGTTCACATTACATTACGCTAAATGCAGTAATACTGTCGTGTTGTTTAAGCACATTTGCAAATGACATGAACTACTTTTGAAGATTTTGTAACTATTTATACACCTTAAACCGCAAAGGCAACCCAAATTTCACAGCAGTCTGAGTGCGCCGCAGCCCGTATGACGTCATATCACGTATGTAGCAAAATAAAGGTCTGTAGCAAATAATACAAAATGTAAGTCAGAAGGTAATTTTGGTGATATGTATTTAAACACTACATTTGTTTTCCAGTAATATGCTGACCTATCAGCGTTATACGAGCATACGATGTTAATTTAGTCTATACGGGTTTTTGTTTTTCTTTCAACGTATTCCATACCTGTAGGTGGCGGAAATGTACCGAGTTTAGTTTGCAAACCTTTATAAAATGTAAAGAAGAAGAAAGAAATACACTTTGCGATGGGAAGCATCTCCTATCTGGATAAGCGACAAAGGGTTCGTGTTAACAATGTTCGTTTAATGATGTGAAGCTCGGAGGTGAAAACCGTAAACACACGAGGCACGTACTTTTTAGGGCGTAGTAGATGTGTACGAATTGACATTAAGGCCAGTAAATGCACGAATATTTCCATCTCCGTAAATGTGACAAAGTCTCGTTACCAAACAAACAGGAAAAGTCTAACGTTAGGTATAACAGCTCATATTTGATGAAGTTTGCATTTTTGGTCGTTATGTCCTGTTTATTACTGTGAAGCTGAAACAATCTGTATGTTGTATTAAGAGCTATAATAATAAATGTGACTTTGACTGAGATCTGCCTGAAATTCTCGTAAAGATGGAGTTTATTAAAGATGACAGTGAAGACATGAGTGATGCAGAAGCATGCAGAATAAAAGATGAAGATACTGAAGAACAAATAGGTTGGTGAGTTTTCAATAATCAAAATGTTAATCGTCAACAGTCAGGTTCAACCAGAGCTGGTTTAGTAAACCGTGGCAGCATGGGAGTAATTTCAAGTTGCAAAATACTAAACTAATACATAAAGTATTTAATGATTAAAATAGCAGGTTTGTGTGTTAGTCACTCTCACAGTTGTGGCAAATGTAGATCTATACACTAAACAGATTTATTCATGATTTGTGGGTTCAGTAGAAGTACACTGGGAAGTGTTACAAGTTATATAAATCACTGCCTGGTCAGCTATATTCTAATATTTATTCATATTTCTTTTAATTAGTTATATTAAAGTAGTGGTAAATGCAGATGCACTACACATTTTGTCAATTAACACCTATTATCATGACTTTCTATCAAATTATAGCACAGAAGTGATTTTTTTTCCTACCTCAAAATAAGTTTTGTTCTGTAAATTCTTTAAGATACTTACAACATCTAATGGTTGTCAGGTATGTGATTTCATCACTGTAGCTCCTTTATAATTGGTTAAATTGATTCACCTGACCTTACCATTTGATACAACACTCCCCTGTCACATACTAAAATAACATTATTAAATGATACCGCAATGATCATTATTTTGTATATTAACAGTGCATCATTCAGCACTTCATCAAAGATCTGATAAAAATAGATACTTAACAGCTGTTGCTTTCTGCCATTAAAGGGTTAGCTAACCCAAAAATGAAAATTCTGTCATTTATTACTCACCCTTGTGTCATTCCACATGCGTAAGACCTTCGTTCATCTTCAGAACACAAATGAAGATATTTTAAATGAAATCAGAAAGCTTTCTCGACCCCCATAGAGATCCAATGTGACTACCACTTTCAAGGTCCAGAAAGGTAGGAAAGACATAATTGAAGTACTGTATGTGACACAAGCGGTTTAACCTCAGTTTTTTTAAGCAACACGAGTAATTTAGCACTTTATTTATGAAAATATTGATCTACAACATGTGTTCACGAGAGCGCCACAACATGCGTGTTGTGTTCAGACTCGCGAGTCAACAACGCACATGCGCGAGTGTTCACGAGAGCACCACGATGGATGCATTTTGTGTTCACGTGAGAGCAGACGTTGCGTGAACATGATTTGGATAATATTATTTTGTAAATAAAGTGGTAGGTTGTTTTTTTGCACGAATAAAGCAGTCATGTCGCTTCGTAAAATTAAGGTTAAACCACTGGAGTCATGTGGAATACTGATAATGATGTCTTTTTTACCCTTCTGGACTTTGAAAGTGGTAGTTGCGTTGGATCTCTATGGAGGGACAGAAACCTTTCGGATTTCATTAAAAATATCTTCATTTGTGTTCCAAAGATGAACGAAGGTCTTACAGATATGGAATGACACGGGTGAATAATTAATGACAGAATTTTCATTTTTGGGTGAACTAACCCTTTAAGCTTGGATCACTGTTATTTCTGGATTAATCTTTTGTGAATTGATATTTGACCGTATCCTGTGTTTATTTTAGACCTGATGCAAGCAAAAGAAGAACGTCAAGTGAATGACACAGAAGCTCACAGTTTCAGAAGTGGAGAAAAATCTTTTAGTTGCTCAGAATTGAAAAAGAATCTCTCACAAGAAACAACGCAGAGAACAGAAGCCAACAATTCTTTCATCTGCCCTGAGTGTGGGAAGAGTTTCACACATAAAGGACACTTCAATGAACATGTCAAAATTCACTCTGGAGTGAAGCCTTTCACCTGCCCTCATTGTGAAAAGAGTTTCACATGTAAAGGACACCTTAAAAGGCACATACGGATTCACACTGGAGAGAGGCCGTACATGTGCAATCAGTGTGGAAAGAGTTTCAAATGTGCAACGAACCTCAAAGATCATCAGCGCTCGCACTCTGGAGAAAGGGCGTTTAAATGTGATCAGTGTGGTAAAAATTTTATTTTGGCATCAAACCTAAAGGCCCACATGAAGATTCATACAAATGAGAAGCCTTACGTGTGTGCTGTGTGTGGAAAGGGTTTTTTGCGCTTGGGCTGTTTTAATGATCATCAGAAAATACACACTGGGGAGAGAGCTCATATATGTTTTGAGTGTGGGGACACTTTTACTAGATCCAGTGCCTTGAAGCAGCACCAAAAAATCCACACTGGAGAAAAACCTTACAAGTGCTCATATTGTGGAAAGGGTTTCACTCATTCTGGAGCCCTGAAAAGACATGAGCGAGTGCACACTGGAGAGAGGCCGTATCACTGCACTGCATGTGGGAGGAGTTTCACCCAGTCCAGTGATCTACAGAATCATATAAAAAAGCCTTGTCCAATGTTGTCACACAGTGAGCAAAGTTCATCTTCAGTTGCAGTTTAAACAGTGAGAAGTTCAGAAAAACACAATTTCTGCAGTTGTGCTGAATGAGCTGTCCTTCTGTGTAACAACTAGTTTGTACTTGATTTACATTGCAAACATTTCCTTTGGAAATGTAGGGTATGTTGTCGCTGTCAAATGCCACATGTTTGAAGGAACTCTTTTCTTCTGTGATGGGAGTAGAAATACTACTAATTGTATTGTTGATGCACCATTGTTCTTGCCTTTTGTTAGTTTTAGCTGTTGCAACTGACTCCACTGGAATCAGTCAGTCTGGCTGAAAATATATTTCAAGAAATAAGGTTATTTTGGTCATTCTGGTTTTCTAACATGGTGTCATGTTAGAATAGGGTAGCATGTCTCGTGTCTTACATTCAAAGACACTAATGTGTAGCGTATAGTGTGGTGATGATATTTTTAAAAATAAAAAAGGTAGACTAATTTTCTACTGTGTGTGACTCATTCAGTGAGCACAGAACAGGTTTACCTGTTTTAATCTAAGCGAATGTAAATGTTGTATCTCAGTTCTGCATTAAATAAAACATTATTTTAGGAAGTGCTCCAGGGCCTGTTTTTCCAGTCATGTAAGATCAGCTTACTAAGTTAAATGATTTAATTGTTAATGATTTGTGTTAATTGTTTTGTTATCTGAAGCCAAATTATTCATGGAAGACTTGTAGTCATAGCAACAGGTCCATCACCTCAACCTGTATAATGTAAACAGATTAGGGGACGTTTACATGACAACGATGTACTAAAAATGGAAACATAAATTCTTTTGCTTTTTTTTTTTTTTTTTTTATCTGTGTATTGAACCTTTTTTTCTAAATAAGACACTATTACATAACATTTACTTGTCAAAACAATCCCCGTTCACGATCCATGAAAACCAGGGCTGGACTGGTAGTCGGGCATACCGGGCATTTTTCCGGTGGGCCGACGCACTTTGTTGCCGATACAAGGTTGTTTATTTTATTATTTTTTGCCATTGACTAGCCCATCACGCAGGGATAGCAGCCCATTGGTTTGTCTTCTGAACTGACAGGCCAACGTGAGAGACACGTTAATTTCTTTACGATTTAATAATACAATACAATTTTACAATTTAATAATATTAATCAAAATGTAGGCCATATCTTGGATGGTTTCTATATTAATAAGCTTGTTTGTCTAACTGCATCCCATTACAGGTCAAACCCCACTGAACAATTTATCCAAAACCATATTAGCCAATATCATGGACCAAAACATTAAATTAAACATTAATTTAAAACAAAAGATTAAACAACTAATTTATTGTTATAAATCAGTCTATTTAGAAATGTGTAAAATGTTATAAATTAGCCTATTAAAGAATATGTATTAATTTACATTAATTCATTACAAATTACAAATCGTTTGAAATTAATGAAGACACGTTTCGTCCAGTGTTTTTAAACGAATCTCTTGAATTAATGATTCTGATACATCAAATACATTTTAACAGTCACCACCTACCGGCAGAATAGTGCAATAACAGTTTCAAAGGTTATTTACTCGTTTTTATTGCTGAAATCAGTGTATATTCGGACTATAAATTGTTATTGCAATACTTGCGTTATTATTTAATGTTTGTAACACAGAAGTAGCAATAGTGTGTTGTTGAAAACACTTTGTGAAGCTGTTTAAAACATATAGCTTACATGACCACTGCTTTCAGCGACAGTGCAAAAGCAGGTTTAAATATTCCGGTATGATTGTAATTTCAAAGGTTTAATAGACATAACCGAATCGTTGTCATTTAGGAATAAGATCGCGTTCTTTTGATTAATCGTGCATACATAAGAGCTTATAGCTAAAGTATTTTTGTATGTCATACTTGTACCAGACCTCAAAAGAAATTCACTATAGGTGGTATATTTGATCTCCACATTTTAAGTATTTAGGGAATGATGATTTGACCCTGATCTTGTTCTGTCTTAAATCAGAAGCTATATATTTTTTTTTTTGGTAATACTTTACAATAAGGTTTCATTAACATTATTTAACTGCATTAGTTAACATGAACTAATAATAAACTGCACTTCTACAGCATTTATTAATCTTTGTTAATGTTAATTTCAACATTTACTAATACATTATTAAAATCGAAAGTTGTATTTGTTAACATTAGTTAATGCACTTGAAGTAAACAACCAACAAACAGCTGTATTTTAACTAACGTTAACAAAGATGAATAATTACAGTAACGTATTGCACATTGTTAGTTCATGTTAAATAATACATTAACTAATGTTAACAAATAAAAACCTTATTTTAAAATGCTACCTATTTTTATATATATATTTTAACAAGTACACAAAACGGATGACCACAATAACTTTAAGAAACTTTTGTTTGTTTGTTTGTTTGTTTAGATACATTGGGGTTTGACCTGTAATATGATGCAGTTAGACTAGGTTACATTTGATTAATATTATTAAATTGTAAAGAAATTAAATATCCATCTTTGTCGAAAGAATTCCAGGCGCAGTTCACTCTCAGCCAATAAGATTCCACGTAGGATTTTCATGGATCAGTTGTCTCTTCTGATTGGTTTTGACAGCGTTTAATCCAGAAGCAAATTAATTTCTGCTAGAGCACGGAGAGATTCGCGAGCGCACAGGTGCAGTTTGAGCGTGCACACGCAATATCTGAGCGAGAGGAGAGGCAGTTCATAAGAGATCACTGTATATTTGAGAGTGCGCGTCCAGTTTTGCACAGGAAATCCGCGCCAGTGGAGATATTTGCGCTCACGCATTGCATTGATGTGCTCTCGCGTCACAATAATGTGCTCTCGACATTTGTCAGTAAAATAACGCCATAAATACCCGCTCACTTCTGCCGCTGACGAACATGCAGTGCGTTTCTGCCGCCCCATGAAGTGATAAACAACACAAATCGCTTGATCCATTCAGATTTGTCTCAGAATTTTGTTTAATACAGTCGTGTGATATGGGAACATTACAGGTTCGGTGGTGAATCTAACTGAAAACAGCCGCGACCATGTAAAGACATGACGCGATAAATTGGAAAACACCAATACACACAACTACAAGCTTGTCAATCCAACACCACCATCTTTATAGTAATTTACCTGGCAGCTACTAACAGTGAAGAATTATGGTGTTTTGGCAGAAGTTTATTTATTAAAACTGCTGCTATTATTAGGCCTACTTATATTGTGGAATATTTCTTTCATAAAGGCTGTTTTCGTATATTCTACGTTTACAATAGTTTATTATTTATTTTAGAAACCAAATACCCATGGTTATGGGGAGCATGGTTTTACCTGTGCTGTCTACCATGATCTTACAGTTAAACACTGGTAAATTTCATTAGGGCACATAAAGGATAATTGAACAAAATGGCTTTAAAGCCTGGATAATTAGAATATAATCAAAAAGTTGATTTATTTCACTAATTTGTGAAACAGTATATCACAAATGATGCTTTAGGTTAAAAAGAAGTTCAGTATGTTTGGGAAATAATTCGCACACTTGAATTGTCCACTAAATTTTAATTTCCTCTGGTAAAATTTAATACGTTAATACGTTACAGTAAATGAGTTAAAATCCTTGTGGAGAAAACTCAGTTATTCAATATCAATTTTTGTAATTTCGATTTACTATATTTTATTCCTTTTTAAAAATGAATTGATGCCTTGTCAAAAAAAATTCAAAGAGGGTACACAGCTTTTAATTAATGGGAATCTATTTATCTATTTGGTATCAGATAAAGATGGGCTGGTTGCATAAACTGCTAAAAGACAAGTCTTAGTTTTTTTCTTCTTTAAGACTGTTCATAACTTTTTTAAGTCAGTTACATAAAAATTTAGATTGGTGCTTTTGATTGATTTGATACTGAAAAGTAAGACGAATCACCCCTAACTAACTGCTAGTTGGTCATACTAGCTCTTAATGGCTATGTTTATGCAACTGGCCCATGCTCTGGTTACAGTTTTGTGTTTACCTAATTGTATAATCACTGTTGATAAAAAAAATAGCATATATATGCTAAAATAATTTTTTTAACAGAAGTGTAAACTCTTGACATATGGTCATTTTTTTTAATGAATATTGGTTCTTCCTTAAAAGAAAAATGGTAGGATTGTTTTTAGGAAACATACTTAGTAAATGTATGGTTCTATTTCTCATTTTCTAGCAGCCATGTTTTGCAATGCTGTTATCTCTTAATGTACATTCTTCACTCATGTTATTTCTGATTAGATCTATCACAACTAGATTATCACCCTTGATTTTTTAAAAAGAGAACCAATCAAATGAACTTGTAGCATTTATTACTCTGTCAATTATTGATCTGTGGTTACTCTCTATCAGGTCCATCATGCTATCTTTGCACTTTTCATCATTTTATGCATCTTTTACAACATTGTTGGGCTGATATCAGATCAAGACACCTCTGTCAGTTGTTCTGTGCTTCATAGCTCAAGCATGGGGCAAGGGGCAATGATACACACTTTTCTATTTCTTTTGCATATTTTATATCTCTTTGGCTGTCAAGGTAGATGTGAGGTGAGTGACTCTTTTACACATCATTAAAGTTATAATGGATATTTCAGTTTTCGTGCAACAGAACAGCAAACAGAACAAGTTTGAAAATAGTCTTACTTATTCTGAAGTAATTCAGCATGTATTAATTGTCACCTGAAAAGTCTTGTTTGTACAATTGATGTTTTACCAAATATTTTTTAATCTTCTCTCTTGTCATGTTTTGCCCATTAGGCAACACAACAAGTGATCGGTAAGGGTGCTTTCTTCCTCTCTTCTTTGCTAAGAATGTATTTAATGTACAGAAAAAATTGTAAAAACTGCCTAACTGTATTAGCATTGATTTTGCAGAATATAATGTAGATGGCGGAAAAGAGGATCTGTTTGATGTTAATGAAGGTAAGGTGAACATTTTATCTCTAGGTCTATACAGTTGGCAGAACACTTAGCAGAGGTTGCGTTATTCAGCCTAAGGGTGGCACTCTAATGCTGACTGACAGGCTTTAAAGGGTTAGTTCACCTAAAAATGACATTTTTGACCTTCTTTCATCTATCATGTTAGTCTGACTCATCATGTCAGTCTCCTACGCAGTGAACGCAGTGCAGAGCTTCTGTGTTCTACGTCAGAACGCAGACTCTGTATTGGTTGGCTTCTATGTCAGCATCACACGCATGTGTCGTGGTGCTCGTGAACAGCCTTGGCCAATACTGAGCCAGCGTTTGGACATAAACACTAAAGCTCTGCACTGTGTTCACTGCGGCAACTGCGTAAGAAACTGACAGGAAAGAGAGAAAATGGTTGAATAAAGTCGTTATTTTTGTTTTGTTTTTGCACACAAAAAGTATTCTCGTCGCTTCATAACATAAGGTTTAACCACTGTAGTCACACTGACTATTTTAACAATGTCTTTACTAATTTTTTAAGATTTTATTATCTTATTTCTTATCGTGGTATTGTAATATCAGGGAAGAAAAAAAATAATACAGACATAATTCAAATGCAGGGCACTGCTTACGTCTTGCGGGACAAAGCTCCCAATTTCGGGAGGGGTGGTGGTCACCCTAATGACAACTAGTTGATGCAGACTAATGTACACATTAGCTGAAGTGGATTGATGTTGTATTGGTCTGGAGCAAGGTTAACGTAAGGTAACGTAAAAATAAGCGACTAGGCAGTCTGGAATCTGCCCCCATTTTGAGCGCGCTGCAGTTCCATTTTTCACCACAGATTCAAAAATTGTGGGGCGCTGCTGAGCTGGGCAGGGCTCAGTATCATAATGCACGCCTGCTGAGGCCATATGTTCAATTTTATTAGATCCTGCTCACTTTCCGAATTAAAATCTGAAAAATATTTGTTGCAGAATGATGAACACATTTACAGTTTACACATTTACAATTTGGTTATCCTGCCCTTACAGATGGTTTGCATGATGGTCAGTCTGATTGATCATGGCCTTTCTGTCTTGTTTTGTTTGTTGTATTTTCAGATGCAGGTCTTGATCTTTTTGAAGGAGATATTTTATATGATGAGGTAAGAGCTGATATTTTGGTAATACCAGCAGACCTGATACTAAAGCCCTGTTCACACTGCCAGCAACTTTGTCGCTGCATGTCGCTAGTCTCTCTACTGTGAAGTCGCTTGTAAGCGTTCCTAGTGCTGTCACTCTAATATCATTGGTAGACTGCATGTCTGATCATATCTATAGACAATGCAATCACAAATGATAAATAAAACTAAGAAATCATTCTGCAGCAGTGCTAAACTGCTCACAGCTTCATATAATTAACAACACAAACTATCAATGTTATAGCCCATTGTTAACATGTCTATTTAAACATATGTGCTTTAGTAGTTGTTTGTTGGTCGTTGCTCTCATATCTGTGTTCCTGCTGTTGGTCTCCTGTCTTCTGTGGATTACTTGTTTTGGATTATCTGTCTTTATGTTTTTGTTATTAAATGTTTGTGCTTGCATTTGGATTCTCTGCTCCCTGCTCACGTTACAACAAGACTGCCGACAGTTTCTTTTCCACGTATCATTTTATTATATCCACAATGAAATCGCCCCAGAACTATGTCCTGTCTATTTTGCCTGCACTCGAGACGGTAATGTGAGCTCCAGAGAGCCTTCACTCCTATTGGTTGTTGCTCGCGAAATTCGCTCCTCATTTGCATAAAGTTGAAATTTCTGAACTTTTGTCGCGTGTCTCCTGTCACTTGACATGCCTGCTAGGGACTTTAAGCAACAGTTGTTGATGGAACGGCAACGGCGACCGGAAGTAAACTGTCAACTGCTGTAGCTAAAGAATGCAAAAATCGCTAAGCAACAACAAAGGGAAAGGCTTGGATCATTTAATCATTTGACATAGTAAACAATACATTACATGCAAATAAAAGCAAGAGAATGGTTGCATTTGGCATTAAATGAAATACAGATACAACTAAAATACCACATAACCATAGAACATAACATTTACTTATCTGTCACGTATTATCAACTATGGCAAATTGGGTATTCTCCCGTAGTAGACGGTTACAGTAGAACGTCAAGAAGTAGCAGTTAAATTTGCGCATGCGCAACAGAACGACAGAGCGCAGTTGCCGTTGTATCAGCAGCTGCTGCTTAAATACTTAATTCTGTCGCCAACGTTCACTGTCGCTCTTGTTGCCGGAAGTCGCCAGCACTGCATTGAAATGAATGGTATCCTGTCGCTTTGTCGCTGCGTGTCGCTGGCGGTGTGAACGGGGCTTAAATAATTTGACCTGAAAAACAAATAAAATCCATCTGTTTGTGTGTGGTTTGCTGCTCTCATAGCATTACTGTTGTATGTGTGAATAAAAATAATTCAGCATTTAACGTCCTGTTTCTGTCTCAGAAACTGGGGAGAAATTCTATAATTGGGGATGAATACAGATGGCCAAAAACAATTCCTTATTACCTTGAGGATGATTTAGGTAAGTTTTCATTTTTATTATTAGTATACAGGTGCTGGTCATATAATTAGAATATCATCAAAAGGTGGATTTATTTCACTAATTCCATTCAAAAAGTGAAACTTGTATATTATATTCATTCATTACACACAGAGTGATATATTTCAAATGTTTATTTCTTTTAATTTTTATGATTATAACTGACAACTAAGGAAAATCACAAATTAGAAATCAGAAAATTAGAATATTGTGAAAAGGTTCAATATTGAAGACACCTGGTGCCACACTCTAATCAGCTAATTAACTCAAAACACCTGAAGGCCTTTAAATGGTCTCTCAGTCTAGTTCTGTAGGCTACACAATCATGGGGAAGACTGCTGACTTGACAGTTGTCCAAAAGACGACCATTGACACCTTGCACAAGGAGGGCAAGACACAAAAGGTCATTGCAAAAGAGGCTGGCTGTTCACAGAGCTCTGTGTCCAAGCACATTAATAGAGAGGTGAAGGGAAGGAAAAGATGTGGTAGAAAAAAGTGTACAAGCAATAGGGATAACCGCACCCTGGAGAGGATTGTGAAACAAAACCGATTCAAAAATGTGGGGAAGATTCACAGAGTGGACTGCAGCTGGAGTCAGTGCTTCAAGAACCACTACGCACAGACGTAAGCAAGACATGGGTTTCAGCTGTCGCATTCCTTGTGTCAAGCCACTCTGACAGCGTCAGAAGCGTCTCGCCTGGGCTAAAGACAAAAAGGACTGGACTGCTGCTGAGTGGTCCAAAGTTATGTTCTCTGATGAAAGTACATTTTGCATTTCCTTTGGAAATCAGGGTCCCAGAGTCTGGAGGAAGAGAGGAGAGGAACACAATCCACGTTGCTTGAGGTCCAGTGTGAAGTTTCCACAGTCAGTGATGGTTTGGGGTGCCATGTCATCTGCTGGTGTTGGTCCTCTGTGTTTTCTGAGGTCCAAGGTCAACGCAGCCGTATACCAGGAAGTTTTAGAGTACTTCATGCTTCTTGCTGCTGACCAACTTTATGGAGATGCAGCTTTCATTTTCCAACAGGACTTGGCACCTGCACACAGTACCTGGTTTAGGGACCATGGTCCTGTTCTTAATTGGCCAGCAAACTCGCCTGACCTTAACCCCATAGAAAATCTATGGGGTATTGTGAAGAGGAAGATGCAATATGCCAGACCCAGCAATGCAGAAGAGCTGAAGGCCACTATCAGAGCAACCTGGGCTCTTATAACACCTGAGCAGTGCCACAGACTGATCAACTCAACTGATCGAGCCCCAACTAAGTATTGAGTGCTGTACATGCTCATACTTTTCATGTTCATATTTTTCATTTGGCCAAGATTTCTAAAAATCCTTTCTTTGTATTGGTCTTAAGTAATATTCTAATTTTCTGGGATACTGGATTGAAGCACCTCTTTCAATCAGCACCTGCTGCAACATCTTCTTCAGCTGCCTCTGCCGGTCCCATGGCCCGACCAGCGACATTCTCAGGTACGGCGGAGGGCTGCAGCGGGTTTCTACTTCAATGCTCGCTATATCTGGAAGCACAGTCTCATCTCTTCACAACAGAACACGCCAGGGTGGCGTTTATCATCTCTCTGCTGTCTGGACGAGCATTGCAATGGGCTCAACCCCTCTGGGAATCTAACGCTCCGGTAACAGCCACAATTAATGATTTCTTCTGTCATTTCAGAGAGGTTTTCGGACAAAGCACTGCTGACCTGTCCGTGCACGACCAACTGTTTAATCTACGCCAAGGCGACGAAACCGTGAGTATGTATGCTCTTCGCTTTGTGTATGTATGTATGCTCTCGCACTTTGGCGGCTGCCAGTGGATGGAATGAAACAACGCTTATTACAGCTTTCCGCTAAGGACTCACTCCTCGAGTTAAGCAGTTAATGGTTGTGTACAATGACACAATGGGTTTGGAAAACCTTATTCAGAAAACCATATGTGTGACTCAAAGCTTCTCAGCGTGTTCTCTGCTTCCACCCGCTGCCAGTTCTCTGCCTGCCTCACCATCTGTCGCCCTTCCAGCACCAGAACAGATGCAGGTAGATTCCTTTCCGCCTCATCCGAGCGGAGCGTCAGAGAAGAATTCAACAACAACTATGTCTCTACTGTGGGGGAGAAGGACATGTCATCGCCGTGTGTCCCATCCGACCACCATGCCCAGTGGTGAGTACCATCCACGTTCCAGCCCGTGTAGCACCTCTTACAAGAACTAATGTCCAACTGTTAAACTCCCAAGTCTGTGTTTCAGCGCAAGCCCTCCTAGACTCTGGATCAGCGGGAAACTTCATCAGCACCCAAGTTCTTCAAAAACTGAATGTAAGACGCTGGGCCGTGGTCGCATCACACAGTTCTCTCTCACACTGACACTACGTATCGGCTGCCTGCATTCTGAGGAGATCACGTTCATGGTGCTGGAAGGATCCACTGCTGACATCATCCTGGGACGCCCCTGGTTAACGCAACATCAACCACAGATACAATGGAACACCGGGGAGATCCTGAAATGGGGTAAAAACTGTTTCCAATCCTGCTTATGTCCGATCAAGAAACCACTTGCGAAGTCCCAATCTACCTCTTCCCATTCCAAGTTGTTTCTCTTCTCTCTACCTCCATCGAAAGTCCAGAAACTGATCAGAAAGTTGAAATTCCTCCAGAATACCAGGCGTTCCAGGATGTCTTCAGTAAGTGATTGGCTACACAACTTCCACCTCATCGGCCATGGGACTGTGCCATCGACCTGCTACCTGGGGCTACTCTACCCAAGGGTAGAGTTTACCCATTGTCCATCCCGGAGCAAAAGGCCATGGAGGAGTATGTCAAAGAAGCCTTAAACCAGCGATTTATCTGTCCATCGACATCCCCTGCTGCTTCAAGCTTCTTTTTCGTGGCTAAGAAGGACGGAGGCTTGAGGCCGTGCATAGACTACCTTCATCTGAATTCCCAGACTGTAAAGTTCAGTTATCCCCTTCCTCTGGCCCCAGCAGCTCTGGAACAGCTACGGGGAGCTCGCATCTTCTCCAAGCTGGACCTGCGGAGTGCGTATAACCTTATTCGTATCCACCGGGGGAATGAGTGAAAGACTGCCTTCGTGACACCATCTGGCCACTACGAGTACTGGGTTATATTGGCGTACGGCCTGTCCAACTCTCCCTCTGTGTTCCAGAACTATATGAATGAGGTGTTCCGGGAGTTCCTTCACCAGTTCGTCATTGTGTACATTGATGATATCCTCATCTGGCCGACTATCGCCAGCACGTCTCTCAGGTCCTAGAGAAACTACGTGAGCACCACCTGTACCTCAAACACGACTCTATCCATGTGCCTTCTCTAAGAAGCTATCCCCGGCAGAGCAAAACTATGACATCAGAAACAGAGAGCTGCTCGCCATTAAGTTAGTCTTGGAGGAATGGAGACACTGGCTGGAGGGAGCACTTCACCCCTTTGAGGTCATTACCGACCATCGTAACCTTGAGAGACTCAATCCTCGCCAAGCCCGCTGGGCTTTATTCTTCACAAGGTTCAACTTCACAGTCACCTACCGTCCTGGAAGCAAGAATTGTAAAGCTGATGCTATCTCTCGTCTGTTCCAGCCTGAACCAGAGAATACAGACCCCGAGACCATCCTCCCTCCAGCCATGATTGTAAGCCCCATCCAATGGACCATCAGCCAACAGATCTCCAAGGCTAACTCCGCTACGCCGGGAGGTCCTGAGGGGCTCCTCTACGTTCCACCAGCCCATCGTCAGCCTCTCATGGACTTAGCTCACTTCTCTCCGGGCTCTGGACACCCAGGTAGTTCACGTACCTTCTCACTTCTGCAGCAACAGTACTGGTGGCCATCCATGCCCCAGAATGTCTCCCGACATGTCAAAGGATGCTCAGTCTGTGCCGTTGCCGACACTCCTAGGAAGCTTCCAGAGGGTAAACTCCTCCCGCTGCCCATACCACAGAGACCCTGGACTCACCTTGGAGTCGACTTCATGATGGACCTCCCACCTTCTAACAATTATACCTGTGTCTTTGTGATTGTGGATTGGTTCTCTAAGTCATGCAAGCTTATTCCCCTCAAGGGTTTGCCCACAGTGCTGGAGGCTGCAGAAGCCCTGTTCAACAATGTGTTTTGTCATTTTGGAATCCCAGAGGATAACCAGGACAGCTGGAGCCAGTTCCTGCCCTGGGCGGAGTATGCCCAGAATTCCCCGTTTCAGTGCATCCTGGGCCTCCAACCTCCTTTCTTCCCCTGGTCGGGTGAGCCTTCTGAGGTTTCAGCTGTCAACCACTGGTTCCAGCAGAGTGAGAGAGTGTGGGACTCAGCTCATGTACACCTTCAGCAGGCAGTTCGGAGACACAAGTGGCATGCGGATGCCAAAAGAGGCCCAACTCCACTGTACAAACCTGGCCAGAAGGTGTGGCTATCGAAGCGGGACATCCGTCTCCGGCTGCCCCGGTACATAGGTCCATTCACCATCCAGACGCAGCTCAACGAAGTCACCTTCCGGCTCAACTTACCTCCAGAATACCGTATATCACCTTCATTCCATGTTTCACTGCTTAAACCTCACACTGAACCCTTGGCTCCTCCCTCCACAGATCCTGACGATGATGTGGTACCTCCTCCTCCCGACATCACTGAAGAGGAGAACATCTACCGGGTGCGGTGATCCTCGACGACAGGGTCCTGCGCTGGAATACCTCATCGAATGGGAGGACTATGGCCCGAGGAGCATTCCTGGGTCAACCATCAAGACATCCTCGACCCCTCTCTTCTAACACAGTTCCATCAAGACCATCCGAACCGCCCTGCTCCTCGGGGTCGAGGTAGACCCCGTCATCATCGCCCCATCCGGTCGTCAGGGGCCGCTTGTGGAGAAGGGGGTACTGCCACGGAGTCAGTTCCCACCAGCAACAACACATCGTCACTGGATCTCCACACTCCGCCCACTTGTTCCCAATCACCAGAATACTGATCAGCTGCACCTGCACCGGATCACACCAGCACTATAAGAACTCTCACTCCTTGCACTTCAGTGTCTGGTCTGGTTCACACATACCTGGACTCCTTACCTCTCCTCCGATGTTCCCCTGTCTCCACTCCTTTGTCTCGTCCTGTCTCCCATTGTCGAATCTGCAACATATCAGAAAGAACTCTGTTAACATTCAGCTAAGTGACTTTGCTCAACGTGTTCATATCAGCCTACCATTCATCTGTGATTCCTGTGTTCGTGCCTCTGATTCCAAATAAACCACCTGTTGTATACTTACCCTCTTGTTCCCGTCTGTGTCTGACAAAATGTAGTTTATTACTGTGATCAAAGCTGAATTTTCAGCATCATTACTCCAATCTTCAGTGTAGGCATGTGAGGGTATCAAATTTTCATGTAGGGATAATTGCTGAAGCTTTTATCATGGTATACGGTATTATCACGATATTGAATTAAGTTGCAATGTTGTCATACTATAACAGATTTAAGAATTCTGAAAAGAACTCTGAACATTTACAATAAACACACAAAAAAAATCTAAAGTAAAATGTTTCAAACACATTAATGTGCAAAAGAATTATACAGAACAACAGGTAACAATTTACAATAAGGTGTCATTATTTAACGTTAGTTAATGCATTAACTAAGATTAAGAATGAGCAATAGCTACATTTGTTACAGAAGGTATTATTTTTGTTAATGTTAGTTGTGACTGATCATTGTTAGTTTTATCTCCGGTCCATTAAATAATAGTAACAACTTTTGATTTTAGTAATGTTATTAAACTTAGAAATTAACATAAATAATTGCTTTATAATTATTTTTCATTGTCAGTTTGGTAATAATAAATTAACACGTTAACTAATGAAGCCTTATGTCACTAAGTGTTACTGAACAATAACAAATAATCAGAAAATTTTCAATCATTATAGGGCATGTTGTAGCCCAGATTAAAATATAAAAATATTTTATATACGTGCTATATCGTATTACCAAATATCGGCACACGTCTACTTCAGTGTCACATGATCCTTCAGAAATTATTCTGATATGCTGCTATCAATGTTGAAAGCATTTGTGTGACTTTATATTATATAGAAACTTCAAAAGAGGAGCATTTATTTTATTTCATTTATTCATTTTTTTGTTACAATGTAAATGTTTTTGATCCATTTTAATGCAGTGCAATTTTAATTGCCTAAAAAGGTATTCATTTTATTTAAAATAAATAAATAAATAAGTAAATTTAGATTAAATTTACATTAATTCATTTTGCAGATGCTTTTTATCCAAAGCAACTTACAAGTGAGGAATACAACAAGCGATTAATCGTGAAGAGGCAAATAAACACAAGAAGTGCTCACAATACAAGTTTCAGACATTGCTTAGAGTAGCATTAGCTGGAATAGGGAGGGATTAAAGGAAAGTGAAAGCATAGATTTTTCAAAGCTCTTGAAAGAGATGAGTTTTCAGCTGTCTTTTGAATATTGCCAGGGATTCTGCATTCTGGACGAAGATGGGGAGATCATTCCACCAGCAAGGAACAGTGAACGAAAATGTTCTGGAGAGCAATTTTGTGCCTATCTGTGATGTACCACGAGCCTTCGCTCATTTAGAGATCACAGGCTTCTGGTAGGGATGTAGACTCGTAAGAGTGAGTGGAAGTAGGAGAGTGCTGAGCCTGTGGTAAATCTGTAAGCAAGCATCAATGCCTTGAACCTGATGCAAGCAGCAAGTAGCAGCCAGTGCAGAGAGATCAAGAGAGGTGTGCAACAACACATCGTCACTGGATCTCCACACTCCGCCCACTTGTTCCCAATCACCAGAATACTGATCAGCTGCACCTGCACCGGATCACACCAGCACTATAAGAACTCTCACTCCCTGCACTTCAGTGCTGAGCCTGTGGTAGATCTGTAGGCAAACATCAATGCCTTGAACCTGATGCAAGCAGCAAGTAGCAGCCAGTGCAGAGAGATCAAGAGAGGTGTGAAATGGCCCTTTTGGGCTCATTAAAGATATGCTGTAGAGGTTTGATTGTGCATGATGGCAGTCCAGCCAGAAGAGCATTGCAGTAATCAAGCCTAGAAATGCCGAGGGCCTGGACGAAAAGTTGTGTTGCACGTTCTGATAGAAAAAGCCTGATCTTTCTGATGTTGTGTAGTGCAAATCTGCATGACCAAACATTTGCAATGTGTTCTTTGAAGGTCAAGTTGGTCATCAAAGATTACTCCAAGATTTCTGTCCAACCTTGATGGGGTAATCGAAGATGTACCTAGCTGGATGGTGAAATCGTGCTGTAGAGTTGGATTGGCAGGGAAGACGAGAAGCTCTGTTTTTGCCAGGTTGAGCTGCAGGTGATGTTCTTTCATCCATGCTGAGATGTCCGCCAGACAGCTTGAGAATTGTGCAGCTACTGTGGGATCATCTAGATAAAATGAAAGGAAGAGCTGCATGTCACCAGCATAGCAATGCTATGAGAAACCATGTGTTTGTATGATGGGAACTAGTGATGTAGTGTATATGGAGAAGAGGAGAGGTCCAAGAACTGAACCCTGAGGAACCTCCATGATCAGTTGATGTGCTTTGGATACCTCCCCTCTCCAGGCAACCCTGAAAGACCTACCTGTGAGATAGGATTCAAACCAGTGAAGTGGAGTTCCTGTGATGCCCAGTGATGACAGGGTGGATAGTGTCAATTCATAGTGTCAAAGGCAGCAGAGAGTTCCAGCAGAATGAGAACTGATTATTTGGAATCAGCCTTTGCAATCCGCAGGGATTCAGTGACTGACAGTAGTGCAGTCTCTGTTGAATGGCCGCTCTTGAAACCAGATTGGTTGACATCCAGCTGGTTACTCTGTGAGAAGAAAGATGAAACAACCCATTCAAGTGTTTTTGCTATGAATGTATAGGAGAGAGACAGGTCTGTAACTGTCCACAAGTGATGTGTTTAATGTGGGTTTTGAGCAGTGGGGTTACCCAAGCCTGCTTGAATGCGGTAGGGAAAATGCTAGTGTAGAGAATTGTGTTGATAATGTGTGTGAGTGCTGGTAAAAGTGAAGGGGAGATGGCTTGTAGAAGGTGTGAGGGGATGGGATCTAGAGGGCAGGTGGTAGGATGACTGGAGAAGAGGAGTTTAGATATTTGTGCCTCAGTGAGGGGAGAGAAGGAAGAGAGAAGATTTTTGGCTGTGGATGTGGTTGGTCTGTGTTCCTGTGTGTGTGAAGCTGAGAACTGACTGCTGATGGTTGACGTTTTGTCAGGATCATCAGCTGTTTATAAGGTGGTGGGTGTTGGTGGAGGGGGACAGAGGAGAGAGTTGAATGTTTTAAAAAGCGTGCATGTGCTTGAAGCGCTGTTGATCTTGTTGTGGAAATATGAAGATTTAGCAGCATGAACATCATCAGAAAAGGATGAGAGCAGAGACTGATACCTACCTAGGTCAGATGGGTCTTTGGATTTGCACCATTTTCTCTCTGCAGCCCTGAGTTTGGTCTGGTGTTCACGAAGAACATCAGATAACCAGGGCTTAGAGGGAGTAGCACATGCTGGCCTGGATGAGAGAGGACAGATACTGTCTAGTGAAGAAGTTAAAGTGGAACATAAAGTGTCTGTTGCTGTATTCACATCCAGAGATAAGAATTGTGTGGGTGGGGGAAGGGAGGATGACACAACAGAGGAAAGATGAGAAGGAGAAAGAGAGCGCAGTTCCATATAAATCAATCAATCAATCAATCTTACTGATCCCAAACTTTGCATGGTCGTGAATGGGCCATAAGACAAATAAAGAGCCCAATAAAGATGACCTGTACATTCAAGCTGCATACACATCATAGTTGGATAGTAACTTGAGAACTACTTTGACTAAGTAGCAGTTAACCAAAAGGCAACCAGTCTTACTTTTCTGATTCAAATTAAACTGATTTTTTTATGCAACTGACTTAAAAAAATTAATACCAGGCTTAAGACTAGTCTAAGAAGTTTTTGCAAACAGTACCAGATGTCTTTCATTTTATTTTAGAAACATTTTAAATTTAGAATTTTTTTTAACTAATATCGTAAATGCTGAAAAATCATTTAAATAGTATTATACATTTCAGAATATGAAGGGTTACTCGTTTAAATTTATCTTCAATGCAGTGATTTCATCTATTAAGTCATTGTCTACACTGAACACTACACTAAACACAAAACACTGTCTACACTAAACTTCTAATATGAGAATGCATGTATTGTGCTTGATTGAAATGGTGTGGATGAATGAGAACCTACTCAAAGGGGAGAAAAAAACCTTTAACATCTCAAATATTTCTTCTAGACATAAATGAGGTTAAATTAACATCAAACGGAGACTTTTGCTTGAGTCTCCTGAGACAAAAGGCTCACAATGGTCTCTAAAGTTTTAGAAGAGATCTCAACAACATCACACACTGTGCTCAGACTTTTCTCCTCAGCTCTCACTCTTGTCTTCTCTGAAGTTTCAGAAAAGATCTTAACAACATCACACAGTTCTCGATTTTTCTCCATTATCAGGAAAATTGCTACAGGAAAGGTAACGCTGGAGGCACATTAAATGTCTTATGACCCAATCCTTGACTAATTTGATTATTAATACATATTATGTGATAGAAATGTTTGAGTTCACATTGAGTTCAGGAGCCAAATGTCTTTAGCTAAGGAGAAAAGTCTTAGCACAGTGTGTGATGTTATTGAGATCTCTTATGAAACTACAGAAAAGACAAATGTGAGACCACCAGAGTCTTTAGGTAAGGAGAAAAATCTGAGCACAGTGTGTGATGTTGTTGAGATCTCTTCTAAAACTTTAGAGACCATTGTGAGACTGTTAGAGTTTTTATCTCAGGAGACGTGTGTGAAGCAGAAGACTCAAGCAAAATTCTCCGTTTGATGTTAAAATAACCTAATTTTTGTCTAGGCGAAACATTTGAGATGTTAAAGAGATCTCACTTTTGATTCCATACTAATTAGGCCCTAACATAGCGATTTCTCTATGGACAGATATCAATGCAAAAGGGGTTATCCTGAAGGCCTTTGAACAGTATCGGCTGAAGTCATGCATCGACTACAAACCATGGAATGGAGAAGAAAACTATATCTCTGTATTTAAAGGCAACGGGTGAGCTACTAAACACTTATATACATGCTGCTCCACACAATATGAGTGTAGGAACCATGTGGTATACAAATTTGATTTGGCAATAAAATGGTTTTGCTGCACAGTGGTGTTGGTTATTATGCAAAAAAAGTATGTTAGTATACTTCATGACCATTTATCAATTGATAATTGTTAAAAACTCATGTATATGTGATTAGCTGCTTTTCATCAGTTGGGAACCGGCGAGTTGGCAAACAGAGGCTGTCCATTGGCAGCGGATGTGATCGTATCGCAACCATTGAGCATGAGTTTCTACATGCATTAGGCTTCTGGCATGAGCAGTCCCGCTCGGACCGTGATGACTATGTCTCCATCATCTGGGACCGCATTTCAGAAGGTATTTTCCGATTCAATATGTCTTTGATACATGAACCAAGACCTGAGAAATTGTACAGGCTCTGAAATCGGCTCAGCAGTTTGATTTGTTTGATGTTTTCTGGCTTATATTACATTAAGACACACTCACAAAATGTACTTTGATATTTCCATGGTTTTAGACATGTACTATGGTAAACCGTTGGTTTTCTTTTAAGATCTATCTATCTATCTATCTATCTGCACTGATAAATTATGCTAGTTATTATTGTTGTTAAGAATCCCCAAGCATTTATGATCAAAAGACTGTTCCAATGTGTGTTACATTACACTGTGCATAATAGCAGTTAAAATAAAGCACATGACACACTGTAATTGATCATAAAGTATATACACCGTTTATTGTCAGGTCAAGTGTCATTTTAGTGTATGCAAAGGAACATCTAAAAACATTTTTGAAAGAAAAACAAACAGCTTTACTCTATAACTACAAATGTAGGACCAGGATACATTCGTTCATTGATAGGCTTGGTACCATGGAAAATGACTACATCACAGTTCAAATGAAGGCACCAAACATATGTTTGCGTCTTTGACAACCAGCAACAAATTGTTGACAGCTTCCTCTGTATGAGATTCAACTTGACCTGGTGGACATGACAAACTGCTACATGATTCTGTCTCTTATAGGACATGCTTGAGTGTAGCCATACTTTTAATCTTCTAAGGGTACTAAATCTCCTTTCTCCTTCAGAGAATGAGAAGTCCACAGACCTCCACTGAAAAACCATATAATATCAGCTGCCTCTGTACTGGATCCAAACTGGTAGTTTTGTCTAAACATGAGTATTAATCTCAAGATACTCAGTACACAACTTGTTATAGGAGATTGTGGTTTGCTTGCTTTTCCACTGAAATGCTTAGGCAGTTGTCTTAGTTCTAGCACTTTGATGGGTTCCAAGTTTAGGGAATGCTGTAGCAATCTGAAAAAATATTTTGAATTTACCAGACAGACTATAGAGATAATCTCTCAGCAGCTTTGAATTTTTGCATGTCTTTTTGCATGTATTGGCTAGCAGACATGATACTTGTGTCTGGGAGTGGCCTCTCCCGCCAGTATAAGAGGATCGACACATTACATTGTTTGCTTTACATTAGAAGCCTGGACTATAGTTACTACTGGCTAGTCATTCTGGTACTAGGTGTGATGAACTACTGGTTATCATGCCGTTTTTGCCTGATTCCTTCAATTTCCACAGCAATGCAGATTACCTTGGCTAGCGAGGGAGATTCTTGGTTATCGTTTATTTCAAGGTGACATTGTTGCAGTGTAATTACACAAACAAGTACTAAGTAATATAATTTGTGCATATCTGGGATTGGAGGCTAATGAAGTGGTTGATAAGTTTCCTAAGCAAGCTCTAAAACACATAAAGATAGATGTACAAGAAATATAACCCGCGACCTTTGGGTTACAAGTCCGACGTGAAACGTGGCCGAACAAAAAACATCAGAAAAGCTGGAACTTAAGTAGTGCAGATAACAAGGTGATAACCGATACACAGCTGATACAGAACTTAAATGATGTGACCATGGTAACAAAGGAGCGGCGGGAAACTGTACAAAGGAAGGCATGTGATTAGTGAATGAAAACAAGCTGAATGTCCATTAAAACTAAAACAAACTGAACATAACTGTAACAATACTCTGTTAATTAAAAAAAAAAATCTATTTAACCTTTTTTTTTTTTTTTAGATCTTCTATTTTTATAGTTTCATTAATGTTATGTTAATACAATATGTATGATTTTGTAGGACTATGATTGTCAGATTTTGTGAATTTTTTAAAATTTATTTTCTGATAAGAAAATTAAAATTTTACTATCAGAGAATACTATACCGGAAGCACACGTACAACTGGGATTTTAGCGGAAATACGTAGGCAGTAGGCCGTGCATAGAGTCCATTAAAATTAAGAATGAGAAAGATACTCCCAAGATCTATTATTGTACAGCAGTATTTAGATCAGGTTTGCTCAATGTGGCTACATATATAGTATAAAAAAAACAAAACCCTGCCTATTAGTGCTCCACACGCCAGTCCAGTCAGTGACGGTAGTGCACCGGAAGTTGGATTGCTAACCGCCATAAAACCTTATTAGAAGATGAAGAAGTGATAGTGTTTAAGTAGAACACTAGAGACTTTATTCCCAAGTGATAATGTTCATAGGGGGTGAGACGTCACCTGGCTCAGAGTCTGAGGATAAACAATTTTGGATTGGTGGTACCAACCGTAAGTTGACATAGGGTATATAGGTGTACATAAGGGAATATCTACCCAACCTCTTTCCTCTTTCTTAATTTGACAAACAACAAATAGGACAAATTTGCGCTTCTTGAAGACAAAGAATGTGGTGACGTTTAATGCAGGCACCATTTGATAGTCATAATGTTGGCCAATAGAATTTGCACAATTTCACACATGCTTCAGAGAATGGTCACACTGAAAGCGTTCCCATAGCGTCAATATTTTGACGTAGTGTTGAGTTCCCTTGAAAGGTAACCACATTTAACCAGTGGCAAGCGGTGACTTTTTTAACCGGGTATTCTGGGTGGTGCGTCATGTAAAAAATGTGGCTGATGCAGTTACGTTGAATGGCTTTATAGCTAATAAGCGAGACGCTCATATTCTCTGTAGACAGTGTTTGGCAAATAAATAAATTACGGACAGTTACATACGCATTACCAACATTTTATCATGTAGGCTTTATGGTACACCTCAAACAACTGATTCAGTAGTAATGTACAGTATCTCACAGAAGTGAGTACACCCCTCACATTTTTGTAAATATTTTATTATATCTTTTCATGTGACAACATTGAAGAAATGACACTTTGCTACAATGTAAAGTAGTGAGTGTACAGCTTGTATAACAGTGTAAATTTGCTGTCCCCTCAAAATAACTCAACAGACAGCCATTAATGTCTAAACCGCTGGCCACAAAAGTGAGTACACCCCTAAGTGAAAATGTCCAAATTGGGCCCAATTTGGCATGTACTACTGGTTCATCTGACAGCATATGTGACACTTATGTTTGGAGCACATGAATAACTTACCTGGCATGTGAATACTGAAATCTCTCTTGACATTATGTGACATTTACAGTGTGTATCACAAATATTTACATTGTGGATAAAACATATTCTGAACTAGAAGATTATTAATAAGCAGATTATTGTTATGCTCGTTTGATACAATGAGATATTATTCTCAGGGATGGACATTTATTTCACAGGAAGGGAGCATAACTTCAACATATACAACGACACTACATCCAGTGCCCTGAACGTACCTTATGACTATGGTTCCATGATGCATTACAGCAAGAAAGCTTTTCAGAATGGCACTGAGCCCACCATAGTCACCAAGATCCCTGCCTTCAGTGACGTCATAGGCCAGCGTATGGAGTTCAGCGATAGCGACGTGCTCAAACTCAACAGACTCTACAACTGCAGTAATGCATTTTACATACTATTACATCTAAAATGATACAAAACCTCTTTCCTATATAAAATGTGATGTTTAGTTTTCATCAGTTGTTCTGAACCCTGTTTCTGGACTCCACAACACTGCACGTTGAATGTCTCTTTTGTCTGACACACACACATTTCAGGTCCTGGAGTCTCTGCTAATGAACTGATGACCTGAATTAGGTGTGTTTGACTATATAGAGAGACGTGCAGTGTTAGTGGGGTTCCAGGAACAGGGTTGAGAACCACTGGTTTACGTCACAGTCATGAAACTGATGCGCTTCTTGCTTAGGGCTAGGTATTGATACTAGTTTCAAGATTTGATTTGATTCCAATTATTGCTAGTATAACAGGAGGGATGTTCTCAATGTTAACGAGTCAACAATGGTCAAGTGTATGAAATTCTTTGTTCGCAACAAGATCGTACATATGAACTTTATAGGAAATTTATGAATGTTTAAAGTGTGCCTGTACTACTGGTTCATCTGACAACATGTGATTACTTTACAGCCAGCTCCTCCACATTTCTGGACTCCTGTAATTTTGAATTGGAAAATATCTGTGGAATGATCCAAAGCCATGAAAATGCTAACACTACAAGCTGGCAGCGTGTTTCCAAAGCTGCAGGTGGACCAGAAACTGACTACACCAACATGGAACGCTGTGATGGCAAGTCTTGTTGATTTTTAATATTTAAAAACTTCAATACATTCTTTATAATTAAAAAGCTTTAAAGGGATAGTTCACCCAAAAATGAAATTTCTCTTATAATTTACTCACACTCATGTCATTCCAAACCAGTTTGGCATTACTGATGTCAAATCTAGCATGACAGCAATGACAATTTTCACAACAACTTAAATTTCAGTCTGTTTTGCACACAAAGCTATCATATGGCTTTTATTGTACTTTTTTAAACTGTTATGTAGTTCACTCATTCACTCTGGTTGTATAGAAAAGAGCACTTAACTTACGTTTCTGTGTAGCTTCTCCTTTTGTCATACAGAAAGTTATACAGTATGACAATGCAAATGAGTTTAGTTTCTAATTATCCCTTTAAAATAATTTGTTGGTGAAGATTAATGGAATGCACAATATTTAATCTGATAAATTCACTGAATTGCTATGTGAATGTGAACACTATGTACAGGGTGCTGATGTAAAAAAAAAAAAAAAAATGATCAAAGACCCTTGCACACATGGACATGTGAAAGACACTTCTGTTTCAAAATCCAGCAAATTAATTTGGATAACTTTTATAATAGAGCACATGAATAACTGGCATGTGAATACTGAAATCTCTCCTGGAATTTGATGAATTTTTTTATTTTTTTAAAACATTTTTTTAAAAATGTTTTTTAATGTTCTTATAGTTTATTAGTTAATACGCACCTATAAGTCTGAACATTTAATACGCATGCGGATGGCATCCCATTTTTATATTATCTCAAACATATTCTCAAAACTATCATTTGCTAAATGTACTGGGAAATGAGTTCTGATGAGGACAGTGATGATGGCATAAACATCTGCTCAAACTGAACACTTCTAAGCTCCAAAAGGTAACAAAATATGCTTTATTTAATTCTCCTGTTTCCCAAATTTGCGTTTTTGTAGTTTACACGGAGACAATAACGGTAGCAGAAATCTTGTCAACATTATGCTTTTTACTCTTTTGTCTATTTTTACTAAATACACAAGCCAATCAAATCTCCCAACTAAACTTTTACAATCAGTGACATCCACTGTAAACTGTCTTTGGACACAATTATAATTATTCAGTCTTGTGATGACACATCAATGATCAGTCAATAAACAACTCAAAAGTTGAACAATAAAATCAGCTGCTGCAGAACTTCACATAAAACATTTTCAGGTACCAGGTTTACTAGATGGTTAAACAGGTTAATGTAAAACGTTTGAAAGTTACATTAATGAGAAAATCTCTAAAATTCTAACATGCAGAAAACATTTTCAGTACAATTAAACATTACTTTAACTACAAACACCTCTCATAATCACTCAACATGAGCATTTTTGAAATGTAAAAGGCCTTGCAGTTGTCAGTTCATATACTCTATAACCACTGACATCCATCTTGTTTTCAGAAAAGGGATATTTCATGCACTTTAGCACAGCGGTTGGGAGGGAGGGGGACAAGGCACTGCTGGAGAGCAGGATTCTTTACCCCAAGCGAGGATTCCAGTGCCTGCAGTTCTTCCTCTACAACAACGGTCATGCTAGTGACCAGCTCAGGATCTGGACGCGAGAGTTCGACATGGCAAACCCGAACGGGACCCTGCATCTCATTGAGCAGATTGAAGGTATAAAAATGTTCTGCCTTGGATTAATGAATATCATAAGTTATTTTAAATGTGACTGTTGTCAAAGACTGTTTCTCTGCACCACACAGGTTATATTTATTTATTTATTTATTTTTGCATTTATCTAATTACACACCTTAGTTATTATATTTACAATATAAGTTGACCTTAAATGTCAAAATGGTTACTACATTATAATAATAATAATGCCCAAGGCATGCTAACAAGACGCAGCATGAGAACTTGCCCAAAATAATTCCCATTTGTTTGCTCCAACCCTGGGAAAGAATAAAGATACATATACCGGATTATAAGTATCTTTATTACCGGGTATATAACGTGCCTGCATGCTTCAAACTCCAAAAATTGTAGGAGAGCAATAAATACAGCTCTCTGCACTGCACATGCTGCACAGGGAGCTTTCACACTGGGCTTGTTTGCTGTGGTCTGAATCCAAGTGTGATTGTTTCCGGTGCCCTCTGCAGCGTTGGTCACATTTAACTTGATTCTGTCGAACCCTGGTGCATTTGTGTTCATCTTACGTCATCACAAACGTGCATGGCCCATGATAGAAAGCAGGACGAGGGTCAATATATTGTGTTTTTTTTTATTAATTTGATGATATTATGCACAGCAGACTGAATGACACTTGGGTTTACTATATGTGCATGTGTACTGTATATTGCATGAAGGGTGGCTTTCTGCTGCTTGCAAACGGACCCTTTTGAGGAGACAGCGGATTGCAAGCCATTCATTTTCACTGACTGCACTCACTATGTGCAATTACACTGCATGGTCACTCTCGCTCTTATCTAAGGTAAATCATCACCATTGTCATCCCTTACATTGTTTTGATGTACTAATGATGTCGTCATTGGCTAAAATACATGCACAGGTTACCTAACTTCAAGTGTTTCAAGCCCAAGCTGCTTTTACATTCATGCGAATCACGCCACAGTTCCAGTGCAGCTAAACTCAGACCACCTCCTACAGGTAGTCTCCGCATAATAGCTTTCACATTAACAATTTTTTATGCCCCGTTTTGAACTAAACTGCCAGTGTGAAAGCACCCACAGAAACAATTCAGTCTGTCTAAGCACTGCTCACAGACACGCTTTACAGGTGATAGATACAGGCACCTGTCTAGTGATAGTCCCGCTAACATCTCTATCATAGCCATCCTGGCAACGGTTACTGCGAGGCCAACAGTACACACCTCCTGCTGGAGGGAGGGCAGTCACATTCCTCACCTCCAAATAGTGGGAGAGCAACCGAAAATGAGGGGGTTGTAAGGTTCTACTGCAACCAACCTGTGATGATGAACCATCACGATGACGTCGTCACTGGAGTGCACTAGATTGCGATGACGTTTCACTGCGCCTCAGTGTTTGTTACATGTTAGTATTAGACTGTCTAGCACATTGTTTAAGCTCATATTTTACCTATAAGAGTTTATTATACGACTTGTGTGTTTCTGTCTACACATATGTGTACTCTACTATGGATGTTAGCAACTCCACAAGATGTATATTCATACCGCCATACCATTTTATGTAACCCTGGTGCTTGTTGTAGTTTTGATGTTTGTTTGTTTAATGTATGTTTATTATTGTAATAGTTTAGTTTGGCACTCATCCAACCTGTCAGGGAGCAACTTCCTGCTTTTCACATGACCAGATTAATCCTAATCTAGCCATGGCACGTGCCATGACCTCCAATAATTTGCATCATTACCAGAAGATGGGGAAAAAAGTACATTTCACGCTTTTAGGGGCTCTCCTGATCTTTTTCTTTTTTTCATCAGAAAACACATCTACTTTTAAATTGGTGTCTAACCAGCTGATGCACCCTTTTTTCAATTTCCCTAATTCTCAGAAGTCGAAGTCATCACAGTTGTGTAAACTATAGTGGTGGAATATAATGAATGGAAACTACAGTTAAATGTTGTGTTCCCAGTTAGCAAATTAAACAATTCACCATAGCTGAATAACTTTACAAAAAAGGACCAAAGTTTTGAGAGATTGATTACATTGGTCATAAAACAGAAACATGTCAAGTTTGCAGCTGTATTAGAAACACCCAGGAACCAGCATTAACAAGTTTTCTGCAATTTAATGCTAAGCCAGTATAACACAAAGTATAATGTTATAAATGTACATAAAAAAAAAGGGGTCCATTGGTTCTGAATACAGAGGTGCTTCTCAACAGAAGAAAAGCACAAGAAAAGTGATTTGTTGCTTTTATAAAACAGATACTAACTAATAAATACAATTAGGAGAAAAATATTGTCAGATTGATTGGTTTCGTCCTTTCACTAGCAGGTCTAAGGTTAATGGTTGGGCTCTATCAGTGCTGTGCCATGACATACAGGGTAGCTGTTACTAGATCACCACTAGAACACTGGATTGACTGACTCAACAAAACAAACAGCTGCTTTACTAACAGGGACTCTTTTATGTCTTTTATTTGAAAGCTCCTCCTGGTGACCTGTGGCATATCCAGCATGTGAGCCTAAATGTCTCCAAAAAGTTCCGTGTGGTGTTTGAGGGAATTAAAGGGAGTGGAAACACAGGCGGACTCTCACTAGATGACATCAACCTATCAGAGACCACTTGCCCTGAACATGTATGGATGATCAAGGACTTCAGAAGCATTCTGGAGAACACGCCAATGGACACTGCCATTTACAGCCCGCGTTTCAGATCTAAGGACGGCTACACCTTCCAAATGGGCCTGTATCCCAATGGCACAGCTAGATACCCAGGCGAACTGGGAGTTTATGCACACTTAACGTCAGGGGACGATGCCGTGGATGACAGTCTGGTCTGGCCTGCTCGCTGGAAGCAGATGACCATGATGCTGATGGACCAGAATGCAGACATCCGCAAACGCATGTCCAACCAGAGGAGCATAACAACAGACCCCACAATGAATGTGGAAGGTGTGGTGTTGTTGATTTGGGTATACGAATCCCATCTTGTCCTGCTAGATTTCTGAAATGTTTACATGCCAAAGATTTAGTGTTTATGTAGGCTAATCTAATCTGTCCTGCCAGTTTTATAAGGAACCGAAAACATATTTACACTTATCATAATAACATAAAGATCTCCAACATTGTGGTTAGCCCAGTTGCCATAAGACAGCGCCTTATGGCTTAGTGCTCTTATCAAATCACAAAAGATTTAATCAAGTAAAGTCAAATCATTTATAGAAATTGTTTCAAAGCAGCTTCACAAAAATAATTTGAAAAGTTATAAACTTCATCAAATATGAGAGTTCAAATTCTGCTGTAAAGCAGCTGTAGCAAGACAATAGTCATTATTCAGCTCAATTCCATTCAGTGATGATTTAGTTCAGTTCAATATATGTCAATGTTGCAAACTTTATCAATTTTGGAAAAAAATAACTAAAAAGGGGTTTTAGTCAACATTTAAAATCCAACTACAAGTCGATCCAAAGAAATTTAGCTCTGTTCAGTTTAGTCACTGAAAAGGGGCTAGGACTCTTAATTTTGATCCCAAGGTGTATGCTACTATTTAATTTTAAAATCTACAAAATTTTCTTCTGGAGGAAGACCGAGGTACCCATCATAGTCAGTGGAGAAACACTGAATCATCACTCTTTTGTTCAAATTTCCTCTTTAGGGACAGAACATTTCTTCTGGGATGATCCACGTAAGGTTGGGGTAAAAGTAACAGAAGACAATGGGACAGAGTACTTCCGTGGTCCAGGTGCTGGGACCCCTGTTTACCTCACCCAGGCCAGGGCACTGAGCCGAGACTTCATCAAGGGTGGAGATGCCATCTTTCTCCTTACAATGGAAGGTGAGCACTGAGAAACACAGAGCCATTTCACAACTCTGTAGACTTGTTTCTTATTAGCTGATAATTTATTTAAAAAGATCAGTGTATAAATGCACAAAAGAATAGAATTAAATCTCTTTTACTTACTCTCATTTCAATCTAAACCTACACTCTTAAAATAAATGTTTAGTTTCGTTCCCTAGGTTTCTTGACTCAATTTCACACTTTGTTTAACGGGTTATTTTTTTTTAATTCTTCAGAATGACACATTAAACCGAGGTCCTGACTCTCTGTGGTCATTAAAAATCCCAGCTTGATGTCAAACTCCAGCGCTGGCAAGGCATGAAATTAACATTGGTGTTTATTCCAACCAAAATGCAACTGCAGAGATCTCTCAAACCCCAACATTAGCTGTCAATACTTTTAACTTATGACCCAACATCTGCTAAACGTCATAACATTAATGTCTACAATTAAAATTAAAACATCATTACATGTTGATATTTTGTTGGTTTTAAGTTGTGGTAATAAGTAATCAAAATTTTTTGCATGAGATGTTTGCAAGATGTTGGATTTGATTACTTGTCACAATTAAAAAACAACAAAATATAACACGAAGTTCGAGCTCACGTGTTCGAGTCTCAGTACCGGCAGTAAAATTTAGGTGGGGAAGTGAATGAAAAGCGCTCTCTTCCACTCGCATTAATTTAGCAGGGCACTGCAGCAAAAAATGGCTGCCCACTGCTACAGGTGTGTGTTCATGGTGTGTGTGTTCAATATTTACTGCTGTGTCTCCACTTGGATGGGTGAAGTGCAGAGCTCAAATTCTGAGTATGGGACATCATTATTTGGCCCCACGTCACGTCACTATCACTATGATCTTCAGAAGATGTTGGGTTTTGGTTACTTAATACCATGTCTAATGATGCTATAATCTGATGTTGTGTGGACGTTAATCTTATGACTTTTAGCAGATGTTAGATTTTGGTTACTTAATACCATAATTTAAAACCAACAAAATATAAACGTCAGCAGTCATCATATTCTACATCAAATTGACATTGATATTTAGACATTGTCCTGACATTGTCACCCTACGTCAGAACCTATATTCAACCAAATTGCAATGTCTTTTGTTGTCTAGTGATAGTATTTCTTCTATGGAACACAAAAGGAGATGTTTAGCAGAATGTTCACACTGCTCTATTCCATACAGTGAAAGCTGACAGGGATTGTCAAGAACCAAAAAACACCAAAAAGTATCGTTATGTCCAACATAACTCGTTTTCTTCCAGCTGGCTGTACTGATGCCGTGCTACTTGTGTGCTTACATTTGTCCATCTGTTTATGTTCTTGTAGATATCTCTCATCTGGTTGCTTCACAGCCCTTCCCTTCCACAACCATGACTCCAACAAGTTCAACTCCTTCTGAAACACCCGGTCCAACAAATCCAGACAACAGCACATCAACCATCACAACTACTGTGACCTCTCCTACATCTGCCACCACCACTAAACCTCATGACCCGTGTGTGTCAGTACAATGTGAAAATGACGGCTTGTGCACGCTGAATGACGCAGGAGAGGCCGTGTGCAGGTAATACGTGAGAGGCTAGTTCACTTTTTTTTTTCTTTTTTTTACATTGAGTAGTGTGTTGCAGAGTTATAAATGCTGCAGTGACCAACCACTTTGGTTCTTTAAAGTATTTTTATAGTTCGTTTTTAAAATTCTTACACTAAACAGTGTAAGCCATGAATAAAACCAACCATGAAACCAACCAGCCAAAAGCGAAATGAAACACTAATGAGACACCTGTCATTTAGATGCGCCTGATTTTGACGCCGGGGAAATACATAAAGCAAATTTGCTTGTGAACGCTTTATATAAATACAATATAGGTAGGTTTAAATCTGAGTAATCACTTATATCAGTGTTATATCGTCATATCATCCAGCCCTAAAAATTGTATAGTTTTTGTCAGTGTTTATTTAAAAACACCCAATTATGCAGAATATAAGATGGTAAATATTTAATTGATGAGTTGTCAATACAATTATATAACAATACAATATATAGGGTATGATTTTACTCCAAAATCCAACATTTTGACACAAAATGATGACTGCAAATCTTCGTTTCTCTGCCTGGAGTCCAGTTGCTTCTGTAAATTGAAGCAATTCTTTTGCTTCTTTTTTCTGTTGCTTTCGGCAGTCTGTAAAAATATACCTCAGATTTCTTGTCAAATCTACTTGTACAGTAAATTGCAAAGCTCTTTCCTGTTTTGGATGTGTTTTGTGTGTTTTTCATGGCACTCACGCTGAAAACCAATGCAGCCACTCAGTCTTTTTGCCACTCAGTGGGCGTAACTGCAGTCACAAAGGTTGACAGTGATGTCACGTGCATACCCTCTATTACTGGGGAGATGAGAGGGTCTGTATCTCTTACCATTGAAGAAAGCGTAATGGCTAACTTGGATCACGTGAGGCACCTCAGGCTGCGTCCCAAATGGCACACTTCTATGCACTTTCGGTCTTGTGGACTTACAATGGCTGCCACGTGCGCATGTCCGTTAAAGGGTTAGTTCACCCAAAAATTAAAATTCAGTCATTAATTACTCACCCTCATTTCATTTCACACCCGTAAGACCTTCATTCCTCTTTGGAGCACAAATTAAGATATTTTTGATAAAATCCGATGGCTCCATTGCCGGCAAGATAATTAACACTTTCAGATGCCCAGAAAGCTACTAAAGACATATTTAAAACAGTTCATGTGAGTACAGTGGTTCAACCTTAATGTTATGAAGCGACAACAAAAAACAAAATAATCAATTCCGTGGTTCGGAGCGTTTATCAAACTGCCAAAGTCATGTGATTTCACTAAACGAGGCTTCGTTACGTCATAAGTGTTTTGGAATTTCAATGGCTCACCACTGGGGGGCGTGACTTTGGCAGTTTGATGCACACTCCGAACCACTGATTTGAAACAAAAGATTTGTAAAGCTTCGGAGCTTCATGAAGCAGTGTTTTAAAATCGCCCATCACTAGATATTGTTGAATAAAGTCGTTATTTTGTTTTTTTGGCGCACAAAAAGTATTCTTGTCACGTCATAATATTAAGGTTTAAGCCATCGGATTTTATCAAAAATATCTTAATTTGTGTTCTGAAGTTGAACGAAGGTCTTACGGGTATGGAACGACATGAGGGTGAGTAATTAAAAACAGAATTTTCATTTTTGGGTGAACTTACCCTTTAAGTCCACGAGACCGTAGGGTGTCCAGTTTGTCAATTTTAGGCTTCAGAAGGGTGTTCACAAGCGCCCCCTTTGCAGCCCATATGTGCCCTCGATGCGTACTTTTGCTGACCCCGTACTGTTGCGAGCTCCACAGCAGACTTCTTCTCGACAGTCAAAGCGGTGTCATGTCACAAAAGTGCGGACTCGTAGGAAGACCGCGAGTGTTTAGGGTGCCATTTGGGATTCATCCTCAGTCTATCATGTAATGGCAGTAAAGTCAGTGCCCGCTAGTGGTGTGAAGGTTCGCTGTAAAAAAATAGAACCTTTCGGTTCTCCACCCACGGTTGGGCGGTGCAACCGCGGTTCATCTCAAATCTGATGACGCATCTATAATATGGTTTGTTGAAAACAACGTGCAAAACAGACAGACGGATTCGGCTAATGTATGTTTCAGTCGATGCACATTCTAGTTTCCCAATACGTTACAACAGCAATGATCAAAAGAAAATGGACAAAAAGGGAAAGCAGTCTAATATTCCTGCTCTATGTGTTTTAATGTTATTCGAACGACAAAGCACGAAGAAATCACTCTTGACTGAATAGCTTTTGTAACTTCAATAATGTTTCATGTTTATTTAACTATTTAAAGAAGTTTATATGCAGTGTTGTTTTATATTTGATTACTTTATTCAATTTCTGTACCTGAAAACTATTGTTAATACCTGAATAACCTGTAAAGCATTGTTTATTTTATTTGTATCTTAGCTCTCATTTGTGCTGTTTCTTGTTTGTCCTATTTGTACAATTGTCCTATTTTTTACTGAACATAGAACATACCGAACTGTACCGAAACCGTGACACTAAAACTGTGATACAAACTGAACCATGAGAAAACTGAACCGTCCCACCCCTAGTGTCCGCCATTCAAAGTTACTGGCCACTGTATTAACTTACTTACGTAGAATGCAAAACACATTTCTATGGACGAATTGGATTTTTGTCTGTGAGGCACCTAAAAGCGTCTTCATTTCAATGTGTTTGACAAACAATATACTAAATTATATTAATGTCATGCAACAATGAAAACGTGAACTCATGAAAATGTGATTTACCGCTGTTTACTTAGCAGTATACGCCACATATTTTACTACGATTATGGTTATGTGTTAAATCACATCGATTTGATCGAAGTATTGTGTTTACATGAGGTAAGGCTTAAATTCAATGTTGCCTAAATCTCATTATAATTGCATGATGAGGGTGTATGTGACCTGGATAATCGAAAAACAGATGTTTATGTCATGATTAGTCTTCAGTAATAGTAGTTGTTTTTACAATTCAAAGTCTTCTGCACTTCTTTGAATGAGAGCTTGTGAGAGCTGAGCAGCATGTATGTGTTATGTCTCCCTGCAGGTGCATGGTGGGAAATGACTGGTGGCACTACGGCGACAGATGCCAGTTTAAGAGCTCTGCCCAAAGCAACACCATCACTGCTGTACTGGCGTCTATCGTGGTGTTTGTTGTCATGCTAATCGTGATGGTAGTCAGCGTGGTCTGTGTGAAGAAGCACCAGAGAAAAGTGCAGCTTGCTGGAGAGGGAATCATCATGAAAAACATGTACTCATTCCAAGCATGAGGATATGATGTGTTCTCTAAAGGCCTGTTCACATCAAGAATGAAAACTATACAGATAACTATGATGATAACTACATTAGCATCAACACCAGTGGACAGTATAGTTCTGTTTATTCTAAGCGTGTGCTACAGTTTTATTATCTTCCGCTTTAAATGCTCAAGCTCTTTAAATCAGGGTGGATTCTGATTGGCTGTCAATGTTTTTATCATTCAGCAGGAAGAAAATCTGGAAGTGATTCCAAAGATATCGTTTCTCTGTGCTGTTATCATTGTGCTGTGGACTCTGCTATTCTTTTATATTTAGAGTTATTTTTAGAACTATATCTTTATCATTATAGTTATTGTCCTGGGTGTGAACAGGCCTTAATGTGTGATGTATACAATAATGCTATGAGAATGACTCATGAAAATGCTTTTGCAATTGATTCTTTAATGTACAGTAATTAATAGGACAAACAGTAGTTTGTTCAGTGGCCCCAAAAAAGCATTTGTTCCCTGTCTAAATTAATGAACACACTTACAATAAAACATTTTGATAAAGAATTTTGTTGGGTTTAAAATGGTAAAACAATAGATCTACACTGTAATAAGAATGATAACAATAAAATCAACTAACTTACTGTATTTCATTCCATAGTAAAACTACTCAAGCGACTGCCCTGTTAGGATTAGCGTGATAGAGATTCAAGAGCTATGGTGCTTTTTTTGTTCTTTTTGTAGCTTGTCAATGTATGCTGCCATCCATTTTAAAGGATTAGTTCACTTTCAAATAACATTTTTCCTGATAATTTACTCACTCCTATGTCATCCAAGATGTTAATGTCTTTCTTTCTTCAGTCAAAAAGAAATTAAGGTTTTTGATGAAAACATTCAAGGATTATTCTCCTTATAATGGACTTCAATGGCCTCCAAATGGTTGAAGGTCAGGCTGTATGTCCTACGCCTTCCCTATTCTATTTACGGAACGAACGCAGCAACAGTTACATTTTTTCCGTAAGTAGAATAGGGAAGGCGTAGGACATGCAGCGTAAGCTTTTTGAAGAATACGAAAGTACGGCAAAAGCACTTGGAAGGCGATCATTTGTTTATATAAAGCATATACATTTACATTTTTTTCCGAAAATGACTGATCGTTTGGCTAAATAAGACCCTTATTCCTCGTCTGGTATCATTTAAAGCCCTTTGAAGCAGCACTGAAACTATAATTTTGACCTTCAAGTCCATTGAAGTCCATTATAAGGAGAATAATCCTGGAATTTTTTCATCAAAAACCTTAATTTCTTTTTGACTGAAGAAAGAAAGACATTAACATCTTGGATGACATAGGAGTGAGTAAATTATCAGGAAAAATGTTATTTGAAAGTGAACTAATCCTTTAAAATGGATGGCAGCATACATTGACAAGCTACAAAAAGAACAAAAAAAGCACCATAGCTCTTGAATCTCTATCACGCTAATCCTAACAGATGTTCTCTGTTCCCAGAAATAACCAAAAGGGAACCATACACAAACATTAGGGGAACTTGAGTGTTGTTCTGTAAGTGATTTAGGTGCTTGTACCTGTCTAGTGGAAAAAAACACAGCGCTGCAGATCCCTCCAAAGACTGAAGTGTGTCCAAGGAGTCGTGGTGTAGATTGACCACTTTATCAGGTGCGTTCCAGCGAAATTTTACGTTTTCTGTAATCCAAGCCAAGGTGTTAAAACATAGAAACAATAATATAGGTTAGTGATGAAGGGACGCTTTTAACAACCTTATTAAAGTCCTTATTAATAATCTTAACCATATTAAATAATCAAATCAGAGAAACTTCCCTTGCTCCCTGAAAAGATCAGAGATAAAAAAGGATATTTTATGCTGTCCACTTCTTCAAAAACATTAGTTGCCAGTCAGTAATCCTATGTTTTCATTATTTCAGATAATATGTGTGGGAGGAGAAATGACATTTGAATTCAGTCTTACAGGAACTGTAAAGCTCATTTACATAAAACTGAGAGTCTGACAGGTAGTTTATTGCATATAAAAATATACAAAACAATTATTACAAAGGTTACCATATTGTTTCGAAACTCAGATTGAGGATTCAGAACCAGTCACTATTAGAAACACATTTCTAAATCCTAGAAACCTAGTTGATTGATTAGACCGTCATGCTTATAACTTCTTATCACAGTTTTTCTTTGAACAGTTTTCATTTTATTTTTCCAAATAAAATAGAACAAAAAGTCAATAGACTTGGACATTCTTTGTCACCAAATAACAGGAAAAATACTACACAGTATAGACTGACAGCTTTGGTCAGGAGAAATGTCTCTTTTGTTTGATGTAATTTTGGTTAAGTTGTTTGCACTGATATATGCAAATCAGGCTCCAAAGTTATTTAACAAAGTTTTACATCAATTCCACTGAGAGAAGTTTCTTCTTCACTACCAGAAGCCTTCAAAAAGTAGAAACCTAGCTGTGACTAATCTCTCAGAAAATTTTTGCTGCTTATTCAGTTTAGTGAAATTAGCTAAACTTAGTCCATTTGTGTTACATTACATCATTTCTGTTACATAAAAAAAAAAAAAAAAAAATTGGGCAGTGGATTCCAAGCATGCTTGGAATAGGGTGGAATTAAGAAAGTAAATGTTAAATTATGTTATAAATTATTATTTTATGTGTTATTGAGTAAAGGGAAAAACCTGCTAGTATTTAATGTATGGTTGTTTGACATTTAAAAGAGTGTAGTGTCACAATTTTTCATTATATTTAATTAATAATCCAGCAAACCCCCTCTTCCAACAACAAAACTATGCCAAGTTGTCTGTGACAACCAAAGACAAAGGATCGTAAGCTTTCCATCTGGACGTTTAAGTTCCTATTGGCTCACTGGCCCCCTGGAGGTGTGACCTCTACAGAAGTTAAAGGGCAACTTCACAGTTCCCCTCTCTCTCTTCTCCTCTTCCTTCGTCTCCTGGTTGCTGTTCATGTGAGAAAACTGGAGACATCTAGTCCAACCGCAGGCCCTCCCACTTCCAATTCTATTCAACCATGTATAAATGCATGTCATAATGTTATTAATTTTAGATGTCTTCATAGTTTTAAGGGCAAGGACCCCTTAGGCAATAGAGACATGGAGCAGGGACAAACAGAGCTACACATTAAAGCTGCAGTCCGTAAATTTTTTTTGGGTTAAAAATTATCCAAAATCAATTTTTGAGCAAGTACATAACCAGCCAGTGTTCAAAACTATCTCCTTACCTTATCCCGATTCACAACGGTAAGCTTGTAATAATGTTTTATAATAAAACCAGTACTAGTGGGTTTGCGTGGGAAATTCGAGCATGCAGTCGTTCGTCTTTGCGTCACATCTGTAAACAGAAAAGAAGGAGTCCCAACTAGTAGACTATATGGCATGTGGAGGATGCTGCTGGTAGTGGATCATTTATAGTCTTTTCTCACAGCAGCTGGAATAATAAACGTATCATTTTGATGACGGATTGTAATCCAGAAAGGTCCAAATGACAATCATCAGTAACAACTGGAGATTAACCTGTAGTCAAAAGCAAAAGACTTACATAAATTGAAATCTACAGGTAATGCTAATACACACTAAATACACATAGTCACGCAATGATGATGTTATTAACATTAACAATTTGAGAACAAAGTATAACAGTAATAATAATTTGCACAGTTTGACGTGATATGAGCTAAGCGATCGTTAGATTTAATCACCATTGGCAGCGCAATTTATTGTAGGCATAATGCTTTTTTTCTCAGTTGGTCAAAACAAAAGTGGCAGATTTGTTACTTACTTGTTCAGATGACATTTTCCAGTGGAAATTCTTATTTTGGTCATACTTCCAAGATGTAGAATCAGTGATTCCGAAGTACAGTATCCACACCGGTGTGGTGACTGACAGCAAACATTAGATTAATCTGCACTGAGGAGCAGTGCCGATGCACAACCCATGTAAAGATGATAATTCCACAAATAACTGCAATTGCAGGTTTCAAACAGAGATGGCGACAGAGGCAAAACTTACGGACTGCAGCTTTAAGCAGATAGCCTTCAATATTAGAGACCAACCATATTATGATTGTTATATTATGTTAAGATAGTAGTTTAGATCTAAGCATGTTATTGTTTTTGCTCATGCGTTATTGGCTGTATATTACTTTTCATTGTTAAAACTGAGATTTACGCATAATAAGCATGCGTTGTGATAAAAATCACAATTCATTAGTCATTTACAGTTGTTAGTTATTTTAATCAATTTGCAGATTCATACATTTTAATTGTACTAGTCACGTAGTCAGATGGACAATTAAAAATTTACTTGAACTTTTGCTTAAAGTTTACTAAAAATTAACATGTTAATTTTACTCTGTGACAGACAATTAAGAATCAAATCACTGGGAATCTGAAATTAGTGAGGGTTCTCTAGTAAAGTGCAGATGCTCCACCATAACAAGAACAGCAATGTACAGAGACATTTAAAATTATTTACAAGTCATTACTTTTACAAATGATTGGAATGGAATAATAAAAATGTATTGATACGAATATTTTTTCTATTAATCTATTAGTCTGCATTTATATTGTGCGTATCTAATTTGACATGCCATATTTTTGCCCCATACTAGTCAATTGCAATTTCATGAGTGAATTTCGCATTTATATACAGAGGTCACTTCTGAAAATATATTATACAGCGTATAATTGGCTGTCGGTCTTTAGCAGCATGAAAAACAAAACTTTTATAGAAATCTGTCACTCAGTTTGCGACCTCACAAAGTTCTATTAATATAAAATCAATAAAGTTGTGTACACAAGAGATCAACAAACATGACTGTGATTGGCTACATTTCTCTGCTGCAAAAACATGTTGTAAATGTTTTTGCATTGTTGAAACATGTTGAAACATTTGACAGTCTCCAGAACGCAAACAAAAATGCACTGAATTTCACCAGCATCTATTTCACCAGTATGATATTATTATTATTACAGTATCAACTGAGGGTTCTCTTGGTTTCGTTTGGGGGTGCTTATATTTATATTTGACTTGTGATGTTTTTTTACCCATGTTTTAATTAAAAAAAACAAACAAACAAACAAAAAAAACAAATGTGATCAAACATTAGCTTGCATACCCCTGGTTGAAAACCCTTTGATTTAGTGTTACTTACCTCTGTATATTACAGTTATTGTTATTATTATTATTGTTTTGTTTTGTTTTACAATCGCTAGGACACATTTATCAATATTTAGGTCATTTTTCCAAAACTCTTCACACAGTTCTCCTAGTCAAGTTTTAGCTCGGCAGAGCAGTTAATTTAGTTAATTTCACATTCAAAATGCCCTAAAACTACCAAAACAATTCATACATCTCAAATTAACTAATTCTTCTATAACAATAACAATGGTTGTCACTCATAAAACAATGACATAAAAAAACACTAACAGATAGCATTACACCGTTTTCTTTACAACACAAGAATTGCACCTCTCTGCTGTTTACAATTCGTATCTGTTACATTTACATTACAGTACAAAATGACTGTCGATGCTAATAAAACTGAAAGAGGTGTTTAGCTACATCTAACTGTTTTGATAGTATTTCATTTTTTAAATTCAAAATATATTGCAATATGGTATTACTGTAGGAAAGTAGCAAATTGTGTAGAAAGTTTTGCCGGTGGTTGTTTCTTTGTTCTCGAAGTGAGAAAAGAATTAATGTAATTTGAAAGAATTAGTCATTGACTGCATTTTGTGCTAAAGTAATAATAAATGATCCATAGTTTAGCTCACAAAGTCTGCTGTTCTGCTCACTGTGAGAAGACTTTTATAAAGTGACCTCAATATTGAGAAATTGGTCCTAGCGATGGTAAAAAAAACTGTAAACTAGGATACGTGGAGGGGGAAAAAATCACGCACTTTGTCTTTATATATTAATATATTATTCTTTATAAAAAATATATTATGTCAAACACTCATATCAGAAAGCACAACAAGAAAAGCTACTGTAGAGTCATAAATTTAAGATTTATTATAACAAAACCAGGAACTGTTTGTGTGGTTGGTTTAAGCATAATTCCTTGCAGATAAATTGAATTGCATTACAGGACTTGACACAGTCATGCTGGTGTAAAGAGGCGGATGAGTGTGTGTGTGTTTATGTGTGTGTGTATGGCTCATTGATCAGCAAGTGACAACAGCACTGGGCAGAATGCACAGTTCATTTACAAGTGGTGCGTGTGTGTATATGTTTCTGATACATATACATCTATTGGCATGTATGCATAAAGGGTCATCTTGTTCTAGACACACAGTTCCCTTAAAAAGCATTGGTATACAATATTTTTCTTATTTACAATCATTGGAAAGAGAAAAAAAAGGAAAAAAATCACCATTTCTCGCAGAGAAGATTAGTAAAAAAGTGACGAAGTCACCATAAAAGAGTAAGCAACTCCTAGGAGTTAGTCTTTCAAATTTCCACTAAATTTCTAGTTTTTATACAGGCGCTAAGCCTTGATTTACTGAAGAGATACAGTATTACTTTAAGTGCCCTATCTACAACAGTTAAGTGTGGTATTACTAGTGTGTACCGTACAACACAATTTTACGTCAACGCAATCTTCTGTTTTTAAATCAACTTAAAGTCTGTTGTAGCTTCTCTCGCATATGGTAAATAAAAAACAAAATCAAAATATCCAGAAACTTGATGGTAATGACAGTTAACGTCGCAATACTAGTGTTGAATTATATACGTATCGGTTTAAGGTAAATAAAAGTTAAAACAGTCAGTAATCAGTAGTGAACTGCTTTTAAAACTCTAGTGAAATGGGTGAGGCACGGTAGAGCGCAGGTCACTCTTGTGTTCTCTTAAAGGGATTGGTTGAGATCTTAGTGGACTTTGCAGGAAGTGGCATCGTATTATGTTGCCAGTTTGGCCCAGTTTCGTGACCTTTCAGAGCCGTTGTAGGTAGATGACTGACAGCTTCATATTGGTTGACTGCAGTAAAGCAGTGACCTGAAGATACTCCACTTTAGTACTGAGTGAACATTCAATCATCATTCACTCAGCCTCATGTCATTCTAACTGATTCACTCAAAAGTGGCGGCATTAGTGCAAGAAATGCTGTCAGAGTACTTCAGTATTGGGCAAAAGACTGCACGTTCAAGAACTGCAGAATAAAGCCAACGACATGAAGGTGAGTAGATGATGGCAGAATGCAATGACTCTTTCAGAGCGGTGTGTCGTAGTAGTCCGCAGGTCGCTCACTCTTGGTCGGCCTCTGTTGGTCCTGCTGATGTTGTTTCATGATCTCCTTCACTTCCTCCTCCAGTTCTGGAGGTATGATGAACTGGTCATCGGGGTCGGGTTGAGCGGGGGCCGTGAAATAGCCCCCAGGTTTCTTGGAAGGTGCCTCGGCCACCTCAATCAAGTTGTGGCTCTGCTCCTGCGGTGCCACCGAGCCGTTTCCCCTCCGCTTCCCCAAGGTCTTGCTCCAAGCATCCGTTCCTGCAAAGTTTCCAGTCTTGTCCGTCTCCAGCACAGGCTCAGAGAGCTTCTCTGGGGTTTCCGGGGTGCAAGGTGGAGGTGGCGGTGGAGGCAGCAGATGGCCCAGACAGTGGACGTCAGCTTCCACTTCCACACGACTGCCGTTGGAGAAGACACCAGCAATGGGCTCTTCGTCCTCGCTGTCCAGGCCGTTGTCCGAGAGTGCGCTGGAAAAGGTGGCGCTGGAAAGTTGCCTCTGGAAAGAGCTGCTGGCATTGGGAGCTAGATGGAGTGTGCAGCAAGGGAGGCGTGGGTTCTGCTGTAGCTGTGGCGGGTGGCTCTGTGGATGAAGGTGGATATGTGCATCCTGCAGCAGGAGTGGGGGCTCATCCGAGGAAGCAGTGGATCCCACTTCGGAGCTCATCTCGGAAGCACTGACCTCGGAACTGATCTCGCTGCAGGAGGACGGGGGCACGCCAGCAGAGGAGGCCGGGTACAGACCTGGCCCTGGGCTCGGTGGGGGTTGTGGCGGTGCATGGATGCTTCCAGAGCCTGGGTCCGCGGACGCCGAGCAGCAACAGCAACAACAGTCTTCAGCCACGCTGAGCTGCACCACCACGGCACTAAGGCTGTCCGTGCAGCCGTATGACTGTGCCAATGTGCACAGCTTTTTGGCTGCTGCCAAAGCATCGGGCACCTTCCGTACGGCTTCCACCGCCTCGCTAGGGTCCATGACTTCAAAGAGACCTCTGCTGCCCAGGATAAAGAACTCATCTCTGGGGGTCAGTGGGAGCGTGTTGACGTATGGGCGAGGTAAGACTGCTGGGTAGAGGAATGAATAGCCCATGATGCGTGTGGAGTCTGTTACGCCATTCACTTTGTTGTCCTGTTTAAGAAGAGGAATTCGCCGTAGTGGCGCACTTTGGTGAGTGAACATAGCTCTTTGTAATTGCTATACTAAAACAACAATGTTCAAAGACTGTGTTTGCGAGAGTTAAAGGAATGGTTCACCCCAACATTCAGCCTCAAATCTGAAATTTTCTTTCTTTGGTTTGAAGAATCATTTAGCTGTTTTTATCTAGTCACTGGAATTCAACAGTTTCAAGCCCCAAGAAGCATATACTATAAAAGTAGTGTAAAAGTGGTTTAATCCAGGTCATCTGAAGCGATATGATCACTTTGCATTATGAACAGAGCAAAATGTAAGTTGTTGTTCAGTATTATTCACTTGTTTCAGGACATGAATAATTTTACTTTGTACATTATATATACTGATTGGGTCGCTTCAGAAGAGTTGTGTGAAGAGTATGCTAATGGACAAAAAAATGGCTTGTCCGAGGAAGCATTTATTTGTAGTTTGGGTTCCTTGCCCCTGCTGCCTCTGGCTTGCTTAGTTGGGGACACTTGATGTTCAACAATGTTTTTGATCTGTCTGCATTGACACCATTGTATGAGAACTAAATTGAGCTGGACGATGACATCACTGTTTTCTCCTGAGCTGCTCTATAGATAAATTAACTAAATTAATAACTAATGATTTTTTACAAGGGAATGAATCAATACTGAACTTACTTAAAGGATTAGTTCACTTCTGAATTAAAATTTCTTGATAATTTACTCACCCCTATGTCATCCAAGATGCTCATGTCTTTCTTTCTTCAGTCGAAAAGAAATTAGGGTTTTTGAGGAAAACATTCCAGGACTTTTCTCCATATAATGAACTTCAGTGGGGTACAATGGGTGGAAGGTCCAAATTGCAGTTTCAGTGCAGCTTTAAAGGGCTCTACGCGATCCCAGAGGAGGAATAAGGGTCTTGTCTAGTGAAATGATCAGTCATTTTCTAAAATAAATAAAAAATTATATCCTTTTTAACCACAAATGCTTGTCTTGCAGTGCTCTGCGATGCGTAATTGTGTTGGAAAGGTCTCACGTGACATCTACAAAGTGAACATGCAAAGACTAAGCCAAAAGCCCTTTAAAAAAAGAAAAAGAAAAAGGTAAATCAACGATGTCGGACGATTTTGAAGTTAGAGGAGAAAATGTTTTTCGCTCTACCGTGGTACTTTCGCCTACGTCACACATGACCTTTCTAATGTGATTATGGCATGTGTGGCGGATCGCAGAGCAGTGCAAGATGACCGTTTGTGGTTAAAAAGTATTTTTAAAAAAATGAACAATTGTTTCACTAGACAAAGATCCTTATTCCTCGTCTGGGATCGTGTAGAGCCCTTTGAAGCTGCATTGAAACCTTCCACCTGTTGAACCCAAGTGAAGTTCACTATATGGAGAAAAATCCTGGAATGTTTTACTCAAAAACCTTAATTTCTTTTCGACCGAAGAAAGAAAGACATGAACATCTTGGATGACATGGGGGTGAGTAAATTATCAGTAAATTTTAATTTTTAAGTGAACTAATTCTTTAAGTCAGACAATGACATTTTCTTCTAGAGCTGCTGTGCAGCCAAAATTGTTTTCCTGTTATCACTGTAAAGCTGCTTTGACACAATCTGCATTGTAAAACGCACTATATATAAACAAGTGACCTGGCTACCGTTATATCCTTTTTGGAGCTTGAAACTGCTGGACTATTATTGTACAGAAGAAAACAGCTGAAAGATTCTTATTAATACCTTATTTTGTGTTTCACAGAAAGAAGAAAATCACATGAGTAAGGGCATGATGAATGATGACAGAAATTTAGTTACTCTGTGAACTATTCATTTAACTTTTATAAAAGCAACAGATAAGCAGAATCCACCTTCAAGTCAACATGAAATGGCATTTCACTTCCTTGTGACTCTTGAATGAGAAAAAAATGTCAGACAGGCTTTTAGTTTGTCACAGTGAATTGGTGTGCTGATGTAAAATGGGCATTTCATATCAGAATGAAGTCAGAGCTGAATGAGCAGCCAGGTACCCCTATGCTAATGCTATTTTCAAATCTATCCTTATTTAACCAGCATTCAATTACCTTAGTAAATATTGGCAAGATTTTACAAAGGCAACAGCCTCAAACTAGGGGTATGCGATATTGACAAAAAGGATCTTAATATGTGGCACAGAAGCTGCATCTAAAGCAGCATTTATTTACACTGCAATTACTTTTTAATGAATAATCATGAGATTAATGTTTTTAAAATATTAGAACATAAAAACAAAATATTTTGAATATTGAAATATGATTTTAAATGAAATAATACTTGAAACTAAAACGACCAGTACGTGGCAGCAAGTCTTAACTGTCTTAATTTAGTGAATCACTGAGTCATTCATTCAAACAATTTGTTCAAAACGGCGATTCTTTCAGGAATTAAGCAAGTGTCGCATGTCGCCCCAGTGTGCATGATATGTATATGTATATCATAATGAAATAGTATGTGACATTAGAATATGTTTCTCAAAGCATAGTATGTTGAAAAGTGTTTGCCAAAATCCCCAGATGGTCTTCTATTTCTGGTACATTTTATTTGATTTGGCAATATCAAACCTTATGAAAAATATTTATTTGATGTTATCTGTGTTATATTTGATCTGTAACAAGATTGTGAACTTTTATCAAGATACAAAAGCAAAACATTTGTAGATACGTTTGGCAATTAATTAAGGTGACAGAATGCAATAAATCAATATCACATTTGCAATCATGCTGCTATTCGGAAAAAACAGCACACTTGTTCATGTGATACTGCTTAACTATATAATATAGAACAGGGGTTTTCAAATCAAAGACATTGGGCTTCCATCTTAACACAACGTACACAATGGCGCCTCCCCACCCCTCAGTTTTTACTCATTTTAAATAGCGTTCAGTTTGCAGAGAGCCCTGCACACACACGGTTTGTTTGCACATCAATAATAACGGACTCTCGTCTTGTGTGCCTAATGCACAACTCCTCTATGTCACTGTAATCGTCTTTACCTTGATTACAATCATCATCCATCAAAACTTTACTAGTACGACACTGGATTGCTTTATCCAACTGAGAGATGTAGTTTGCGTATAATTATGCTCATGCAGCGGTTGGGTGTTTTTCAGTCTGTATTTCACCATCACGATGAGAAATGGCTTGGGATGCTCTGAAACAATCACAGAATAGGAGAGAGATCATGCTTTGAAGCCAAATACACTATTCTCTTCACCATCTCTGATGAAATCGCCTGGGTTTTCGACTAACTGTTCGAATGCATTCACTTACTAGATCCTTGGACTGCAAACTTTCCAGGAGTTTACAGTTGAAAATGATCTGACTGAAAACAGAGGAGCTGAAACAAAGTCTCTTGTCCAAAAACCTGCTTCTTTTCACTTTTTTAAAGTATTGTTTCATCTATAATGTATTTATTGAAATTATTAATCAGTAATTAATTAATTTTATTTATTTTTTTTACCACTCTGCACGCCTCTCCTGACATGCTCTGGCACCCCCCCTAGGGTGGGACCCCACACTCTGAAAACCCCTGATATAGAAATATAACACAAAAACTCATACTCATTTTGTCCCAATATCTTGAATTTTGGGGGCATTTTAACTGCATTCTATTAGGACTCTCAAGGTGTGTGTGTGTGTGTTTTTTTTTTTTGCAAAGTGAGTAACATACTCAATGTTAGCTTCGTTAAAACAACAATTACCATATTATCGTAGAAGATACATACCACACACCTCTACCTCAAACAATGACTAAATAGTTTTAGTCGTGTTTAGTAGTGTTTGTTGGCTAAGATAAACTGATATACTAAAAGACTTTTTTTTTTTCTCTGGAATAACATGCACAGATGAATAGAATAGTTCACAATAAGATCAGGAACAGTGAAACAAACTTTCATTTCATGTTGACTTCAATGCCAGGGAAAACCGTTCCTCATACCTCGGTGATGATGGCTTTATGCTGCCGCACACGGTTGTATTCCTCCTTGATACTGATGTTGTGCAGCAGCGACAGCGGAAGCGCCTTCCCGTCGCGACACAGCACGGCCTGACACTTGCCCACATTAGCGGCAGTCAGGGTGAAGCAGCCAGCAGGGTCTGTGGGGTCGTGACGGATGTGACAGAGCGCTGCCGAACCACCCAGCTTCTGCCCTGCAGTGCCTAACTTCCTATTTACCATAGAGGGAAAGGACAGACATATTTAGTATTAATCAAGTGCCCCTCCATACCAACTGTCACCACTTATTATGCGTGCATTTACCTCTGCATGACCAGAAATGTGTTGGTCATGTAATCTTCTTCACTCTTGGTCCTGTGCAGTTCCTCTGCCAGTACGTCGTTCATGGTGCACTGGAGTAAATATGGCACCTCCACGTTCCTGTCCCCGTCAAACACACCGTACAGTGCTTCTCTACTACCGCAGAAGCTGTTCACCGACAGCGCAGCCACACAAAGTCTGTGCAATGCAAACAGACATTTAATAACCGTTGATACAGAGGATTTCTGAAGTCAGTTATCCAGTAGTCACTCACTTGTTTTTGACGCCTGAGGCTTCAGTGTAGCCGTGACTCCAGACAGCCGGCCCTCCTGCAGTCTCATTGGCTGAGAACGATGAGGGGGGTGGATCAATTCGGAAACAGCGGATGTTACTAAAAGTTGAAAGATGTGGAAGTGATCATGTATTATCAAATATGAATTCTTACAGTAGGTCGAAAGCACACATGAAGTCACCTTTATTTCTATAGCGCTTTATACAATAAAGATTGTTGCAAAACAGCTTTACAATAATAAAACACGAAAACAATGATCAATGATGCAAACTTCATTAAATAGACAAATTCTGCAGTAAAGCAGCTCTAAAAAGACAATAGTGTCATTATTCAGCTCAATTCAGATCAGTGTTGCTTCAGTTCAGTTTAGTAACAGTGTCAATGTTGCAAAATTCATAAATTAAGAAACAAATTCAATTTCAGCTGTAAAACAACTCTGCAGAAGACAATAGTGTTGTTATTCAGCTCAATTCAGTCCAGGTTTTGTTCTAATCCGATAGTATCAGTTAAATCGATAACATTACAGAATATTAAGTGCATATAACAAACACGGTCCAAACCGAACACTTCACAAATGTGTAAAAAATGGCTTTGGCACAAAAAACAACAAAAAAACAAAAATAGGGGCTGGTAACCTTTTTAGTTTCAAGCGACTAAAGCGAACAGCATTTGCAGTGCTCTACAGCGAGCCTGGCTTATGCTGACACAATGACTTGTGCTATTTGATGTGAGTTATTTATATCTGATTTATTTATTGTTTTAGTTTTCTCACTGTAATCGGACACTCCTGAGCTTCAAAAGTGTTTATCATAAAAATATTACTTAAGTTGTTTGAGGACAATCAGATGGGAACATTCTAATTTGCGGCATTGACAGAAGTGGAAAAACATGCATGTGTTCCCTTACTTGAGCTGCTCGAGAGTCTTGTGGTCCAGATTCAAGCGCAGGTTTCCCGTTAGATCCAGCTCCTGAAGTTTCGGAGGTAGACTCTCTGGTAAGGTGATCTCACTCAGCTCATTACAGCTCAGATCCACACACTACATACACAACACAAATGGAAATATATGAACGGCATACAAGCAGTAGGCCTGTAGCGATGACTGATTAATTGTCTGACCATGGTTATTTGATCTAACCGTTATTTGAGATAAATTTTCATCACATTTTGCCAAAGGTTATATAAAAAAACACTGTGGTAAAGTACATATAAGATAGTCAAGGGTCTTCCTTCATATAAAATGAAGGTTTGTGGGTTTAATCAGACTGCATCATTAATGTATTAGGCAGGCTTACATTGTAAGTAACATGAAAAAAACAAAAACAATTAAATTGTTAATTGCAGTTGTTTATATGTATTATATGTTAATTGTCAGGACAAAATTCAGGATCGTGACAGGCTCAACGCACAGTGAAATCTCACTAGTCCAAAATCTATAACATAATTTACATAACTGCATATTAAACATCACATAGAAAAGTTTTGGTGTCCTGCAGTATTTTTGCTTTTAGTGTGAACAGAGGGGTTGGAAACAGAGAGAACTTCTCGCAACTGAATGATTTTCACGTCATGATTTGTTTCCGTGAGTTCTTGCACATGCATCGTTTGGCCATACTAAAATACTCAGACAAAAACTAGTGAATTAAAACTAGTTTTGTCAACTTAAATGTAGTAATGTGAAGAAAACTGAAAACAACAACAGCGTGAGTGATCTGACCTTCATCTCCATGAGCTGCATGACCTCAGGGAAGACCTCGATGCAGTTGGAGTGAGCCACCAGCGTGTGCATGCGCCTGCAGTTCAGGATGGTGGTGGGCACTGCCTTCAGCCTGTTCCCACTCAGGTCCACCTCCTCCAGCTCCTCCAGCTTGGCCATTTTACTGCAGAACAGAGAATACTGATTTGATGAAAATATTCATTTAGAAATGTCCCTGTGGACAACTGCTGGCTGGATTAACAGCAAGGAAGTGGACAAAATATATTAATATGAAACTGACATAAGTTTTAGTGTGGTAAAATTCCACATAAGTTTATATCCACACAGATATTTTGTCTAGAAAAGATCAGCCCATAAAACTAAAGAAGAGAACCCAAACAATTATTAATCATTCACACATAAATGTGAATGATTAATATTTGTTTTTAATTAACCAAATGAACCTTCAATTAAACCATCAAAATAGGGAAATATTTTATATAATTTTAAAATATTTTAAATGAGGGGAGAACAAAACACTGAACTTTGTTAAGGTATTTGTCTGACAAAATTATTTGGCAAAAAAAAAAAGGCAAACTACAGCTACAGTTTTTATTTTACTATGCAAAAAAAAAAAAAAAAAAAAGTTCAACAAAAAGCTCACAGGAAAAAGAATACATTGACTACAACATAATCAGTTATTAATATTTAGTTGGTTCTCTCTTGTTTTTGCATGTGTTCATAATATCTTTATATGACAGCCTGGACAAAAGTGTCCACACAATTTGGCAAGTTTGGCAAGTTATCACAAATAAAACAACTGACTCCAAGCACAACTACACAATATGCTTACAAACTATTTAACAATTTTTTAATAATATTTGAATAAAGGGTGAAGTTTTTTCTAGGCTGGACATCACCTGTGACCACCATCACCATCACTTGGTCACACTGTTATTTTGAAATCACGAACATAAATATAACTGATGGAAACATGTTGATGTCTTAACATGTTTACTTCACATAACGGCAGAGAACTTTCATTAATGTCTATTTTCCACTAAATGATGCACTCTGTATATTGAAGAAGTGCAAAACTGTAAATAATACAAGATTGTCATGATTTTCAGGTTTGTGCTCAAAACAGTTCACTGCAAAGATTTACTATTCATGAATCATAAAATGCGAAAATGCCAGGATAATGTTGCAGACACTGTATACTTTATTCTATGAATCAGACTGAATATCATTTGAATGAGTTTAATGTGTGTCTGTGGAATCTGTCTTACAAACCCTTGTCCACGGCACGTATCACTTCTAGTATTTTGCCGATTACATAAAACTTTTTTTAAAAAACACAAAAAGGATTTTTTGAAATGAACTTAATCAAGCAGATACTGTATGTAGTCATAGATGTGACCTAAGGCTATTGACAGACAGTTTGTGTATAAATTTGTAAAAGTTGAGGAAATCTCCCTTGGGAGACATCTTCAATAAAAAAAAAAAATAAAAAAAAAAACATTTCCCCCAGTTTCACAGACAAGGCTTAAGCTAGTCCCAGACTAAAATGCATGTTTGGGCTGTTTTAACTAAAAGCAACTTGCACTAACAGATCTTAAAATATGTCAGTGCCATTGTTTTGTCTCAAGATGCATACCAGTAATGTTTTTTCTAGGGCACGTTTATAAAAGCTACCTAAATGTCCTAATTGAACTAAGACCTAATCCTAGCTTAGTCTAAGCCCTGTCTGTGAAACTGGACCTTGAGGTTTAATGTTGTCACCTTGCTGGGAAGGTCTGCAGGTGATTGTAGGCCATGTGCAGGATCCTCAGGTGTGTGTGTCCCGTCAGCTGAGGCACACACTTGTCCGTCAGGTGGTTGTTGGTCAGATAAAGCTCCTGTAAGATACTGCTGCTCTCTTCTGACAAACTGGATGCTGGGAGATTCTCCAGCTTGTTGGCTGACGCATTTAGACACCGTAAACTGAAGACAAATCACACGTTATTGACAGCGATCTGACACAGAGGAGTCTTACTTGAATGGAATGCAATATGCTCAAACGCTAACATTCAACTTCTGAGATACAAAAGCACTCAGTTACTCATTACGTCATCACATTGCCTATCAACCTGCAAAGTTTTTAGAGTTTTCAGTTTATTTTTGCTTTTTTTATTTCGGTTTATTAATGCTTCTCCAGCAAAGTTTACATTAACTGCACCACTACTAGGACCAGCGGAGACGCATTATTTACAGCTTCTGGCCTGGCAGCATTAATACAGTTTTTAGTTGTTTTCGCACATCCTGAATAGGGACCATTTTGACAATGTTGACGTCTGTACGCAAAACTTTTCAAAAATGCAAAGGAAAACTTTTCTGTTTTTAGTACATCCTTGTCATGTAACCCTTAGTTTGCAGTGCAGACTGTGTCTAAACCAAACTAGATCCCCCCGTTCATACAAGACTACGAAAAGATTATAATCCATACACCACAGTTCAAAAGTTTGGGTGTTTAAGGTTTTTTTTTTTTTTTTTTTTTTAGAAATTATTGCTTTTATTCAGAAAGGATCCTTTAAATTGATCAAAAGTGACAGTAAATACATTTATGATGGTAAAAAGATTTCTATTTAATGCTTTTATTCAGAAAGGATCCTTTAAATTGATCAAAAGTGACAGTAAATACATTTATGATGGTAAAAAGATTTCTATTTCAAATAAATGCTGTTCTTTTGAACTTTCTATTCATTAAAGAATCCTTAAAAAAAGTGTCATATTTTCCACAAAAATATTAAGCAGCACAACTGTTCTCAACATTGATAATAATCAGAAATGTTTGTTGAGCAGCAAATCATCATATTAGAATGATTTTGAAGGATTATGTGACACTGAAGACTGGAGTAATGATGCTGAAAATTCAGCTTTGATCACAGGAATAAATAAAATTAAAATTTTAAAACATTAAAATAGAAAACATTTATTTTAAATTGTAATAATACTTCACAATATTACTGTTTTTACTGCATTTTGATCAAATAAATGCAGCCTTGGTGAGTAGAAGAGACTTCTTTTAAAAACATTAAAAGATCTTACAAGTAGTTTAACTGATTTTGGACAGGTTAGTGTATGCAGTGAGTGAGAACAGCACATCTAAACTGTCGCTAGTCTAATAACGTCTAATAAAGGCTGGTCTTCTGGCTTTAGAGGTGTCTTGGACGCTTTTCAGCTTTTTAGGTCAGCTTAAACCAGCGAAGACCAGCAAAATAAGCTTAGGCTGGTTGAATCATTTATTTTTTCAGCAGGGCACATACATTACACAACACTGAGTAAAATAATCAATGTATAACTACATCACCCTTGTTTTTGATATTTTCAACACTGAATGGACTGTAAATATATTTACAATCAACACTGATCATGGAACTTGTCGCACTGCATTCTGGGATTGTTTTCAGGAGCATGTTTACAATGTGGCAGCACACTAGTGTTTGGAAGAGAGCTCTATCTGATGTGCCACTGCTCTTCAGTGTTTGTGTTTTACCTCTCTGATTTCAGGAAGAGATTACAGGGAAGCTCGACGAGATGATTGTGCTGCACATCCAGCACCTCCACGACAGGACGCTCCACTCGTTCCGGCAAACGCTTCAGCTGGTTATGACTGGCCAAGATCTTCCTCAAACTACCACTGCACAGCAACCTGATGGTGGAGATTACAGTGAGGTCAGAGTGGCAGTGCAGCAGCTCACATCAAACACACACACACAGATGAACACTTACACACACTCAACTTTTTTCATCTTGGCATTTCTCCTTTTTTCTAGAATCCTTCCTAATGTAGTTGTCTAACACTAATAAACCTTTCTTTGTACAAATATTGTTGGCTCTATGACAAATTGCTCTTTTGTAAGTCGCTTTAAGTAAAAGCATCTGCTGTATGCATAGATGTGATTAGCTGAAGCGACTCAAGTCCTTTATAGAGGTGTTTTCCTGCACTGCAAGAACACAATTCAGTAGGAAACACGCTTACACAGCATGCTTGTATTCTTATAGGCAATTGTTCACAAGGATGAAATCACATGGCTACTTCTGTTTTGCATAAACAGCTCTTAAAATCCCCCTTGCAGTCAATAATTTTATCCGTTAAAACTCATCTTTGATAATCACAATGACAGAGAAGAGTCTGCTGACAAAAAATGAATGCAACAGAGCTCGTAATAAAATGAGATTCAACACTTGCCTGGCTTTTTGGAGATGGTGAAATCTGAGGGATTTGAGATGTTGTAAAAGAGACGTGGAGATTGCGTTTTTATTACTCAGGTGAGTATGGTATTGTATTGAAGAGATAAAATGCCAAATGTAGCTCTCTAAATGTAGTTCATTGTAAAACATTATCTATTGTGAAGCGTCATTTCATTATGGATTGTTGTAGGGCTGTGCTGGAATCTAGGGTGCTTTCACACTTGGTTCGATTGTCTGGTCCGAACCTGAGTTCGATTGCTCCCCCCTCACACTGCCCCCACTGGACTGTGTTTAGATTATATTATTTAGGTCCGAACCACAGTGAGTTTGCGTCATCAAAGCAGCAGGTGTTTACCCTGTTGCTTGGTAACAATGGCACAGGAGAAGGTGGCAAAATGCATAACGTTGCTCATCTCACTTTTATATTTTTGTTTTTGAACCACAAGTTTTGTTTCCAAAGCTTCAGTACGTAACAGCACTAGCCTCTGTCTGCCGTGAATGTACTGCAAATGCTCTAAAGATCGCTGAAGGCGAGCAGAAATGAGATATACAGCTCTCTGCTTGCAGTACACCAGTCACACTCATTAGAAAATTGAGTGAAACACACACAAACACACATTTATATAAAATCATACGTCATTAATAGTGGTTCACTTCCACGATTTAGTACGATTGCGTTCATATCAGCAGCGAATCGTATCGGAGTTCACATGAACCCTACCCCAGACCACCCTTTTTAAGCAGTCTCGGGTATGGTTTGTGGGTGTTTGCAGTAATGTTTTCAGCTAGTCAGCTTGAAATTCTTTCCATCTAAACTAGTTATATCTCTTAAGAAGTAGCATAACCATATTTATCCACAGTCACGCAGAGCCGAAGCACAACAAAAACAATGTTCTTCCGCAATGACTATAACTGAATATGGGCATGGACATGTGTTCAGGACAGGACTTTTATCAAGTGTGTCAAGTTTGGGGCAGATTGGACATTGTTTGCCTTAGTTACAGCAACTTCCTGTTTCATGGCGAAACTTTGTCAGGCCGCCAGGGACACGCCCTTTTACGAAAACTCAAGATCTGTGTAGGTAATGGGACAATACATGTACGTCGAACGTAGCCCGAGCCGCACACCATTGAAATTTTATAGGTGGCGCTATCGAGCCATTTTGCCCCACCCATTTCTGAAACCTATATCAGATGTCAATTTTCGCCAGTCCTGACGCGTGTGCAAAGTTTCGTGAGTTTTTCCTCGAGCATGTTTAGGCCCTCTAAAATGCGGTAATGTTTGGAAAAGAATAATAATAATAAACGGAGGAAATCCAATAGGGTCCTCGCACTTTGGTGCTCGGGCCCTAAAGATTCTGGGCTTTTGGAAAAACATTCGGGGCTCCAGCCCCCTTAACCCACCCCTAGCGCCACCCCTGATTCCATGTGTCTACACCAGACAGGAGCGGCGTGACAACGCAACAAAAATAGATAGAACCAATTATAATCAGTGACACTATTTCTGAAGTACTGGAACGGATTTGCAACGGCTTTGTCGTGTCCAGTATCAAGCTGTCACGTCTGGTGTTGACACGGTGTTAGATGTTTTACTGTACAATAGTAATAAATCTATCTCTTCAAGTTAAGGCTGATTTATACTTCTGTGTCGAGTATACGGCGTAGGCTGTGTGTAGCACGCGTAGCCTACGACGTAGCCTGACACGCACCAAAGGCTGCACGGACCGCAAGCGCTGTGATTGGTCTGCTAGAACACCTCCCTCAGGTCAAAAAACTGGCGTGGAGCAATCGGAGAAGAGCGAGCGTTTTCAACTTCCATATGAATGAAAATACACTCTGTTTCAGGGGACACATGCAGTCAAACTGCAACAAAAGTCGTTACCTATTTGCCGCTTCTCTGTCACTTCTATTTGTAAGCTTCTCTGACAACGTACATGACAAGCTGCTTCTTCTTCAGCTTTTACCTTGATACTCAACATGACCGCGGACACTGCCTACTAGTGGTCTGCATGCACGTCGACGCGGACAATGACGCAGAAGTATAAATGAAAACAGACGCAGAGGCTCCGGCGTAGGTCCGAGGCAGAAGTATAAATCAGCCTTTAAACTGAACTTTTATTTTGGTGGGTTGTAGTGAAGATCTTTGAGTTTCTGTGTGTATCTGACAATAGTTTTCTCAAATTAAATGGTGAAATGCTGGTGAAGTGACTCTCAGCAGCTTGAGAAATGAAGGTCATGTGTTCATGTAGTAAGACGGCAGATGCTGAAAACACCACAAGCGTCACGCGTACTTGAGTATGTAGTAGTAGACTTCATATATCAATAGCAGTCTTTAATATTGTCATTCCATATTATACAGTAAATTTTATGTTTATGGCTGAATTCCACAATTCTCTCAGCATTTTCTGCTGTGCGGAAATCATAGGGCCCTACATTTTGATTACAAATATGCAGACTTTAAATGACATGATTCTTTTCCTTAATTGTTAAATTGTCATTCATTACTGGCATTAATGTTGGTGTTTGCACAATGCCAATCTGTTGCTATGATGATGATTATGTCAATCATCAGGAATCCAGAAGTGACTGAAATTTGGCTGTACACACAATCCACACAAACCACAGCAGTTTCACTAAGACACTCACCACGGAGGAAGTTCAGCAATGTTGTTGTGACTGACGTCTAAAACCTCCAGTTTCCTGCTCTCACTCAACCAATCGGGCAGAGACTTCATACAGTTCCTGTGAGAAAGCAAACACACACAGCTGATGACACACATGACAAAACTTCATGTCATGATGTGGGTTTGACTGCAGTGATTTCACATCCGATAATGACAAAGATGCAAGTGAGAGCAATCAAACTAACCTAGAGATGTCCACGTATGTGAGGTTGGAGGCCACAGGACTCAAGTCTAACTCTTGCAGCTCTGTGGAACAGATATCACAAAGCATTAAGAGAGTGGATGGATGTTGTGGGTTAATGTGAGGCATCATGGTGTGTGCGCTACCGTTGTTGGAGGCGTAGAGAGCCTTGAGCATGCAGCCGCGCAGACGTAGGCGTGTGAGGCGGTTCCTTTGACAGTGCAGAACCTCCAGCCGTGGGAAGACGGACACGTCCAACTCAGTCAGACGGTTATCACGTACGTCAAGCTGTGTCACGTGACGCAGAAACTCCGGCTCGTCAGGTACCACACTGGAGATCTGGTTCAGACTGATGAGATGGAAAATTCACCAACTTCATTGCAAATACACTACTGACACTTTACACAAATCTATTTGCGTATCAAATATGATACAGTAGGCCTCTAAATGATCAACATGTTAGTTTACCCAAAAATGAAAATTTTGTCATTAATTACTCACCCTCATGTCGTTCCACAGCCGTAAGACCTTCGTTTATCTTCCGAACACAAATTAAGATATTTTTGGTAAAATCCAATGGCTCAGTGAGACCTCCATTGACAGCAAGATAAGTAACACTTTCAAATGCCCAGAAAGGTACTAAAGACCTATTTAAAACAGTTCATGTGACTACAGTGGTTCAACCTTAATGTTATGAAGCGACGAACTTGTGCACCAAGTTCTTGTGCACCAAAAAAAACTAAATAATGACTTTATTCAACAATATCTAGTGATGGCCGATTTCAAAACACTGCTTCATGAAGCTTCAAAGCTTTATGAATCTTTTGTTTCGAATCAGTGGTTTGGAACGTGTATCAAACTGCCAAAGTCATGTGATTTCAGTAAACAAGGCTTCGTTACGTCATAAGTGTTTCGAAACGTTTCGAAATTTCAATGGTTCATGTGACTTTGGCAGTTTGATACACACTCCGAACCACTGAATCGAAACAAAAGATTTGTAAAACTTCGAAGCTTCATGTGTTTTGAAATCGCCCATCACTAGATATTGTTGAATAAAGTTATTTTGTTTTTTTTTTGGCGCACAAAAAGTATTCTCGTCACTTCATAGCATTAACATTGAACCACTGTACTCACATGAAATGTTTTAAATTTGAAAGTGTTAATTATCTTGCTGTCAATGGAGGCCTCACTGAGCCATCGGATTTGATCAAAAATATCTTAATTTGTGTTCCGAAGATGAACAAAGGTCTTATGGGTGTGGAACGACATGAGGGTGAGTAATTAATTACATTTTTGGGTGAACTAACCCTTTAATAATTTATTAGACTTAGCTGTGTTATGCTTGAGGCCATGTGTTGCAGTGATTTAAGTGTGAAATGTAGATTAATAATCCACTAGTATCTACTATCACAACTAGTTTGATGATGCTTGCGCTCACCGGAGGTCGACGTGTTTGAGCGTCAGCAGACGGAAGGTCTGTAGTGTCAGCACCGACACTTTATTTCCAGCCATACAGAGTCTTTCAATGGCGGGCAGCCGCTCCAGCACCGACGGCACCTGTGTGAACTCATTGAAGGACAGACCCAGATAGGCCAGCCTCTGCAGACAGCCCAGCTCCACAGGAAGAGCGCACAGCAGGTTACCGTCCAGCACAAATGTCTGCAGACTGACACAGAGCAGGACATGACCTCATCAACAAGAACAAGTAAACTACCCAGCAAACAAAAATAACTTCTAAGAACGTTTTGCTAACATTCACATTACGTTATGAAAAAGGTATTTTCTGAATGTTCTCTAATTGTTTAAAATGTCCAATTTTTTTTTATTTTTTTTTTAAATGTTTAATGTTAAGGAAACAATCCATTTAATCATTTTGCCTACATTATGAGAATGTTTTCTGAACGTTCTAAAACAAGTAGTAACATTTAAAAACTGTCAGATGAACATCCAACTAAAACGTTTCAGGAAAAAAACATTGCATGAACTATGCTAACGTTTTTAGGACATTATTAAAGACCAGATAACATTAAACAAACATTCTATTAATGTTACTGGAAGAACGTTTATTCATAACTTTGAGAGAACCTTGCCAGAACGTTAGCTAATATTAGCTGGGTATTACTATGTAAATTATCCCTTCTGTAAAGAGGCCATCATTTATTGTTATTACAGTAAAACTGTGGAAACTTGACTCTTGAGAGGGCTGGATAAGCACGAGTGTGTCCAGCAGGTGGCAGCAGTGCAGTGAGTGTCACATGACTGCTGCCTCTCATATTTACCTTCACATTGTAGAAGCTGATGTGATGTTAAGATGTTTCTCATTAGAAGGTGATAAACATCTAGTGTTTATTTTGTATTTAATTATTATATTTAGTTACCATTATATTCGTAAGTTTGAGTGTATTAGAAAAATGAATATGTACATTGAAAACCTGACAGTAAAATGAATTTAGAAACACTATCTAAAAATAAAAACAAATAATATAAAATAAAAATTAATGTGACATTTTTCCTTGGTAAGCAAACCAGTCCACATAAAATAATATATTTTAAACTGTTTTTTTTTTTTAACACATTTACAAATATTATGAAGTCAAACATATTTTGTTTAGAATAGCCTCCACTAATGAAACATTCACAATAAGACCAGAAAAGTGAATTGATGACTTCATTTCCATTGACTGCGATCATGTCATTAAAGGTGAAGTATGTAAGATTTTTACGTTCAGATACATTCCCTGTTTATTGTTCATTAACTATTAGTATGCCATTCATGGGTTTATCTTCCCCAAAACTGTCCCCAAGAGTTTAGGACGTGGCTACTGTAGCAGGCGAAGCCAGAAGGTGTTTAGCCGGTGTGGAACCATCACTGAAGCGCTACATGGAAAAATAAATTCACCTTCGGTTACAGAGATGCAAGCCAAAATTTGCTGCATTTAGACCTTGAGAGAATAAAAGGGTCAAGAACACGTCAAAGTGAATGGGGCGTTGCGATGCCACGTACTACAATAGACGCTTCAATACCATACAGTATCATCATGCACCCATTCAGAAAGACAAAGTTTATAATGTTTTCTTTTAGGTGTCCACTGTAGACAGTTTCAAACTTGTGTAGTGTATCATGTCAAAAAATGCGCCCCAGTGCAGATCATTTGGATTTGTTTATTATAAGCGAGACGCTTGCATTCGCTCTTTAGTCCACTCAATTGCTTACTCATGACACATAACAACACAGCTATTATGTTGGACATTTTATTAATAAAGTAGCCTACTTTTACCTGTTGAGACATGCCTTCACAAGCACCCATAAGAGCTGTTTGCGATGTTTGAGTTTGGAGAGGTGCAACTTGCAAAAGAGGCGTTTGCAAGGTCATTTGAAAATATGCTTTATTTTTGTAATTCCACTAGTTGCAGCCAGTGTCGCAGAAAACACTTGCTTCACCTTTAAACACATCTGTGGCTGACACACTCACTTGGTCATGTTGCCCACTTCAGGATGGATGGAGGTCAGGTGGTTGCAGCTGAGGTTGACCTCTGTCAGCGTGCTAATGGAGCAGATGTGCCGCGGGAAACTTCCCAGCTGGTTATTAGAGAGATTGAGACTCCGCAAACGGGAAAATCTGCAGGAGATCAAAATTTTAATTAAAAAAACGAATCAATTGAATGAATACAAATATAACAATTTATTAAAATTGTAGCAATAATAGTGCCCTATAAAATGTATTAGGCAATCAAATAAAATTTGAAAGATAAGCTGATCTGTGAAACACACTGACCTCTGGAGCTGCAGCAGTGTTTGGTCAGCAGGCAGGAAGTTGTGTTTGAGGTTGAGATGCGTCAGGTCTTGACTGTACAGCAGGTTGGGTGGCAGTTTCTCTAGACTACAGCAAGACAGATCCACCGAACTGATCCTCTGAGACACCATCTGACAGACAAACAGGTCATTCATCAAGGTATGAAAACTATAATAGTATCTCAATGACACTAAAATAATACTGGTTTTCTGGTTTAACGGGTGAAAATAGTGTGTCTGATCACTTAATATAGTTGCAGTACACTCTCCTCAACAACACACAATCGTTCATGACTGACAACTGACTTAGTAAAAAGCATTCATTAATAACACAGCACACGTCACCCAAAACATGACACGATCACATTAACACAGCAGCCTGAAAGCGCCTTTCCTGCCTCTTGTGAGGTTTTTCTAATCTGAGGGTCCCGGTGGGCAGGACAGCTCTCATAGCACAAGGTTGTCTCTGGGAAAGGCGCAGTAAAATAGGCTGGCCAGGCTTGCCCTACTTGCGTTTGTTTAGGATGGTTCGTTCGTAGTAAAGTATGCTAAAGTAGGACTCACAACTAGGGCTTTTCACACTCTTCCTGTGATGGAATGATGGAGTGTCATTTTGAGGGCAAATGTAGCTTAGATCAGACCAATGCTCCAGAATATCTGAACAGCTGCGTTTCAAGATTCTTTAAAGGTGCTGCAGTATGAACTATGTAAAGTGGTAAGACTGTGTATGCAAACGTGCTACAGAAGCACAACGGTCTAAAGTCCACGAGCAGAAAAACGCACACTGATTTACAGTAGGGGAATGTGTGCTTCTGTTAGATCCTACCAGAGTTTATTTCCCACAAGCCCTTTACAGTATTTAGAGTTGAAAAGGACACACATCAGTAGATAAATGCAAGTTAACGACAAGAAAAATAACACTAGGCAAAGTTCACCATAGTGCAAGAACATAAATGTTTAACAAACACAGAGTACAAGAACACATAGAGTGATCCAGAGCTTGAGTACGGATCACAGAAATTCTCTTGATTCAATCTTCTCTGCTTCAGTTGTGATCGGGTCACACTATTCACATTCTCACTAATCACTCACGGATTTCCCATTCACACTGTTAATAGAATGCAGCACATTATATTAAAGGTGGGGTAAGCCATATTTCAAAAACACTGTTTGGAAGTTAGTTGGACTGACATCAACAACAAACATGTAGCCAATCAGCATTAGGGGGCGTATGACGGTTGAGGAGAAAGAATGAGCAAGAGGGAGATTTGAAGAAAGAATGCAGAAAGAGAGATGAGACACAGTACAAAAGAACTCAAAAGAATATCACTGGAATGAAGGTTTATGACTGGGCAAGCGTATTAGGACCCGCGTTACTATTAGGAAAGCTTTCCAGCGCTGGAGAGAGCTAAGCAGGAAAACCTGAAAACAGACGGAGAGGCTGCTTTGATTCCGCTTTACACGTGAGTAACACTGGGTTTGAGTGTCATTGATGGTCTGGAGCTGCTGTGCTGTTGGCAGCTAACAACAAACTCTTGTTTGTATTTACTCTCATGTACCGTATGTTAATTTTTTGTGCTTCCTTGTCGTTCATTCATTATCATTTATTTTTCGTGAAACATTATTTTGTTGTACGTCAGCTGTGATAAACAGACTTCCACTCTCGCATTGCATCTGTAAAGGCTGATTTATACTTCTGCGTCGAGTGTCAAGTAGGCTGTGTGTAGCACGCGTAGCCTATGACGTAGCCGCACGTGCACCTCTTCAAAAATGTAACAACGCGTCAATTCTACGCAGACCGCAAGCGCTGTGATTGGTCTGCTAGAACACCTCCCTCAGGTCAAAAAACTGGCGTGGAGCAATCGGAGAAGAGCGAGCGTTTACAACTTCCATAGGAATGAAAAAACGCTCTGTTTCAGGGGACACATGCAGTCTATTGCAACAAAAGTCGTTACCTATTTGCCGCTTCTCTGTCGCTTCTATTTGTAAGCTTCTCTGACAACGTACATGACAAGCTGCTTGTTCTTCGGCTTTTGCCTTGATACTCAACATGACCGCGGACACTGCCTACTAGTGGTCTGCATGCACGTCGACGCGGACAACGACGCAGAAGTATAAATGAAAACAGACGCATAGCCTACGGCGTAGGTCCGACACAGAAGTATAAATCAGTCAGTAGTTCCATGGTTTTTGGACATTTACCAATGATACTAAGACAGTAACCATTCAGGATAATGGATGGTCTGTATCAAAGTTTTGCTTGTATGAAAATGTTGGCAAATAAGGCGACTCAGTAGATTTTGCATCAGCTGTAGTGTGTAGAAGGAGACACACACACACACACACACACGCACGCACGCGCACACACACCTTAGCCGCCTGTCGGTGCCAACGCAGGTGTTCAGTGAAGCTGTCGAAGCTGATATAGTAGGTCTGACTCTGAGGTCCTGCCGAGCTGAAGGCCAAACAGTGACTGTGTTTCTTCACTTCTTCCACCTGAACAAAACACAAACACACTCAAACTTACACATGAACGAGATACACTCCCCATGCAGTGGGGTAAAAACACATCATATTCATTAGTGTCAGAGGTCTGTTTACATCAAGAGCTCAACAGCAGCAGTGATGCTTGATGTGACAGAAAGAACTCAATATTTAGTCTAGCAGTCTAGAAACATAAATGAACACTGACAGAATACGAGACTTTAAACACACCTCTGTTTGTTTAGCACTTCATTAACTCTCAAAACCACCATAAAACTTTACAACTCACTAACCAATGTCCACTATGTCTGTCCTCTCCCTGAACTCTTGTTTTAAGTGTTGCTCATTGTTAAAGTAACCAGGATCTTGGGAAAGTTGCTTTATAAATATAACCCGGTGATCAGTACACACAGGCAATATAAAGTGAAGGAACACTGTGAATATTGAAGTCACCTTAATCATCCCTTGATTATTTTAATTATATTTATACTGTATTTTAGTTCCTACACAAAACATTTAAATTGACTTACACCATGGTCTATGTGACCATTTATTTCTGATGGGAGTGTGTGCTGGAATGAAGATTAATAGACAGGTAGTTTAATGGACAGGTAGTTCCAGTCTTTTTAACCACCATTCTAAATGAATGAATTTTAAATAATGAATTTTAAATTCACTGTTATTTCCTGTATAATTTGTGTGCCGCTAAAATCAATGACAGCTTTAACTCATCAATGCTGGCAAGTTACCATGGTATATGCAATGCAATCCATGGCTAGGTGTGTATTAAATGATTTTAATGCACTCCACATTGTGAAAATCATTTAATGCAAATCTATCCATAGATTACCTTTTACTTGAAAACAATGGCAGTTTGGTCCAAGTTATGTTTTCTCTGGCTGGAAAAATTATCATTTTAAGCCATACATAGAATACTGTCAAAATGCTGAAGAATATCAATTCTTTTTTGACTTCTTCTGCCCAGTGTACTTCGGGAGAAATGGCTGTAGGATCATTGGTTTGGGACAAACATTCCCCGCTGCCTAGGATAATAAGCCTGGGTTCAGTACCTTTCCTCCAATCAGTGGCAGGATGTGCATCTTGCCCGTATGGCTGGCCTTCACTGAGGACACCATGAGACAGGTGCCACATAAAATCACCTGCCGCCGACTCCAGCGGTTCACCGGTAGCTGCAGCTTTCCTTTCCGTACATTATACGTTCCGGAGAGCTGGATGCGCTCGGAGCTCTCGATGCTGTGAGGTTTTCCTGCAAAAAAGAGAAAAAAATGAGCCTGACTTTCCCACTCCACTCCTACTGTCAACACATCTAATGCAGCTTTAGACACACAACACATTTCACACTGCACAATTGTTGTTTGCATTTATCTATACAGGAAATGAACTGAGTGAAGTCAAAATCTTCCACACTAGCAAATGCCTGGCACACTAGAAAAGATTAAGTGAAGTTCAGCAGTAAGTACTAGTAATGAGTGGAATTGAGCAGTCAGTACTAGTAAAGATCAGAATTCAGCAGTCAGAAACAGGAAAAGAGGCAGTGACGTTCAATAGTCAGTACTAGTAATGAGTGAAATTCAATAGTCAGTACTAATATAAAGCAGAATTCAGCAGTTGGTACTACTAAAGAGCAGAAATCAGAAGTCAGTATTAGATGAGAGAAAGTAGAGTTCAGCAGTCACTAGTAGTAATAATGAGTGTACTGAAGCAGTATTGAGAGCAAAATTCAGGAGTCAGTACTATTTATGAGCAGAAGAATTCATCAGTCAGTACTAGTAAAGATCACAATTAAACAGTAGATGCTAGAAAGAGCATAATTCAGCAGTCAGTAGTACTAGTGAAGAATTAGTCAGTACTAGCGAAGAGTAGAATCCAGCAGTCAGCACTAGTAAATATAACAATTAAGCAGTAAGTGTTAGAAAAGAGTAGAAAAGAGTAGTTCAGGTTGGGAACTGCATTCACATGTAAAGATTCTTTCAGTATTTCAGGAGTGTTCCATCTGTACTGTGTTTACATCAGCCATAGAGAAACATGTACAATATGTTCTGCATGTTCTTGACTAACTATGCAGCAACATTTCTGCTTTCACCTCTTTCAGGCAGAGCAAGCAAGATCTGACCCAAAAGCAGCAGTAGTATGTGGGTCAGGACCCCACGGTATGCCGCATGGAGCGCTGCAGCCCACTTTACAGCAAGACCATCAGCAAAGGTTTAACATGACACCCATTCTTATTCATAAATAACAACACCTCAGATCTGCATAAGAACATTACCTTCTTCAGAGAAGGGAAATACAGACATTGCTTCATGTTGGTGAACATACTGATTCACCGCAGTATTACACCACTGTATTCGTGAAGGTTTTTATTGTTGTTAAAAAATGACCAGCTACTTGATCAATTACTGGTCTCACTCGAACGCCTTAGTTACAGTGTTATATCTCTTGTGTTATGTTGTGACCTGTTACAGTGAATGAAAAAAAAAAAAGATGCTTACAAATCTTGATGCTATAGACCAGGCATAGGCAATGTCGGTCCTGGAGTGCCGATGTCCTGCAGAGATTAGCTCCAACCCTAACCAAACGCACCTGAACAAGCTAATCAATGTCTTCAGGATTACTAAGTGTGCATTCTCTAAGGCTACAGGCAGGTGATTTTTTTTTCAGGGTTGGAGCTTAAACTTTGCAGGGCAGTGGCACTTCAGGACCAACGTTGCCTATCCCTGCCATAGACAGACAGACAGACAGACAGACAGAGAGACCTCACATGGATCTTAAGCATGATTTAGGCGTGTTGTGCTTTTTCCCTGAGCAAGAGGAAACCACAGCTCTTCCTGCTTGAGAGCTCTTCTCTGACTGACATACACCCTGAACTAGTGTTGTCACGGGTGACCTCTCCTTTTAATGCATGGATCAACAAAGCTGGTATCACTTCAGCACAAGTTCAGTGACTGAGTGAAAACTCCTGTTATATTCAGTGGTGTGAAGTAACGAATAACAAATACTCACGTTAATACAAAATTCTGTTTTGAAACTCTAGATGGCTGTTAGGTCCTTAACTCAATCTGCTTGAAATCACATCATACTCTGTAGAGCACAGATGATTGGTTTCTGCTGTATCAGTAGCCAATGAGCTTGCTGCTCAACCCTCAAATACTTAGTCAGCATTTGCTGTAACATTTGCAGTACACTTTCAGAAACCCTCCACCTTCCCCAGCTCCACCTGTATAGATCACCTTCATCATTTCAAGTTCAACATTTTTGTTTCATTCAGTGTTGGATGCTGCCGATAGAGCAGCTTATTCGCTGAGACTGCCGCGGCCCCACAAAGAGACGTGTATTTGTGTGTTTTCTTTTCTTTTTTTTAAAGTTTTCCCAGAAATACTTCCATACTTAATGCAATTTTTTACTTACAAATTATAATATAAGCATAACCATTTAAGTAAATTTAGCTGCGTAAAAGGTAGGGGATGATGCCCCCTTTTAGAACAATGTGGTTTTTTATGTTTAAATTGTAACATATTCAATAGAATGGAATTACATTGTAGTTGACTCACTATCTAAGCCTATTTCAGTGCATTAGGTGAGGTAAACTGACCTCATAATATCAGTGATTCTCATGTCTTTATCACAAAATGCTAAAACTGGCACCATTTTGGAGAGAAATAGGCTCTTTTTAATCTCTCTCTTTTAACCCATCTCTGGTGTGTGATGCTGAACTCTCATTGAGATTTTTTTTTTGGTATTTTTTGCACTATTCTGAACATTGATATTTTATGTGCAACAATAGCTTGCTCAGTGTTTATTAATTAACGGTGTTGTATGTAATTTTTTTAGACTGTACTAAATGACAAAAATACAACGTGTTTGCAGAGATTTGGGAAACATGCTAAGTTCATATACTTGTTTCTCCGAAAAACGTTACAGACAGTTATTCCACTTTGAATTGTGTATTCCGTGTCAGAATGCTTTTGTTTTGGTCTGTGTGATCCCGCCCAATTTACCCAATAGTATTTTGACACTCCGGGTTGCCAGTTTGCGGAAGACACATTATTTTGTAGCCACGGAAGCCAGCAAACAAACTAGTTGTATTACTTGATGTATTTTAAAAAGTTTGCAGTTAAAATTAAAACTGTTGAATGAAAGATATTTTTCATTATTTCTGACAAAAAAGTACAGTGTGTATTGTACAATTGTCACATGCCTGTCTAATGTTGCACCTTGTTCTGTTTGTCACATGTTCTTAGTTTCCCGCCACTTGTTTGTTCCCTTGATTACTGATTAATTAGTGTCTTCAGTTCAGGTGTGTCTAGTTAGTTTCTCCCTTTGTTCACTGTGTGTATATATACCTTCAGTTTGAGTTAGTTCCTTGTCCTGTCACTGTTGTTTTTGGATGTGGTTACCTGCTGTTTGATTCATCATTAAACCTTTGAGTTCTATTTGAAACCTCTCTCCTGCCTTCTTCCTCCTATGGTCACACACTGTGACAGATGACAGGACCCCAACAAAACACCACCATCCTGGCTGAGGACCACCTTTGGGGTTTGAGGCAGTGGTCGTCTGTTGGAGAGGTATGTGGAAGAGTATTCTGAGCTCTCTTGTCAAGTGGGCTGGCCGGATGCTTGCCTTAGTGCTTGTTTTCAGATGGGCCTGGATGAGGATACCATTCGTTATAGTGAACCTGCTTGTTATTTCTCTTTAGTCGAGTCAATATCGTTCTCTATTTAAATGGTTCAAATTTTGAAGTTGAAGAAGTTAAAGTAGAGAAGTATCGTCCTCGGTTCTTTGATCGATAGGTTTCGCCTTGGCTCAATGCGCCCTCATCTCCACTGTGGCCCTTCATCCCACCCACTCCACTAGGCTTCCTCGTCTCACCGGCTGCGACTTGGTCAGGCATCACCCTGGTTCCACCTCTGGATTTCTGGCTGTCGGTTGCACCTCTGCCTTCCATCCCTCCGACTCCACCAGGCTCTGCCTTCCCTCCAGCTCCTCAGTTATCCTCGGTCGCACTGGCTCCACAGCGGTCTTCTGTACCCCCATCTCCGCCTCCGTCCCATGAGCCATCAGCTCCACCTTGGCCCTCCGGATCTTCTGCGTCACCCAGGGTCCGTGTCTCTTCGCCTCCGTCTGGTTCTCCACCACTGCTGGCAGTGTTGCAGCGGCCAGCACCGCCATGGCTTCTTCCTGGAGTCCTCAGATCTACCTGCTCCGTCACTCTCCAGCCAAGACTCCAGGACACCCACCCTCCCACCCTGGTTGTTCTATCTACGGCGTGAAGACGCACCTACCAGGAGGGGGGAGTAATGTCACATGCCTGTCTATTGTTGCACCTTGTACTGTTTGTCACATGTTCTTAGTTTCCCACCACTTGTTTGTTCCCTTGATTACTGATTAATTAGTGTCTTCAGTTCAGGTGTGTGTAGTTAGTTTCTCCCTTTGTTTACTGTGTGTATATATACCTTCAGTTTGAGTTAGTTCCTCGTCCTGTCACTGTTGTTTTTGGATGTGGTTACCTGCTGTTTGATTCATCAAACCCTTGAGTTCTATTTGAAACCTGCTCTCCTGCCTTCTTCCTCCTATGGTCACACACCGTGACAACAATGTTTTTAAATTGCATTGTACAGTGTTTATTATAAGTACTCACTACTTACTATTGAGCAGATTATGATTAACTTGAACGCCTCTGAATGGCCGTTCGTACATTCAACTAACATGTCTATAATTGGCTACAATGTAAACAGTCCTTTTAAAAGTTCCTTATATTAGTTGAGTGTATTTCCCGTTAAATTCAAACCATCACATCTGATTAGCAAATAACTAATTTACCAAGTCGATGAACTGAGTCCCACATTACTTAATTCATATGAATTTTCCACATTGCTGACCTAAAGTGAATCATTCCATGCTGTAGTAAATGGGACGCCCCACTAACTTGTCTCCCAGCCTTATGGATAACTCCAAGGACATAGACTCTGCGTTCATGGGTCAGCAGTCTGTCCTATGTTTGAAATGGGCTCTGTTTTTACACACCTCATCCTGTTTTGAGCAGTTAGGGAGATCCAGTCCTCTGAGTATCCGGCACAAAGCAGAAGAGGGTGTGTATCCAGGCTATATTTGTCCACGTTCTGCTCGTGTGGCCTAATGCACTGGTGAAACCGCCTATGTGACATATTGGGGCTAAAAACTCCTGAATAATTTCTTTCAGGAGTTTAAAAGGCTTGTGACTATGAGTGACATGTTCTGGAGAGGTTCGGCACACCACCGCAGCTGCATTACACAATCTGATGATTTTCATCATTTTTCAAAACATAATATGTAGTTGATGCCTCCATATTGTTAATTTTTTGGGGATATATTTTAATATTTAAGTATTGTATTATCAGAGGAAGCATCATTTCAACTAAACAGAAGAGACAAGAATACTTTTTGTGCACAAAAACAAATCAAATATAGCGACTTTATTCAACAATTTCCTCTCTACCCTGTTATTCTCATACGTAGTTTACGTTGAAGACACATTGCAAAGCTTTCAGGTTCTACATTAGAACGCCGGCTCAGTATTGGCCGGCTTCTGCGTCAGCATCACACGCATATGTCGTGGTGCTTACGTGAACAGCGTTGGCCAATACTGAGCCGGCATTCAGACGTAAACACGGAAGCGCTTCACTGCGTCAACTGCGTAGGAGATTGACAGGGTAGTGATGAAATTGTTGAATGTGGACCATGAATGTGGTAATTTCGTTGCTTTCTATGGGAGATAAAAAACCTCTCAGATTTAATCAAAAATATCTTAATTTGTGTTCCGAAGATGAACGAAGGTCTTGCGGGTTTAAGTACAGATGAGATCACCATTCTCAATCGCAGCTGCACTTCAACCTCAGAGTCAATGGATGTCCCGCCGCCAGAGGACTAATGAAACTCCTGCTAATTCGTCACTCTCTTCAGAAAGATCCAGATGTTCAGAGAGACAGTGTCGTCTGTCCAGAGGATTTGCTGCTTCCTATGATGATGTACACTGCACGGCATGTGTATTATACAGCATCACAAAGACGTCACATCCACTTGCTGCAGCTGAACAGTGGTAGCAGAAATAAGACCTATGACTAGATTGACTATTATTAAATGGAATTATGAAATTTGTTGATGTTTTATGCATACAGATCAGACGCCAGCTCACAACAGTGTCTGATATGGGACTTCTTTCCATGTGAAAAAAAGTTCAGTACCGTATTTTTCCTTAAAGTATAAGAATATAAGACAACCCCCCCTTTTCAAGATGTAGCCTACCTTTTGGAAAAAGGCTTTTTGAAGACCAAATCTTGTATTTTACAAAGAAAATTTGTATAAAGAAAATGCTTTTATCTTTAATTTTTGTATTGAAAGTATGGTAAATACTGGTAAAATGTACCATGGATAACACTTGTGGCATACCATAAAAATAACCTGTAGCAATATAACAATTAGGCTATTCATCTCATAGTGAAAACCATGTAGCCTACCAAAATTTTAATAACAGCAGAAGTGAAATATTATTGTAGTTTTGCAATCTGAGTACAGTCTTACATTTTTAAAATCACGTACTGGGGAAGTTTGGCCCCGTCAATGAGGCACACAAACATGACAGTCCACGGCTCTTAGACGGTAAGCTTTTCTTTGACTGTTAAGAGTTTTTAAGACTGTCTTTTTGCACTCGCGATCTTCTAACATTACACTCTGACACACCATATTTCTTGGCACACTCGTTTTACGTGTATTTGGCGCCACCTATTGTTGCAGGTGTATTATAGACATGTAAAAGTCTAGACTCTGAATATAAAGCCCTGTCCACTCGAACATGAGTATTTTCAAAACCACAGCTTTTTCTATGCGGTTTGGCCGTTTGTCCATACGCAAACGCAGTATCCGATCACTGAAACTTTGCGTTTTTGAAAACTCCTGCCAGGGTGAAGTTTTTTATAAACTCCGGTTGTAGTGTTGTTGTGTAGATGGTGAAACCAGAGATTTTGGCTTGTGACGTCGGAACCAGAACTGGTAATAACCTTTTTTCCAGGCTTCTGATTAGCCAACATGGCTTTACGGTTGGGGTTATATTGCCACCTGTTGGTTTGGCATGCTCTTGACAGCGCTTCATAGTGTGTTTTTGCATTTTCTTTCTTTTTTTTAAATGGGGGAAAATCTTAAAATACTCATGTACGTGTGGATGCCGTACATTAGTGGACGCCGTCGTGGATGCCGTTGGGTTTTTTGGGCCGATTCAGCATGTAGAATCAGCATTGGGCCGTGTGGCGAGAGAGAGAACTCTGATTGGCTGTTCAGTTTAGTGAACGAGTTGAAGTGCAAGAATAATAGCAAAACAGTGAGCAAACAATTCAAGGCGGTACAGATAGAACACTGCTCTAATTTTACGTCATGTACCTGAGTGTTCCTGGGTCAATGTTTAATATTAACGTGAACCAAGTGGAATGTTGAAAGTGATCAGCATAAATGATAGATTGCGACATGCCATGCTTCGATTGATGTGCATTTGAATGAAATATGTACGCCTTCATGGAGTGAATCAGGATAAGATTAATAAATTCTGCTCTGTACCTCATACAAAACTATTATATACCTTTTTTACGTTATTTTTCTTTATAACTGTACATATTTTTAAGAAATTGGTATGGGTAGGTTTAGAGGTAGGAGTGGGATTAATGGCTCAAAAATATATTTTTAATGCTATATTGTTACAAAAAGTGTCATTTACCTACACATTTCTGTCCATTATATTTATTCTTTTAGTATTCTCTATAAAATGGTAGGGTTTGGGGGTAGGGTTAAGAGATTTACAATTCATCTATAAAATGGTAAAAGGGCAATTATGTAAATATCTTTATGATTTAAAAGACTTGTAAATATTTTACATTTCTTTAGCTGTAAATACGTAAATGTTTGATGGCTGTATGAGGATAGTCACAATTACAGTACATATATTGATGATATATATTGATGCATTCAGATCCCCACAGACACACAGAGAGGCGGGAGGATTTGTTGTGTCCTCTAAAGTTTCTCACAGAAAGGAGAGACAGACAGCTCAGCACAAAGATGCTGCTGAATCTCCTGAAATCTCATCTGGATCCAGATGCTCAATACAGCAGTTATACACAAACACCATCTGAGCCTTTACTGCAGGGCTTTACCAACCACATCACCAGCCCACTGCGCACTGCACACGCTGCTGATCACACTCACATCTATATGAAATACATAGTCCAGAACTTATTTATTCATAAAACTTAGAGAAAAAAATTAAGAAGGTATACCTTTCAGAATCTAAAAATTTGTAGTACATAAGAAAACTGTAAGCAAAAGAGAAAATACCACATTTCTTAACCAATATTAAGCAAAATTGCTTATCATTATTTTAATGTTATAACCAATAACCCAGGTGAAAAAAAGTAAACTTCCATAATGTACTTAAAGTGCTCGATTTTTGCACACTAATTTTGTACTTAATATCCTAAAAAAATGTCTTTAGTACTTCTTAAAGCTGCAGTCTGTAAGTTTTGCCTCTTTGTCGCCATCTCTTTTTGAAACCTGCAATTGCAGTTATTTGTGGAATTATCATCTTTACGTGGGTTTTGCATCGGCACAGCGCAAATGAATCTAATGTTTTGAGGAGAATATATGGTTGTCAGTCACCACACCGGTGTGGATACTGTACTTCGGAATCACAGATTGTAGTGACCAAAATAAGAATTTTCACCGGAAAATGTCATCTGAACAAATAAGTAACAAATCTGCCACTTTTGTTCTGACCAACTGAGAAAAAAAGCATTACAATAAATCGTGCTAACAATGGTGATTAAATCTAATGATAGCTGAGCTCATATCACAGCAAACCGTGCAAATTACTATTATTTTTATATTTTGTTCTCAAATTGTTCATATTAACAACTTTAGCATTGCATAACTATGTGTATTTTAGTGTGTATTAGTGTTACCTGTAGATTTCAATTTCTGTACAGTCTAATCTCTAACAATAATTTGTCATACCATACAATCCGCCATCAAAATGATACATTTAATTATTCTAGCTGCTGTGAGAAAAGGCTATAAATGATCCACCATCTGCAATATAGCCTACTAGCTGGGTCTCGCCCTTTATGTAAACAGACTATTAACGTCACGTAATGACGCAAATATGAATGGCGACATTTTTTATTTGTGTTTGTTAGGGCCCGAGCACCGATGGTGTGAGAACCCTATTGTAATTGCTCAGTCAATTCTTCTTCTTCTCCGAAAATGAATCGGGCCTAAACATGCTCAAAATCTCATTAAACTTTGCAAACACGTCAGAAGTGGCAATTAAACAGGAAGTTGTTGTAATTTGGGCATACAATGTCCAATCTGCCCCAAACTTCACATATGTGATAAGAGTCCTGGCCTGAAGACATCTACATGCCAGTATTCAGTTACAGTCATAGCGCCACCTGCGGGCAACAGGAACAGTCATGTTTTGCACTGTGATTAACTCCTCGTTGAGATTTAACCAGAACAACATCATATTTGGTCAGTCTAATCTTAAAGCCTTAGCGACATTAAATTGCACAGATCTTGAGTTTTCAATGAAGGGCGTGTCCATGGCGGGCAGCCTGACAAAGTCTGATGTTTTGCCATGAAACAGGAAGGTTTTGTAAGTCAGGCATACAATGTCCAACCTGCCCCAAACTTCACATGTGTGATAAGAGTCCTGATAAGACATCTACATGCAAATATTCAGTTAGTCACAGCGGCACCTGTTGGCAACAAGAAATGGCATGGTTTACACTGTAATTCACTCCCTGAAGCACATTTAAATATGCCATGAAGTACCAAACATGCTAGAAACATGTTAAATCATGCAACACTTGGATAAGTGCTAATGTATGCGATTAACACCACAAAACAGGAAGTTGTTGTAACTCAGGCATACAATGTCCAATCTGCCCCAAACTTCACATGTGTGATAAGAGTCCTGATAAGACATCTACATGCAAATATTCACAAGAAATGGCATGCTTTACACTGTAATTCACTCCCTGAAGCACATTTAAATATGCCATGAAATACCAAACATGCTAGAAACATGTTAAATCATGGAACACTTGGATAAGTGCTAATGTATGCGATTAACACCACAAAACAGGAAGCTGTTGTAACTCAGGCATACAATGTCCAATCTGCCCCAAACTTCACGTTTGAGAACAGTCCTGCCCTAAACACATCTACATGACAATATTCATGTTTAACACTGTGATGCACTGCTAGCAACGTACTAAAATATGCAATTGAGTGCTAAACAAGCTACAAACATTCTAAAACATGCTAGCAGCACTTAGCATGCTATTATTGTCATGAAACAGGAAGTTGTTGTAACTCAGTGTCCAATCTGCCTCAAACTTCACGTTTGATAAGTGCCCTGACCTGAAGACATCTACATGCCAAAATTTAGTTATAGTCATATTGCCACTAGCTAGTAGCAGGAAGTGTGGCAAATACAAATGACTGACGTTGTCCTCCTATATTTATATACTTAAATGCATATTGCCTGTGCTCTGTTTTCCTAAAGCCGCCGAGTGGCAAGGGCCCTTTTATTACTGTTTGTAGCTTTAATTTTAATTGAATCCTCATCCAATGCGAAATGGGTTGTGGGCAATATTAGCCATTAGAGTGAGCATGGATCTGCACTTCAGATTCTAGCCGGAAAAAGTACTCATTTTAACATACTACATTTTGGGAAACACTAATTCTAATTTTGATTAGGCTACTATTTAGGATGGATAGTATGCAAACTGGAACACAGCAGTTGTCTTTGAAGTTCAAATACTTACTCACTGTAAGTCATTTGTAGTTCGTAACAGGGTCAGCGAAGAAAGATACAATACAACTTGTATTATCTCTCATTTAATTGTGTTTCAATCGTGGAAAGATATCAAAAAATATCTTGTAAAATATGTCACGAATGTTACATTTATTATAGAAAAGCCATTCACTGACCATAATTCAATTTACCATTCAAAAATGTTTTTTAAATTTATCTCAAGTAAAAACTTGCAAGTAAAAATATTACATCTAATTTAGATTTTTTTAGTTTATGGGGAAATAAATATACACCTCCATTAAGTAACAATTTGTATAAATGTTTTTTGTCTTTGGGTGTGTGTTTTAATTACAGTTATAATGAGTGAGGGAAATCACTTGTAGCCCAGTCACATTAATGCTATACAACAGTATTAAAAAAGCTGAAGCTCAGAACAATCTACAACCTTTTTATGAGACCCACTGTAAATGTCTGTACTGTCCTGTAATCAGTGTAATGAAACACTGCAGCAGCAGTTTTTGTGTGTGAGATGTGTGAGAGTGTTAAAGGGCAGTATGACACAGTGTGTGACACACACACACTCACTCACGCGTGCCTGAGTGAATTGAGCTGTTTGTCAGGAAGACCGGCGACTAACACAGTTGCGTAACAGACAGAGTGAGTGTGTGTTGCTGAAGAGACAGCGACAGAGAGATACGAATTAAACATATGACAAAAAATACTGCAGAAAACAATCAAGAACTAGATAAAAAAAAGTTTGTCAAGACAAATGCTGATGATGGCTTGAAAAAGCCTGGCAAAAACTTGGAAGAAGTTTTGGAATCTTGAAGTTTAAATGTTTTAAGATTGAAATACTGTAGTTTTAAGTTTTATTTTTAAGACAGATAGATAGGGATGTAAATTTACATAAATTCCCATAATTAATCGTTGTTTAAATTGACAATCAATCGTTAACCATAACCTCTTAAATATAATGCGGGGGCCCTAATAAGTCATGGTGTCGTTTTAAAGCTTAGAAGCTTGTCTTTACAGTGAATATAGGGAATATGACCATCACTTAACAAGTGCTTTTAAATTTGCTGACATATTAGAAGTGCTTTATCATTTTCATAGCATGAAAAAAAAATTCCTTTTCACAAAAATGTGTAAAATATATAAAATCATAATACATAACACATAGACTTGTATCATCGATGAAAAGGTCTCAACTAGCAGAACACAACAAGTATTTGTTTCAGTTAGAGACCAAACTATATCAAGTATTTGTTTAAAAAAATGCCACCGACGCACATGTAAACAGTATACACATGATACTTTTGTGCCACATTTGGTTTGCAACTTCACAAAATATTAGTAAACCAGGCTCCACAGGAGGGCCATGGTCGGCTCTAACATGAGCTTAGTCCACCATGGCCCCACACCAAATAACAACCTATCACAAAACTGGTGGATTTCATTAAATCAGATAAGCTGGAAAATGGAGAACTCATTTACTTTATGCAAATGAGCAGCACATTTAGTGGGCGACAAGCAATAGGAGTGAAGACTGTCAGTAGAGCTCACGCCATCGTCTCGGGTTCAGGCAAGACAGGAGAGAGTTCCGGATCAAATTCACTGTTTTATGTGATTTGACTGTTAACCACATATATGGATGGATATAATAAAATGATGCCTGGAAAAGAAACTGTAGGCAGTCTTAGCGAGTTTCATTCATATGTTGATAGTTTGTGTTGTTAATTATATGATGCAGTGAGCAGTTTAGCACTGCTGCAGTCTATATGCATTATGTTGATTTTTAGGGACAAGAAAATTGATTAGACTATTTGTCAAATTCTGTGCGTCGTCCATACGGACATGATGGATCAACTTCAATATCGATGCTAAAACAATATATCGTGCAGCCCTAGTTAGATATCACCGTTTATCACAGCATATTTATCATGTGACAGCACTAAAGCTGAAACACTGAAAACAAGAGCACAAACATACTATCATGGGTGTGGGAGGATGTTTTAGGTTGGGGGTGCTGTGTGAAATACACATTCACACATGTATTTGAGCATCTAAAATTTCAGGTAGTTGATGACATAGCCAACAATTTTGTGAATATTTTGAATAAAAAAGGAAGAACTAAATAAAAGCGATACATCAGATTGGGGGTGCTGGGTGGGTGTTTGGAATGGGGGTTGGGGGTTCAAGCTATTATTGTAATAACACAACTCAGGATTACATACATGGAGATGACAGCACTACACCTGATTTATAATGGAGAACAAACATCTGTTTTAATACATTTATAGACAGAAAGTTACTCATTGTTATATAGCTCAACATATCTTATTGTTTAAATCTAATTTTCTTTATTTTTTGCGAGTACAATGTTTTTACCAAGCCTCAGAGAAAAACACTATTTTGTGAAGTGGCTAACATAGCATAATCAGATGCAGCTTTATTTTTAGTAAGAGTAATACAGAATTTTCTCCATGATACAATGCGTTTTAAAATTAATTGCATGCCATTTATCAAAACAGCCCATCCAGCACTTAATATGATATTCTAATATGGATCTAGCTTACAGCAGCCGCTAAGCAAACGCACAGAGTAACGTTATAACATCATTTTCAACACACTCAAATGTATCTAATATGATAAACAGAGATGCGTTACCTCGTACTCAAGACTGGAAAAAGCAGAAACGGCGACTGCGGCATGATAAAAGTTCCGCTGCTCGCAAAGCGTGTTGCGTTTGTCTTTCATTAACAATCGCTTCAGCGGCCTCGGTCAGCTCCCACAACACTCAGCCCTGCTCTGCTTCATACTACAGTAACGTTAATAATCGCATCCATGAGCATGATTTCTGCCCGAGTCCTTTTCCACCGGCTGTGAGGTGAAGACCACATGTCCCAACATTCTTTGCGTCATCAAGCTGCGCCTTTGTTTTAAATAGGCGACCTCTAGCGGACGAAAAAATACATATTGCACCTTTAATAAATTATTTAACTGGAACACCTTAAATGTGGCATAAACAGAAGAAATCTATACTAAAAATTATACATTATAAAATATTAAAAAAATACATAATATTGTACATGGATGAAAATGGACGGGGGCAGTTCACTTAATATTTGTTGTGGTTATGACATATTGTCATAAAACTAAGAGCCGAACCAGATGCCACAGTATTGTAATGTATTACTTTTTTATATATGGAATCCAGTCAAGTTGAATATAATATAATATAATCAACTTGACTAGATTCTATATTTAAAAGGTGAAAAGTGTGTTTACATCCTTCTTACAACAAAAGAGTAACAGTTAGTTCTTGCAGCAGAGCTTGAGCAACACACAACTTTATTAGGAGGCAAAACACATTGATATTTCACGCCTTTTTGCCTTGTGTTCATATTCTTTTAGGCTTGATAGCTCAGCAGCAGCAATGAGATGTTTAGATATTATATGTTATCTAACAAAGTTGTTTTACAGGTTGACAAAAATCCTGACGGCGCTCCTGCTTTATCAGTCAGATCACAAATAAACCATGAAATGGCTTTGAGAACATTTAACTCAATTAAATAGCTACAAATGTTTCCTGTTCTTGGGCTTAATAAAACAGCACCTTATGATCAAATATATTTCTTATTTCAAACAAGAGCATGATAAACTTCAAGCTCAAGAACCATGACCAGAAAACCTGTAGCCATAAGCCATTTATCATATCATTCATGATCATGCAACATGTCAGATGACATACATGTTATTTTGACAAATCTACAGGATAAAAAGTTACTTAGACTGGGGCACTTTACAGCTCCATGATGTCCATATAGTAATACATACTTCAGACTGAATGCGTCTCCTCCAGCCACAGTGAGCCGTACATGCCTGACATTCCCTAAGAGTCTGAGTACATACTTCACATGCCCGCAGATGGGGGAGGGAACATGCTTCCGGATGCCTCTGTAGCAATGCCAGGAATGATAATAACACTGGAAGACACTGCAGAAACACTGTACGTTATATTGACTGCAGAGTTATTATTGATAGGTCTTATCAGGTGACCGGCCATTAATCCTCATCACATGAGGGAAGCAGCTTTAATAAAGCCAACATCTGCCAAGATACCAGACCAATACAAAACTTTATGTAAGGCTCACCGGAAATAAAGTCCAAAGATTATCGTTACCATTACCGATGATCTTTTCCATGCGGGCACACTTCAATGTAATGTTCTTAATTTCATAGACTATGCTAAAATTCATGTGTTTTGGTAGAATAAAATATGGCGCCAAGCAGAAGCAAGAAATTGAAATGTAGTTTTTTAAAGAACTTCCAAATACACCCCCCCCCCCCCCCCCCCCCTTCCATTTACTTTGATACTTTTTTTTTTTTTTTAAATTGGAACAGTTTGTTGAACCTTTAGACCAATTATTTTAAAAAAGGGCTCTTTATAACAGTATAGCAGACTACTTACTTACAATACATCAGTTCCTAATAATGTATTGTATTAGTAAGATGATATTTAAATGTTCAGTTTTATGATCAAAGTTCTGTAGTTTCTAAACGTATAATGCCATGCAATACAAGGGCGATTGAGAGAGGAACAAATAAACGTTGCTCAAAAGCTTGATGGATCATATTTGATATCCACATTTTAACATGATTTTTCAGAAAAATAATGTATGGATAATCAAGTAAAGCTAAGTTACTTTAGTCCAGTAAGTGTTTATCTTGAAATATTACTAACAATATCAAAGTTATTCTTATGTTTGCTTTATAAAAATCAGTAAAGATTTCCCAGCAAAAAGACAAGTGAACCACAAGCTGAAGGTGGACATTTCATTTTTACAAATATACTAAAATGCCTTTTATTTGTTAAATAAGTATGGACTATTAATCAGACAACAGAAAGCATGTAGCAGATTGTGTGCAACAGTTTTTTCATCAACGTTTTGATCATTTAGAGGCCATAGAAATTTGTGTATCAAATATGATACAGTAGGCTTTATACGGTTAAAGTATGTGTAAGCCTTAGAGGAGGGTCTAGTCAACACTGTAAAAGTCCGAATCTGTCTGCAGCTCATATTAAATCAGCTCTTAACCCTAAGACAACAGCTCCAACAGTTGCTAAGATCCATTCCTGCTCTGCCCAACAAATCCCACAGCCTTTTCCTTCCCCCATCCGTATTCCTCACAGCCCTGTTTTTCTCAGCGGCGTGAATGAAAGCGCTTCCTGCAGCCCAATGTTGGCCGACGGGCCAATGGACGTTGGCGTGAGACGGTAAAGGGAGCACGAGCCAAGAACAGGCCTGGTGAACAGCATCTAAATATCCAGAACCCATGAGCCACCCCTCTCTCTCTTCACCCTCCAATGCACCAACACAGCATTCAGCCTTTCATTTGAATGATAATGAACAGACCGGAACAAGAGCGCCGTCCAAGCGACAAGAGCAGCTCACAATGGTTTTGTGGCCATGTCATGTGCATCCGTGGGAGCAGAGAACGCTGCCATGTTTATTACCAACGACGAAAGAGAGAGAGAGAGAGAGAGAAAGCGAGAGATCCATGGGAACATAAACATGGAGGATCACTGTGAATTTATGCTTGTTCTTACTGCTGCTAAAGTTTTAAAAACAGCTACTGCAGGGTCATGTTTGGCATGTGATCATCATATAGCTGTGACATCACATGAACTGATGTCTCATGCAAACCTTACTGGATGTGTGTTTTTAAAGTTTGTAATCACTTCAGTAAAGTAAAATTTGCAAGGTTATTCAGTCCAAAATTATATTAAGTGCCTTTAACTACTATGTAGTAATATTTAAACTAATCATTTGATACAATGCTTTGTGCAGTGTGTACATATAGTTTTACATTGTAAAAATACCTGCATATCATTTCTGTAATCACAACTACAATTACACGTTGACCCTTCCCTTGCACCACTAACCCTAACCATACATCAACAACACAACACAACATGTACATAACATTTCTTGTACAGAGTACTCAGTAGTTAAAGACACCTAATATAAAGTGTGACCAGTTATTCATTTGTAACGTTCAGAAAATCCGTTTTTAAAGCAAGTAAATAATTAAAGGGTTGTAGGCACTATTTTTGACATGCACGTGTCATATAACAACTGCTTGACCCTGACGTCACGTGAACTCAGCGAGCTGATCTCTCAAGTGAAATCTTCTGAATGCACGTGTATTCAGTTTCTCTAAAATAGGCTTGTGCGATTTGTAAAGTAAAAATTTGTATAAGGAGTAATTCAAAGCCATTTCAATCACAAATCATGATCTCTTTAAAAATGTAAACTTTTTCTCCTGAGATAAATACCTCATGTGTCTCCTCTGGACTGTCAGTGGCAGAATCTCAGCTGTGCTCAGATTTGTGCCAAGCTGCCAAAGTTTGCAAATCTCACTATGAACTAAAACACTTGAGGAATACAGCAAGTGATTCATCTTAAAGAGGCAATGAATTGAGAAGTGCTTGTAATACAAAGTAATTTCAGGAGAAACTTCAAGAGACAAACCTTGACACTAAATAAAACAACTGAGAACTAAATGAAAGCTACTGCTTTGAGCAATTCAATTTTCTAGGAAGTTTGAAAGGGATTTGTCACATAACTAACAGTAGACTGTGACTTCACATACACAGATGGTGAATCGATCTCGCCTACGTCAACATACAGCAGTTTGTGTACATGAGCCACAGTCAGTGTTTTTACTCTAAATTCAGGTGTGTCATTTCCATGAACACACATCATCAGCTGACAGCAAACTCAGCAGTCTTCATGTATGGAGAATGATGTAAACATCTGCCTCACGACTCTCACACAGGCCGCATACATGAAGTAGTAGACACTAGCAAATGCATCCGTTATTTACCTGCGTAGAAGCGCAGGAGTGATCCCAGCTCAGTGTTCATCCCCTCCTCCTGTACCCGCCATGGGTCCTTAAATCCCAGTTTAAAGAGAAAATCATTCTGGATCTGTAGGGGCCTCTCATCGGGGCCCAGACGCCGGGCGGCCTCACCGTGCAGCTGAACATACAGGGCCGGGCTGGAGTCCGAATCGGACGGTGTGCCTACTGAATCCAGACTGTGCCCTAGAGCTGGCGGGTCAGCACCAACTGCCAGAGCTGACTCTGCCTCCACTGTTACGGGCTCCGGTAGAATGGGCTCCGTAGGACAGTCCAGCTCCAGTTCGTCTGAAGAGCTCCCGTATGTGTCCAGGCCCTCGGCAGCGCTGCTGTCGAATGCCGAGGCATCCGTGCCCAAGATCATGTCATCGCTGAGCGAGTCTCGATGCTGGCTGAACCGGGCCCCGGAGCTCAGGTCGTCACAAGCACTGCTGGTCTCCACATCGGAGCCTGCAAACCTTTTCATGGAGTCCTCGTCCTGAGGGGATGTGCGGTCCACATTGGCCTCTGAGTGTGTGAAGATGTCATATTCCTGCTGGTGATACGGATGGTCCTTCTCCAGGAGCAGGAGCCGTAACCTGTCACCTGGCTGGTCTGCGAGGCTCTCAGTCCCTGTGTGAAGGTGCCTAAGTGGGTATTCTCCATCGCAATTCCCATTCACATCGGTGGACAGGTAGCTCTTAGCGTTCAGCCTCAGGACCGAGCATGTCTTGCCGCTGGCCTGCTGCAGGCGCTGCGCTATCTCGGCTGCAGTGCTGTCCACGGTGCACAGCACAGGCCGTGCCGGGTGTGACCACGCCAGCAGCCGGTCGTGCACGTGGATTGAGCCCCGGCGCAGGTCCTGCCGGACCCACTGGCGGTCTGACAGCTGCAGCTGAGGACTGGCTCGGTGTTTTAGCAACGTCTGTCGGTCCAGACTTCGGCTATGAGATGAACTGATACCGGACATGTGCCTCTTCACCCTCCTTTTCCTCAGTAGCAGACTGGAGCTACTCTTGCAGGCTTTGTTGAGCATGTTGAGCTCAGCTGGGCTCTGGCTTCTGGTCCGGGGCTCGTCTGACTTAGTCTGTCGGGGGTTCGATGCTCTCTGGCCTTCATCATCTTCTTCATCTGCTGTGGATCTCAAGGCCACACTCAGAGCACTGCTCTTCTTCAGTTTAACGCTCTCCATCCTCACAAGATCATTCTTAGTCCATTTGAGCGGAGATATGAGCGCCGGACGACGCTCATGTACGCGCGCGGGACACGCAGGGATGATCGCGCCGCTCGGGATCAGATCATGGAGTCTGAGTGCGAACGACGCAAATCTCGCGAGATGCAAACGAGAAACACGCGAGAGTTCACGTCGCCCTGCGGGAACGTGGTTGTTTTTTGTTTTGTTTTTTTTATCACATCCTGTAATTTCTATCGGTATGGCGTATGTCTGTGCTGTTCTCTGGATGATAAAAAAAAAAAAATAATAAATGAGAGGAAAAATGAATGAGAGGAAAAAATAGGAAAGAGACGTCACTGAAAGCTCGCAGGAATAGCAAACCATCGCGAGAGTTCACGTCCTCAGGCTGACGCTTTTGAGATGTGATTTGAAACTCAGACCGAAGGGAGCTAGTAGTCTGGCACTGGTTGTATTCAGAAGCCGATATGGTTTATGTGTGTGTTTCTCATTCGTTCTCACAGGGTTACTGCTTTTTGTTCATTAATAAATAAAAAGAACGTGGAGACTGGACGCTTCAACAAAATCTCGCGAGAATAGAAACAGTTAACGCCCCCGAAGCTGCTATTTTGGACCTTCACTATTTTGAACTCGTTGTAAACATGTATATTTTATTATTATTCAACTTAATTTTCACGTTGGACACAAAAATTATTCTATCGCTGAGTCGCTGTCACCCTATATTTTTGGGAAGAGAAATATTAGTAAACTCTGCAAGTAATTGTATATGCGTATCTTCAACATACAACTCCATTACCCGTGATCCGCTGCGGCATTTGTTTTTATTGGTGCGTCACAATAATTCATGTTCGTGCATGTTTATGTTTTTGACTTATTAAACAACTGCAGTCATCAGTTAATTGACACTATAGTCAGTTGAACACGTCACAAGATTTAATATCAAGATCACATATCAATTCAGTCATGTATTCTTTTTGCATATTTAAATATCAAAGTGATTGATTGTGATCGCTGTTATTTTAACAGTCTATGATCGTTGCAAATGCTTTTAGTTCATGTATGTTGTTTTTTTAAGAATAAAAAGTAAAAGATAAGCACATGGACTATATTATAGATTCGCCATTTCAGGCAGATCTGATACAGCTGTAGCAGAAGTGTTTTACTGCCATCTATCGATCACATAGACGAATGAGCGCACACTATTATAGCCAGTGTTGCAGCACAGTCACAGTATCAAGTTCAAAACAAGGACTAGGGATTTATTTTGCATCCTTACAGAAACGTGAAACGTAACCATCGAAATACCATTAAAAAAAACAACAAACTGCCACTGTGTACAAAAAATAATTCTGTACTATAAGTAATAATTCAGTACTAAAGTATTATTGACCGAGTGGCAGGGAAGATCAGAGTATGTTGTAACACATCTTTACTTTTGTGTTTTTATTTCAAACTCAAATATAATTTCCCCACATACATCAGATACATATTCACCAGCCACCATAGTCACATGTTTGCCAGGAGCCAGAGCACCTGACATCAAAGCAAATTTAAAAGTGCTGGCTAATGCTAATCGTAAATACTCTAAAATCATTATTCACGTTGACACTAATGATGTTCGACTTCGCCAGTCGGAGATCACTAAAATTAACATTAAAGAGGTGTGTGAGCTTGCAAGTACAATGTTAGGAAAAGTAATCTGCTCTGGTCCCCTTCCTGTTCGTCGGAGTGATGAGATAGTTAGCAGATTATCATCACTCAATGGCTGGCTGTCTAAGTGGTGTCCACAGAATAATATATATATTTCATAGACAATTGGAAAAGTTTTTGGGGGAGACCTGACCTTTTGAAAAGAGATGGTATTCACCCCTTCCGGGATGGTGCTGCTCTTCTCTCTAGTATTATGGCACATAGTCTTAGAGCTGAAACATGACAAACTGGGGCCCAGGTCAGGAAGCAGACAGACTGGCTAAACCGAGCGTCTGCTAGCTGCCTCACGTTACAGAAGTCAGATAATTCCCAACACATAGAAACTCTTACACTTAGATATTATCACATAGAGACTGTGTCTGTATCCTGAATTAGTAAAAACAAAAAACTTCCAAACCCATTTAATGGTAAAAATTTAATTGATGTTCAAAAAAAAAAAAAAAAAAATAGAGATAATACTGATAAACAAATGATAAAGCTTGGGTTGTTAAATATTAGATCCCTTTCTTCAAAAGCACTTATTGTAAATGATATTATCACAGACAATAATCTAGATTTGCTGTGTTTGACAGAAACTTGGCTAAAATCAGACGATTACATTACTTTAAATGAGTCTAGCCCTCAAGGTTACGATTATCGACACAATCCTCGTCAGAAAGGCAAAGGGGGAGGTGTTGCTGTAATTTATAGTAATATTTACAGTATTAGTCAAAAGTCTTTCAAATATAATTCCTTCGAAGTGATGGTACTTTATTTAACATTATGTAAATTGACATTTGTGCTGGCTACTGTATACAGGCCACCAGGACACCATACAGACTTTATCAAAGAATTTGCTGATTTTCTATCGGAGTTAGTACTAGCTGCAGATAAAGTCCTTGTTGTTGGTGATTTTAATATCCATGTAGATAATGAAAAAGACGCATTAGGATTGGCATTTACAGACATTCTAAATTCTATTGGAGTTAGACAACACATGTCAGGACCCACTCATTGTTGTAATCATACTTTAGATCTAATATTGTCAAATGGAATCGATATTGATGCCGTTGAAATTCTGCAGCAGAGCGACGACATCTCCGATCATTATCTAGTCTTGTATATATTACATTTAGTCAAGGCTGCTAAAGATCGCTTTATAAATAATCTTCCTGATCAGTTTCATCGCCTTAGCATACCAGACAGCTTAGAAGACCTCGATGTTGCAACAGAAACTATTGCCTCTGTCTTTTCCAGCACATTAGACTCAGTTGCTCCTTTGCGTTTAAAAGAGATTAGATTAAGGAAATTAATCCAGTGCCATGGTACAATGAGCACACTCAGGCCCTAAAGGTAGCAGCCAGAAAAATGGAGCGCAGCTGGAAGAAAACAAAACTAGATGTTTTTCACATTTCGTGGAGAGAGAGAATGATTGAGTACAGAAAGGCCTTAAAAACTGCTAGACCTGCCTATTTTTCAAAACTTTTAGAAGAAAATAAGCACAACCCTAGGTATTTATTTGATACAGTGGCTAAATTAACAAGAAATAAAGTTTCAACTTCTGATGTTTCAAAAGAGCACAGCAGTAATGACTTTATGAACTTCTTTACTTGCAAGATTGACAACCGTCTACTACAGTATCGCGTCAGACAGTGCATTGTAGTGTCCCTGAGGAAAAATTAAATTCATTTACTGCTTTAGGAGAGGAAGAATTGTCTAAACTTGTTAAATCATCAAAATCAACAACATGTATGTTAGACCCTATACCGACTAAGCTATTGAAAGAGATGCTTCCAGAGGTCATAGATCCTCTTCTTAATATCGTTAATTCATCTTTATCACTAGGATACGTACCGAAAACTTTTAAGCTGTCTATGATGAAACCTCTTATTAAAAAAAACCACAACTTGATCCTAGAGAATTAGTCATTTACAGGCCGACCTCAAATCTCACTTTTCTGTCAAAAATACTAGAAAAGGCAGTATCATCACAACTATGTTCCTTTTTAGAAAGAAATGGTATCTGTGAGGATTTCCAGTCAGGATTTAGACTGTACTATAGTACTGAGACTGCTCTCATTAGAGTTACTAATGATTTGCTCTTATCATCAGATCGTGGTTGTATCTCTCTGTTAGTGTTACTGGATCTTAGTGCTGCATTTAACACTATTGATCACAATATTCTTTTAAATAGACTCGAAAATTATGTTGGCATTAGTGGAATGGCACTGTCATGGTTCAAATCATACTTATCTGACCGTTATCAGTTTGTAGTAGTAAACGAAGAGATGTCATATAGATCACAAGTTCAATATGGAGTACCACAAGGCTCAGTACTAGGACCGTTGCTGTTTACTCTGTACATGCTACCCTTGGGAGATATCATTAGGAAGCATGGCGTTAGTTTTCACTGTTACGCTGATGATACTCAGCTCTATATTTCTTCGTGCCCTGACGAAACTTACCAATTCACAAAATTAACGGAATGCATAGCTGATATAAAAAATTGGATGACTAGTAATTTTCTACTACTAAATTCAGAAAAAACAGAGATTCTAACTTTTGGACCAAAAACTTCTTCACGTAATAACCTAGAATACTGTCTAACATTTGATGGCTGCTCTGTTAAGTCTTCGTCATCAGTTAGGAACCTGGGTGTGCTCTTTGATACCAATCTTTCATTTGAAGGCCATGTTTCTAGCATCTGTAAAACCGCATTCTTCCATCTTAAAAATATATATCTAAACATACAGGTGCTGTATGTATCAAAAAAGTTGATTTATTTCACTAATTCCATTCAAAAAGTGAAACTTGTATATTATATTCATTCATTACACACAGACTGATATATTTCAAATGTTTATTTCTTTTAATTTTGATGATTATAACTGACAACTAAGGAAAATCCCAAATTCAGTATCTCAGAAAATTAGAATATTGTGAAAAGGTTCAATATTGAAGACACCTGGTGCCACACTCTAATCAGCTAATTAACTCAAAACACCTGCAAAGGCTTTTAAATGGTCTCTCAGTCTAGTTATGTAGGCTACACAATCATGGTCATTGCAAAAGAGGCTGGCTGTTCACAGATCTCTGTGTCCAAGCACATTAATAGAGAGGCGAAGGGAAGGAAAAGATGTGGTAGAAAAAAGTGTACAAGCAATAGGGATAACCGCACCCTGGAGAGGATTGTGAAACAAAACCCATTCAAAAATTTGGGGGAGATTCACAAAGAGTGGACTGCAGCTGGAGTCAGTGCTTCAAGAACCACTACGCACAGACATATGCAAGACATGGGTTTTAGCTGTCGCATTCCTTGCGTCAAGCCACTCTTGAACAACAGACAGCATCAGAAGCGTCTCGCCTGGGCTAAAGACAAAAAGGACTGGACTGCTGCTGAGTGGTCCAAAGTTATGTTCTCTGATAAAAGTACATTTAGCATTTCCTTTGGAAATCAGGGTCCCAGAGTCCGGAGGAAGAGAGGAGAGGCACACAATCCAGGTTGCTTGAGGTCAAGTGTAAAGTTTCCACGGTCAGTGATGGTTTGGGGTGCCATGTCATCTGCTGGTGTTGGTCTACTGTGTTTTCTGAGGTCCAAGGTCAACGCAGCCGTATACCAGGAAGTTTTAGAGCACCATGCTTCCTGCTGCTGACCAACTTTATGGAGATGCAGGTTTCATTTTCCAACAGGACTTGGCACCTGCACACAGTGCCAAAGCTACAAGTACCTGGTTTAAGGACCATGGTATCCCTGTTCTTAATTGGCCAGCAAACTCGCCTGACCTTAACCCCATAGAAAATCTATGGGGTATTGTGAAGAGGAAGATGCGATATGCCAGACCCAACAATGCAGAAGAGCTGAAGGCCACTATCAGAGCAACCTGGGCTCTTATAACACCTGAGCAGTGCCACAGACTGATCGGCTCCATGCCACGCCGCATTGCTGCAGTAATTCAGGCAAAAGGAGCCCCAACTAAGTATTGAGTGCTGTACATGCTCATACTTTTCATGTTCATACTTTTAAGTTGGCCAAGATTTCTAAAAATCCTTTCTTTGTATTGGTCTTAAGTAATATTCTAATTTTCTGAGATACTGAATTTGGGATTTTCCTTAGTTGTCAGTGATAATCATCAAAATTAAAAGAAATAAACATTTGAAATATATCAGTCTGTGTGTAATGAATAAATATATAATATACAAGTTTCACTTTTTGAATGGAATTAGTGAAATAAATCAACTTTTTGATGATATTCTAATTATATGACCAGCACCTGTATATCTAGACATATGCTCTCAGTGACAAATGCAGAACAGTTAGTTCATGCGTTCATGACCTCAAGGCTAGATTACTGTAACGCTCTACTAGGTGGTTGTTCCGCTCACCTGTTAAACAAACTACAGCTCGTACAAAATGCAGCTGCTAGAGTTCTTAATAGAACTACGAAATATGACCATATTAGCCCAGTTCTGTCAACACTGCATTGGCTTCCTGTTAAACAGCGTATAGATTTTAAAATCTTGCTAATTACTTACAAAGCACTAAATGGTTTTAGCTCCTCAGTACCTGAGCGAGCTCTTAATGCATTATAGTCCTTCACATCTATTGCGATCTCAGAATTCAGGCCAGCTGATAATACCTAGAATATCAAAATCAACTGCAGGCGGTAGATCCTTCTCCAATTTGGCACCTAAACTCTGGAACAATCTTCCTAGCATTGTTCGGGAAGCAGAGACACACTGTCAGTTTAAATCTAGACTAAAAACGCATCTCTTTAACCTGGCATACACATAACACATTATCAATTTATTTTTTCAAATGTGTTAAAGGATTATTAGGCTGCATAAATTAGGTCAGCCGGAACCGGGAACACTTCCTATAACACCAGATGTACTCATTACATCAGAAGAAGAATGGCATCTACGTTAATATTAGTCTTTCTGTTTATCCCAAAGTTTACCGTAGTCAACCGGATCTGGGCCGTATCCAGGTGAGATTGAGGACTTACGCCTTGACACGACCACAACGCACCCCTGAAGTATCATCTGAGATTGAGTCAACTAGATCATCCATTGTGAAGGCTTCATCGACACGACAGGCAGTGGCACAGTTCCTCAACCCATACCGGCGTGATGAATACGATCCTCAACTGGATTGAACTGGAATAAATACTTTGAATGTTGCGATCCTATTGGACTTATGATAGCTACCTGAATCTTAACAAAGCACTGTTTGCCAGAGGAGAACTGGCCCCCCGTCTACACCTGGTTTCTCCCAAGGGACACTTGACATTTGATATTCAACAGTGCTTTGCATCTGCCTGCATTGACACCATTTTTTTTTAAGAGCTGCTGTGCAGCCAAAATTATATACCAGTTATCACTGTAAAGCTGCTTTGACACAATCTGCATTGTAAAAAGCGCTATATTAATAAAGGTGACTTGACTTGACTTGACTCCCAAATATGCTTTGAGGTTGCACACATTAAATTTACGAAGGATATGAGACCAAAATGGTCGCAATTTAGAGCCTTGAGCTTTCAATGATGCAATGAGAATTAGATGGCATAGTGCAAGTGAAGTGTTGAGCCAAGGTAGAACCGATGGGTGGGAGGGCCAAGGTGGAGTCTGAGGCTTGAGGTGGAACTAACAGAACCACAGGCCAAGGCAGAGCGGATGACTGGGAAGTCCCAGGCGGATCATTGCAGCTGAACAGAACCACTGGAGAGGCTGAAGGGAGACAGCGGAGACAGCGGAGACAAGGCTGAGGTACTGGATGGCTTTGGCAGAGGAAGAGGGAGAGGAAGGCTGGGCTGGGCTGGGCTGGGTGGGACCAGCCGCAATGAGCTGCCGATGTCTTCCTCAGTGGGGCAGACAGTGAAAGGTAAGCCGCACTGCACTAGCATCCAGATCCAGTCCACATACTTGGCAAAGCTCCCTTCCATGGACAGGTGTGTCTTTGACCACTCGTTAATCCCAGGTTGAGAAAATCCCTCGTGTGATCCTCGATCCCCCTGGTTCAACAGGAGAAGGTGGACTGCAGGGATATCCATGATATTTTTGAGATCTTGAGGTCTTCCATGTCTTCTGTCAGTAGTCCCATGGATTAAATCAGTTGCGTGACACAGAACGAACGAGGATTAGTCTTTTTAATAAACACAAGGAAAACTGTATCTCAATCAGCTCCCTAGTTCAGTATAGTCAGGGCACCTATCAGGGAGTCAACCATTTTAATGGCTGTCTCAATCGCAAAATCCTACCAGCGCACTGAAATGTTCTCTCCCTAAAAAGTCCCAATGCACCATGAAATCCAGGAAGGATTGATGCTCATTGTGTTCCCTTAACAGATCTTAACTTTTTTTAAAATACAACCCATTATTTAATTATATTTCAGCATTAACATAAATCGCTAGACAGGTAATGAACATAAACTAGCTAACATTTATAATTAATTTACAGCTGAAATGTTGCATGTATATATAACAAGGATAAATACCAGTAGTAATGTTGTAGAATTAGGATGTTGTCATGCTATCATTAGTGTCCCAATGTGTCAGTCAGGGTCCTTACCAGTGCCCGAATTCATGTACACGATATACTGATTCACAACCTTGTAAGCTATGGAGCTGATATATAACTATATAACAATCAATACAATATATAAATACAAAATAAAAATGAGAAATAATCTGTGAATGGATTTTTTTTTTTAAACTTTAGGATTAATAAAAATGTCACTTTCTTACATATTATTTTAACATATTGATAATAAGTTATTCAAATAATGTTGTCTCTTCAATTTAATTGGACAGCAATGTATTTCAGTCCATACATGACAAATATGTTCTAAAAATCATTAAGATGTATAAAATCAACTTAATGAAATTAAAACTGTAATGAATTTCAGGATGCAATATTGTTTGTTTGTTTGTTTGTTTTGTTTTGTTTTGTTTGTTTATTTATTTATTTTACTACAAGTCAACCTACAAAGATTGTAATCTATGAAAAAAATAAAACGACTTCTTATCCTGTGGCTCCCACTGGTGGACAACATCACTGGTGGAATTATATATAATTCCCACTGATATAAATAAAATTATATTTTATACATTTCTGTAAATTTCTGGATACACAGTTATAAGCAAAAACACATTTGTTTATGCGCCTCTTATCTGACAATTATTTGAGATATTGGAGTCTTTACTAACAAGCTGATGAGTTGAATCAGTGTGTTTACTAAAGGTGCAGTGCTGGGGTTTTTTGTCAAAACAATACAAACAGTACATAGTAATTGTCAAAACAGTACAAATACAATAGGATTCCAGCATAAAGCCACAAAGGCGATCTCTGTAAACCCATGACCCATTGTCTATGTGGTTTCTACCTGATCTCAGATCAATATTTTACATTTTGTAGACATTTAATGACACATTTATATAATAAAAAGGAAGAGTTAATGAGTTAATAGTCTTTTGTTGGCTCAACTAACCAAGCACAAAACATGAGTGTTTTATGTAAAATAGTACATATTATAAAGGCACTTGTATTTAATGGTATTAGATGATTTGTTAAATGCATTTAATAGATTACACCTTCAATAAAACATTTGTAATTGGTTTGTAAAAGGTTTTAATGCATGATTAGCTGAGTTTTTGTTGCATTTACACTATTTTGACCAGTAGGGGTCACCAGCGTGTGGCATTTCGAGCACTTCAAAACAGTGAATTATTTTGTGAAGCAATTGGTTCAGTTGATCTTTATGGTTTTTTTGTTTATTTGTTTGTTTGTTTTTTTAGTCCTTTTTGAATTGTGTTGTGACAAGTATCACTGCCTATTTTGTGAGATCTGGGTCTACAAAACAAGGGAGTTCTACAGTGTTGTTAATCTCCAGAATCATCTGAAGACAGCTTTCCAGCAAGATGGTGTATATGCCTCCATATGATAATCAAGACCTCTGCATGATAATTAAGCCTTCAAACACTGGTTTTGTTTACTTTTGTCAGATTTAATTATCATACAATTATGAATTATTTATTCAGTAAATTAAATTATTAGGTAAGCTAAGCATCATGTTGTGATCTTTTTATCATGTATAATAGATTCTGACAATTAAAACAAAAATCAGGCTTCTGTATTTATAACATCAATTACTGCTTTATTTGTTCAGAAATGGAAGTTTTATGTATTGTACTTTTCATATTTTTAGTATAGTACAAAGCTACAGCACTTCCAGTCAGCTTTTATGGAGTTAGTTGATGAACACTCCATTCATATATAAAACATCTCAGGTTACAAATGTAACCTAGGTTCCCTGAGAAGGGGAACAAGACAATGCGTCTGGCAAGATGCTATGGAAAACACCTTAGCGTGATTGGTTTCTGAAGCACGTGTGCAAACGCGACAATCGCATTGGCCAGCTACAGAATATGACATTACTACCAAGGCGACCGTGAGTATAAAAGGGCGCCTGAGGAATACGTCATCCACTTCTTCGTCTGAAGAAGATGTGGCAGGCACCCCTCAAGCATGGCAGTGTGACGCAGTGTCTCGTTCCCCTTCTCAGGGATCCTAGGTTACATTTGTAACCCGAGATGTTTCCTATTCTCTATGGCCACAGCCCGAGCTACATACCCTGAACGAGGAAGTCCGCGCAGGGCCAAGTGGTAGGGCTCAGCCCAAGGGCAGAGCTCAAAGGCATGGAATCATTTACCTAATGAAAGATTCAGTGAAGGGAATATGGCCAGGCTTGCGAAGAGACCTGGCCTGTCACTTCCAGGAGATTAAAGCATCAACTAATCTCTAGATTCAGCACTATCACAGAGGCTTCCGATGAGAAGGTATTACAACAGGCAGTAACCATGTCACACTTGACTCCAGAGACAGAAGGCCTGAACAGCAGAGACTCCAAGCAGTGGGAGAAACTCTGCTCAGCCAGAAAGGGGTTCTCAGGAGCTGCAAAGCCCTAAAGTAGCTCCAGGGGAGCGGAGTATTCTACATGACAACCCTCTAGAACGAAGGGAGTACTGACTAGCTCACTGGAGTAAGTTTATCAAGGAGGCCTACAGAAGTCCTTCAACTTGAAATAAGTTAACGGTGGTCCCAGTTAGCCTACCGTCAACTGGAGTGAAGCACTCGACATACAGTACTGACCCTCTCAAATGAGGGAAGTACTACACAAGCTCAGCCCAGAAAGCAGTTTGTCCAGGAGGCTAAAAAACGCCCATCACTCTGCATACTCTCCCTCTAAATGAGGGGAGTACCGAACTTAGCCTATAGAAGTATCAAAAGGAGGTTCACAGAGAGCCTAACAACTTGGAGCCCTAGGTGAAGAGAGTATTAGCTAACACATTAGACTTGACTCATCAAGGAGGCTTGATCCAGAGAGCCTATTACTTGACACAAAGTACTCAGAATTCTAAAGAGTACTAAGTATAATGTCTTTTTCTCAGAAAAAGGGCAGAGACAATCATGCTCAACCTAAGATAGCTCAGCTAAGGGACTCTGATAGACTGAGGCCAGGGACGGTGCTAGGGGTGGGCTAAGGGGGCTGGAGCCCCGAATGTTTTTCCAAAAGCCCTGAATCTTTCAGGTTTGAGGTTTCTTAATAATGCTGTCAAAATATAATTTTTCTAATCTCTAATATATTAAACAATTCAATATCGCTTTTCTGCAGTACTGATACCTGCAGCGCTTTCTGTCTCTTCTCTCCGACAGCGAGTTCACACACACCGCAGTTGTACACAGCCACGCCCCCTGTCACTCACTCAGAGCAATGGCAGGCCTCAAGACTCTCGTTCGGTCCGGTTGAAGGGTTTTTGTTATGATATAACAACTGATATGACAACTTTAGCACATTTGTCAGCTAAACATTCATTCAATGTTTCCCATTAATTACCCTATACCGCCATTGTTTCATAATGAACCGAAAATTTAAAACATACATAGCCTAAATGGTCTCGAACGTTGAATCTTGCCAACGAACTAAAATTGAAACCGTGATATGGCTTTGTGCCTTTATAAAACAGCAAAAGACAGTGATTAAGTATATATACAGTCTGTATGTGCTGCGTGTTTTAAAGAGAAGTGCGCACATTTGCTCACGCAATCAGCTGGTGATCTGGTGATCAAGATAAAAGCTCAATGGTTTATGTGAAGTGAAGAATTTAGTACAAAAGTATTGTAATTTCCCTATACTGTATTGTAAAGTAACTACTTATAAAATTTTAATTTATTTTACAGTGCATTTGTTACAATATATTGATATTACTGTTATATGAATAATTATAAAGGCCGAAATCATATTATAATATTATTGTAGGCCTAATAATTGTTTGGCATCCTAACAATTACACAGCAGTGCCAATGTAATGTAGACTGAGACTCTATATCACAACTAAAAAGATGTTTGAGCCCTCTTTAATGTCCAGGTACAAGTCAATGCTGTTTCTTTGTTCAATTTGCACACTGTATATGGGCTTAAGCTCTCAGTTTTGAGCTCTGAAAGTGCACCAGATTGATGCATTTAACTTTAAATTGTACAAAATTTTCTCCAAACAAAGTTTTGCAAATTCCTGCAGGAATGTACTTTAAACTTTACTCCAGCACACTACTATAAAGTTCCTTTAATGACAGTAAAGCTGTTAACCGAAAATTTAATTGTCATTGGACAAAATAGATTTGGGCTAAGCCCCGAATGTTTACAATGTCTGGCTCCGCTCATGACTGAGGCCTCAATAGAATAACTCTCAAGAATGAGAGAGCTGAAGAGTGAAAACAAGAAACCTCAAAGAACGAATCTCCAGAGCGAGAGGAGGTATAAGCACTCTATATTCCTTAAACAGCTATATCGAGGAGGCTCACAGAAAATCTTGCCACTTGAAACTGCTAAACTGCAGAGTTCAGAGGAGAGAACCTAAGTCCACATTTATGGAGGGTCAATGAAGGAGCTGTAATGAGTGACTGATTGAATCACTTCCCTAAGATGGAGGAGGAGGGGCGCGAGTGGCAACACTAGCCAGCCAAGATAGGCTAGGACGTCACGTCACGCTTCAAGTTATGGCAAGCGTGAACTCAATCCTCTCATGGCATGTGTGTGCAGGTGACAATTGGTTGGAAGCGATAGTATACAAATGTTTAAAGTTTAAAAGTTTAAAATATTGGTATTTTTCTTACAAACACTTATCATTTCACTTTAGAAGACAATGATTCATCCATTGTGGTCGTATGGATTACGATCGTTATTGCTGTATGTGCTGTTTGATGCTTCAACTTTTAGGAACCCATGAGCTTGCATTAGCAGAGATTTATTTTTCTAAAAACCTTTGTGTTCATCTGAAGAAAGAAAGTCATATACATCTCGGATGACACAAGGGTAAAAGATGAGTAAATAGTGAGGACTTTAATTCAGTTCAATTCAATTCACATTTATTTGTATTTGTATTTGGATACATATCGTCTCAAAGCAGCTTTACAGAGAATGCATGTCAACATTACAATTTAGAGAATGCAGTTAGCTAACAATGTAATAATTTAGGCAATTTAATTTACAATCACTGTTAGCAGTTTAATTGAAAGTAGAAGCAATGAGCTCCTGGAAATAATGAATTGCAAATTAACAATAATTAGGATATATAGAAAATGGGAATGTGCATGTTGTTCCAGATGTTGCATCATCTGAAGTCCTTGCAGGAGTTGGCACCGTCTCTTCACAGGGGATGGTCATCTGAGGTCTTCTTAAGAGGCTGGATCCAAACTGAAGCTGATGTACGTCCACAGAAAAGCAAATGGAGAATAATTAGCGTAGCTGCTGTTCATAACATTAAACAAAGATAGTCATGTGCAACTGATCTGATATGAGTGAATGCTTGGCTAAAGAGATGTGTCTTTAATCTAAAAGCGAGTCTGAGCCCTGAACATTATCAGGAAGGCTATTCCAGAGTTTAGGAGCCAAATGTGAAAACGCTCTCCCTCCTTTAGTGGACTTAGATATCCTAGATACAACCAGAAGTCCAGAGTTTTGTGATCTTAAAGAGCATGAAGGATTGCAGGGCGATAGACGATCGGTTAAGAACACAGGAGCTAAACCATTTAGAGCCTTATAGGTCATTAGCAGTACTTTATAATCGATACAGAACTTATTAGGTAACCAGTGTAGAGATGATAAAATTGGTGTTATATGATCATATTTTCTTGACCTGGTAAGAACTGCAGCTGCATTTTGTATTAATTGTAGCTTTGTTTATTGAGGAAGCAGGACAGCCAGCTAGTAATGCATTACAATAATATAGACTTCATGAATGCATGAACTAACTTTTCTGCATCAGAAATAGATAACATATTCCGTAGCTTAGCAATGTTTCTGAGGTGGAAGAAGGCTGTTTTTGTAACATATGAAATATGATTTTCGAAGGACAAGTTGCTGTTTAATATAACACCCAGGTCTTTAACTGTCGAGGATGGAGTAACAGTACATCCTTCTAAATGCAAATTGTAGTCTGAGAAATTCTGTGTACAGGTTTTTGGTCCAATAAGTAATACTTCAGTCTTATCTGAATTTAATAGAAGAAAATTACTAGTCATCCAATGTTTTACTTCTTTAACACACTAATTTGGAGATTTGGAGATTTCATCTGGTCGTAATTAAATATATAACTGAGTATCATCAGCATAGCAGTAGAAACTAATTTCATGTTTTCTTATAATATCACCAAGTGGCAGCATATATATTGAAAATAGCAGAGGGCCTAACACAGATCCTTGCGGCACTCCATAATTTACTATCGTTATCTTAGATTTTTCCCCGTTTAAATAGACAAAATTGTGACGGTCTGATAGGTACGACCTAAGCCACATTAATGCCTGTCCCTGAATACCAGTGTAATTTTGTAGTTGATCTAAGAGTATTTTATGATCTATAGTGTCAAACACAGCAATGAGATCAAGTAACACCAGTATTGAGATACAGCCTTGGTCAGAAGCTAGAAGTAAATCATTTTAACGAGTGCAGTTTCTGTGCTATGATGAGGCCTGCATCCTGACTGAAATTTTTCATAGATAGCGTTTTTTTGCAGGAGCAAAATTGGACTGACACAACTTTTTCTAGTATTTTAGACATAAATTAAAGATATAAAAATGGGTCTGTAATTTGCCAATACATTTGGATCTAACTGTGGTTTCTTAATAAGGGGCTTAATAACTGCTAGCTTGAATGGTCTTGGGACATGACCTAGAGATAAAGACAAGTTGATAATATTGAGAAGAGGCTCTTCTGCTACAGGTAACAATTCTTTTAGTAGTTTCGTGGGTATTGGATCAACAAACATGTTGTTGGTTTTGACGCAATGATAAGTTTATTTAGCTCTTCCTGTCCTATAGTTGTAAAGCACTGCAACTGTTCTTGAGGGCCGATAATTGAGGCTGAATCATAAAACGCTGTCAAAGGTTTGTACATTTATAATTGTATTTCTGATGCTTTCGATTTTCTCAGTAAATAAATTCATAAAGTCATTACTACTAAACTGTAATGAAATGTTTTGTTCTGGTGATGTCTGTTTATTTGTTAATCTAGCCACTGTAGACAAGAACCTTTTTTTTTGGTTATTTTCTATGAGTTTGTGGAGATGCTCGGCCCTGGCTGCTTTTAGAGTCTTTCTATAATGGGACAAGCTGTCTTTCCATGCGATTCTGAAGACCTCTAAACGAGTTTGTCTCCATTTGCATTCTAGATTACGAGTTTCTCTCTTGATAGCGTGAGAAATACTGTTGTACCATGGTACAGTATTTTTTTTTTTTTATCTGATGGGTGCAACAGTATCTAATGTACTAGAGAAAATGGTGCCCATACTGCTAGTCATTTCCTCAAGTTAATTTGTGTGTTTAGGTACAATGAGCAGCTGAGATAGATCAGGCAGGTTATTTGTGAATTTATCTATAATTGTCAGGAGAATTGTTCTACCTAGTCGATATCGCGGCGCAATTTGACAAATATCATCAGTATGCAGTACGCATGTTACAAGGTAGTGATCAGTGACATCATCACTTTGCGGTAGAATTTCTATATCAGTAGGATTGATTCCATGTGATATAATTAAATCTAGTGTGTGATTAAAACGATAAGTGGGTCCAGTGACGTTTTGTTTGACCCCAAAAGAGTTTATTAAATCTGTAAAAGCAGCCCCTAACACATTATTTGTATTGTCTACATGAATGTTAAAATCCCCAACAATCACCACTTTATCAACGTTGAGAGAATAGGTCTAAGAGAAAGTCTGCAAACTCTTTTAGGAAATCAGCATAAGGCCCTGGAGGGCTATAAACGGTAGCCAAAGCAAGAGATAGTAGCGACTTTTTGCTTATATCTGAGAGTGTAACTGTAACGAGGTGGGACACGAGGTGAGATCCATATGCACGCTTTATTAGACTGAGTTCGTTGTCAAACAGGCAATGGTGGACTCTGGGCGATCAGTTGAGAGGTGACGTGACTCTGGGCGATCAGCGGAGACGTGACTCTGGGAGATCAACTGTGACTTGACTTGTCTCAGGAAGTTTAACTTGGACTTGACTTGGCTTACGAAGATCAACCGTGGCTTGACTTGGCTCACGAAGATCAACCGTGGCTTGACTTGGCTCACGAAGATCAACCGTGACTTGACTTGGCTCATGAAGATCAACTGTAACTTGACTTGGCTCATGAAGATCAACTGTGACTTGACTTTGCTCATAAAGATCAGCTGTGACTTGACTTGGCTCAGGGAGATCAAATGCGGCAGCCATTACACGAAGAGACGAGGTGTTGCATTCTTCCGCGACACCCACAGTAAAGACAGAGCCGCTCAGTTGCAATGCCAGATCTATATATTGTTCTAATGTCCAATTCGGATCATGCAATGGCATGGCAGAACTGAGCGGATCAGACAGTCCCCCTCGAAAGAATATCATGAGACATACCGTATCAAAACATGTTAAGTGTACCAGTCCAATAAAGTCCTTGACATAATCCTCTATTGATCTGTCTCCCTGATGGAGACACATTAACTGTGCTGATGGATTCGCTGTCGACGAGACAAACGCTCAGAAAAGCTGCTGGATCCTGGTTTGGCGAGGTCTTCTGTAACGAGGCGGGACACGAGGTGAGATCCATATGCAAGCTTTATTAGACTGAGTTTGTTGTCAAACAGGCAATGGTGGAACAACAGCAAACAGGTATGGCAGAGAGTAGGCAGAATCGTAGTCGAGGTACAGGCAATAGGTCAGGGCTGGCAGATAACAATCGTAAGTCCAATAAACAATACACAGTCCAAAGGCAGACAGCAGGGAATCGTAGACGGGGAACAGACAGGGTAAATAACAGGCAGACAATAACAAGAAGAAGCACTCAGAAGTGTAACCAGAGTATACAAGACCTCGCAATGTGTGTGTGGATGTGACTAGCTTAAATAGTCCAGGTAATGTACTGCAGCTGAGTGTGGTGATTACTGATTGATGAAGTGAGTGCAGGTGATGGCCAGGGAGGATTATGGGAAATGAAATCCGGGAATGACTGGAACTGTGACATAACCTCCCCCTCCCGGAAGGCGCGTCCTCGCGGTGTGGATGGCACAACCGGGGAGGGGGGGTGGGTGCCCTGGAGACCTACTGGCAGGTGAGGGTGGATGTACAGACGGGTAGGGAGGTCTCCAGGGCAGGTCAAGGGACTCTAGGCGCCATGGCGGGTCGGGTGCCTCGGGCAGCCACGGTGGGTCAGTAATAAAAGGGTGAAATGCTTCAGTATATCACCTAAACCCTAGTTCTAGCCTAGGCCAGCTATAGCTGTGGGCCTATAGGGCCACACATAAGCATAGATCTGCCTGGGGCTTAAACTTAGCCTCTAAAACTCTCAATAGAGAGGATGCAACTCTGAAATAAACTCTATAAAACAAGAGCTCAGAGGAGCGATGCTCAACCCAAGCCAAACAATGTCAGGCGGCCCGAAGGCCAATGCTTAACATAGATCTATCTGAAGTAAAAAGTGCCAATCTCTAATACAAACTCTAGCTATGACCAGAGGAGAATAGCTACTCTACCATGTGGTGGCTGTAAAGGTGGCCATATAGCCAACACAAAGATAACCAACCTAATGGAAACTTCAGGACCCTAATTTTCCACTTCTATTTCTTTTAACACACCCAGGAAAAAACTATACAGGAAAACTAAGATCAATATATTTAAATATATAAATATAGACCAAGCTTACTACCTGCGGCTCAAAGAACGGAGACTTACCATCATAGAAAGATGGAATCTATGGTTCTTTCAAGCCTGAAAGTGCCCCTTCACTATCAAGCCAAAAGACGAGCCAACAGAAAATTTTTATCATGGGTCCAGCCCTCGGCCTGACTGTAAGAAGCGCCTGGGTAAAAAATCATTACTCAGAAAGTAAAGAAGAAAGGAGAGGGTAGATGTAACTACCCTCATGGAGAGGAAATCAATTGCTGACGCTGCTGGCATCTGTAATTGATTACTTCCCTCAAATCTTTCTTCTTCCCAGAGTCCCGCCTTCTCTTGGACCTACTCTGAGGAGGAGGAGATGCCCGAGAGGCGATACTGGACTTCTGGCCCTGTCTCCGATCCCCGGATCGGAACAGGCCAGGACCTCCTGTCTGTCTGGGCCCAGAGTCGGATCTGAGCGGTAAGCAGGTTTAAAACGCTGCCATTGATCCAGATCCTTCAGCAGATCAGCCTGGTAAGCCTGTAACACTGCCATTGTGTATAATCTTAAGGAGCTTCGAAGGCAAGACCGGAGCTTTTAATGTCTGTGCCCGCCCTGTGACGAGATAGTTAGCATACATCTCTTCAATAGGGGGCATCGACATGCTGGCTCATTCCCTCAACATCAGCGAAATTAGCTCGCTGATGTTGGTGAATATGAGCCGAGTACGGGTTCTTCTATGCCTTCTCGATCACCACATGTAGATCAGGAAGGAATGGAAGGCTCACGGGGGCTGCCAGATTATGTCGGACAGGAATCGTACGTCGAGCCGTCCGCGTGCGGTCCCTTTCTTAAAGCACTCTTATGGCAGCTGCAGCCTGTCAGAAGTGCGCTCCATAACCTCGAACAGCTCCGCATACGCTGGGCAGGGAGGCTTTGAAGTTTCAGAAGGCTCTCCTTCTTCCTCTTCAACAGCCATCTCCTGCTCTCTTGGGCTTAAAGCCAGAAGAGCACTCGCTGCTGGATCAGATGATGTCAAAGAAAGAACATCATCATCATTCAGCAGCTTACCCTCATCAGCCGCTGGGGGTTGCGAGAGATTTATACCTCTCTCTAACTCCTTATCAAGCGCCATCTGTGAGCCCCATGGCCATCTTACCGCCCACCTTAGCATGGGCGGAACCAGAACCACTGGGCAAAGATGCCGGCCGCTCTTCCCTCGAGAAGAGGGCCAAATGAGAGCGGAGCGTCCTAATGGGCAGACGCTCACAGTTTGCACAGACAGCACCCTCGAGCACTGTCCATGCATGCTCCTCTCCCAGACAGAAAACGCACAGATTGTGTGTGTCATCAGGTGTCAAAAACCTGGGACACGGATCCACACACTTCCTGAAACTTTTGTTAGACATAGTAAATTTCTTACCAGATTCGAAGAATCGCAATCAAACAAAACAGTGAAGACGATAAGATACTGACTGCTTCTCTAGGTGCTCCTTTTATACTTCTGGGTCGCGTCTTTTATGACGTCATAGGCTGTCGCCGGCCAATAGGATTGGTGAGGTTTGATATTTGCTTTCAGACACCGGTTCACGTGATGACGTTCCCCATATGCGTTCAAACGCGGTGTTGAGTTCCCTTTCGAAAGGGAAACATAATTATCATTAAAAATTACATTATGATAACCATTATGATAATCCATTATGATAAGCCTTGTGTTTTGCAAAGGAGAATGGTTAGTTGAATGGTTAGCCAAGTTTAAGCCTGTTCAATGGACCTATGTGGGACCTTTTCATTATATGGTACTGATATGGATCTTTTCATTGCATTGAATAAATATGTCTTTACAAAAATTTTAGTAGACAAAAATTCCAGAAAAATTTCAAATTTTGGTTGTGAAAATTAGATGTGTCCTATGACCTTAAGGCAGTGGGAGTTATACAATGTACATCTATCCCTTGCAGCCTCATTTTCACTTTAGTCTGATTAAATGTGGTGTTATGCCTACACTGACTGAGGTCCATAAATCATATACTGTACATCCTCAAGTGGGTTATTGCAACTTTATTATGTAAGAAAAGTAAAACTTTTCTGAACATATCTGTCAATTCCAAGGGCCAGAATACTGAATAAATATGGCTTAAACATTATAAGATGAAATGTTGTGTTGCTTATTAAGTATTTAAAGTACTTTTAAGTATTTAAAATAGTCATAAATCAAAGTGGGGCTTTAGTGTTATACTCAACCCACTCTCATGTGGTAGAAGTAGGGAAAATCTTATCACTCACAGTGGTATGGAAATATTACGTTTCTTGTTTTAAAACTAAACATTCAGACATGGAGTCTAGTAACATGGAAACTTGCAGATTGATGTGACACGGGGCTCTCTCAATATTTTCACAGCTTTACTGTGGATCCATTAGCCCCATTTGTTCGAATTAACATCATGGTGTTCTGACAGTGAGTGCACTACATCAATGCATTGTGGAACAATTTAACTTTTTTTCTATAAAAGTGTGGCTTGATTGAAGTGCCATTTGTTTTTCAATTAAATTCACAATGCATGATCCTCCCTCCAGAGATTTTATTATTATTATTATTATTCTAACCTTATTTATATTTATTCATTAACCAGACACTAGTCATAGGGGAGATGCCATATGCTAGTCTTTTACTCAGTGAATATTTCTCAGGGTAGGTTCATTCTCTATAGGCACACATAGTCTTAGAAAAAGAGTATTGCTGTATTATTCACAGAATGAAGAAGTAACCACATCTAAATCTAAATGTATCTAAAACATCCGATATGACAGATTTTGAATGTGAGGAATGTTCTGATAAGCGAAAAATATAACCATGTAATCAAAGACACTGTGAGATCTTAAAAAGCATATGCTTCAAGCTGCTCTCACAATTATAGTTAGAGATATTTCTTTACAGGTAATTGCTCTTGAGACCCTATATGCAGAAGTTTTGGAGGCCCACATGCTCTCATGGTGAAAGCTAGGAGGCCATATGGAGACAAACATTTACGTGAAGCTATTTTTCAGCACTACACTTAGCTCTCAGGAATATCTCACATATTTGGATAAGTGGGCAGCCAGAATGCTTGATAGTCTCTGCTCTCTGCCTCTATGGTTTCATGCTTACAATGACAGGATATGGGGTTAGAGCAACATCCATGTTCTACACCTCCTTTCAAATTTTTTTTTTTTTTTTTTTCAGTTCAGCTAAAAGCAACACTGTTTTTTTGTGTCAGAAATCTGGTCAATTCAGTGTTTCCTCTTTTAAAGGTAATTTCCTGTTTCATTTAGTTTTGCAAAGTTTTAAAAAGTAGATTTATGTTTGTAATATACAAGATTTTGCTGGTACAATGTTTTGCAATGTTTAACATTGTTTTGCAAAGGGCAATTATGCTACATAGACTAGAGCAGAAACAGATATTTGACTGTATGATCCAGACAATAATAATAAAAGATTGTAAGACAATTTTTGTATGACTGGTGATTCTCATTTTTAAAGCCATTGCATGCTCACATGTATCATTGCATAAGAGCCTTTTAATTGTAATTGTTTTACAAAAATGCTAATATTTTCATATTTAAATATATATATATATATATTTAAAATAAATTAATAAAGCATTTATAAAGCGGGTTTAGATACTATTGTACACTCAAAGCGCTTTACAATGGGATCAGGGTTCTCAGGATGGCAGCCATAGTACGCTCACCACACATAGGTGGAGAAGAGAGAGAGAGAGCGATAGAACCAAGGTTAATGTTTGATGATGATGCTCTAGTAGTGCCCTGGGTACGTGCACGGTAGACCTGTGCATTAATTCATCTCTGTCCCATCCAGGTACTGGCAAATCTCAACCCTGCTTAGCTTCAGTTGGCAACCAGTCATGACGCGCATGCACAAAAAACAAAACAAAAAAAAAACAAAACAACAACAACAACAAAAAAACAATAACAAGGATGGCACGCAGCACACTTTCATATGGAAGTCAGCATTACGCATTCATTTATATGGTGATGTGCCGCAGAAGCCAGCGAATTTGTGTGCAGCCGATAAGGAGGACGCAGATGAGGATAAGGGAATGTTTTTTCCTATACTTTTCCAGTGGTGGACGAAGTACACAAATCAAGAACTTGAGTAAAAGTACAGATACGTATCATAAAATATTACTCAAGTGAAAGTATTTAGTGCTCCTTTTCAATTGTACTTTAGTGAAAGTACAAAAGTACTTGATTTGACCACTTATATAATTTAATTTTATATTATATATTTTATATAATCCTATTGCGCAAAATAATTATGAATGATTATTAATTGTCAAATAGGTCAACAAGTCAGTATGGATGGAAGTGGATGCAGATACATAATATGTAATGTGTGTTGATAAACAATATAAAAACAGACGAAACATATAGGGCTAAATACATAACATTTTAAAAAATTGCTGCAGCAACGGGGAAGATGAACGTGCGTTATTTTAATTTGTGCACGATTCTGGATAAAATGAGAATCAAGATTTGTATTCGTTTTTTTTGTTTTTGTTTTTTTCAAATAGAGATCATGATTCTTCCATGATTCTGAATAGACAACTAAACATCGCGTATAATTATTTACTAGAGGAAAAAATATTAATTGCTGCAGTATTTAATTAATTTTTAAAAAAAAAATGGGTTTGAATGGATGATTTAATGACTCACTAATAACTACTTCACTTGTTTCATTACTGGATGAATCAATGTTTTTGAACAAATCTTTTGAATGAATCATTAAATGTCAAATACATTTTAACAGTCACTTTGGCGCCTCCTAGTGGCGTAATGATGTAATCGATACAACCGTTATTTGAAGCGGAAAGTTAGTTTTAAAATGTGATTTGATCTGTTTGAATCGAGATCGCGATCTGTAGACACTGGCGTAGTCGTGTCCGCATTAAAGCATTTCAGTGGGCTTAAACAGATCGCCCTTTACAGCAGATTTAGTTAAAAAAACAACTGACCTAAATATGATTTTCAGTTACAATAATTCATCCTAAAATTCAACATTAGTAGGCTGACTTACTTTTCACCATCAGTCGTGCGCGCACTCGAGGATCCCCCAGTTCTTGGCTAATTTTCAGTCAGACTTGTAAATTCATTCACTGGAGAGTCGCTCTGAACGGATAATTGAATCAGTGAGTTGTTGACTCGAGAACAGCTGCAATACGATCAGTCCAATTCGCGAATGAATTGTTGATGTGATTTGTGAACCGATTTAACGGGATGATTGAAAAGAATCAGTTCGTGCACGAATCGGACACCGCTTTTGCGTCTCTGAGCATGTGACGATTCCTTCATTTTAAAATAATGAGTAACGATTTTTCTTTTTTTTGAAATGTAGTGGAGTAAAAGTACGATCTTTTGCTATGGAATGTAGTAAAAATTTGCTCAAAATAAAAATACTCGAATAAAGTACAGATACTTGAAAATGTACTTAAGTACAGTTACTGTCCACCACTGTACCTTTCCCTCAAGTTCTGCTTGCACCGTAATACTTATGAGACACACTTCACTGACTAGCTTTGCAGTTGTCTTGACCCCGCCATTGATTAGATTTTCCTTCATTTATGACACAATGCTTCCCTTTTCATTGGCAAATTTTGGCTTTCCGTGTTTTCACTGTTATACGGGACACTGTTACAAACTATCTCTAGATCCAAAAACAAGCGTAGATGATGATCCGCATAAACCAGAAAGAGCGGACAGAAGTTGTTAATGCATTATGCTAACGTGATCATCAAACAGTCAACAGCACATAAATCAAAACTGCCTAGGGTTATCAAATGAAAGTTGAACCCACAAAGAGGTATACAACTGTGCAAGATTGATGAACTCGATCTACTCCGTCTGTTTTGATCATCGTTCTGAATCCATACCGAAAGTCTTTGCCAAAAACTTTTTTTTATGAAACTTATCCACATTGAAGTGTTGATAAAAACAGAATAAATGAATGAATTATTATTATTACTATTTATTAAAACCAGATGCTCTGTTCTCTCTTTTGATATATTCTGAGTTAACCAAGTGACCAAAGAACTAATGATATGTAAAATCTTTAGAGTGATTTCCATCAGTGCAGAACTGTGACTAATGTCAATCTAGAGCGACATAAAAGTCACATGAATACAGATATGACTGTTCAGACTGAGGTTGCACTGCAAAACATCGGACTTGTATCTTATTTTGGACCCAGATCTGAGCCACATACGAGCAAAACAAAATTGTCAAAAACAAGTTTTATTATGCAGTTTAAATGGATAATGACATTTGAGATCTGTAGGGCTGGTGAAAATTTTAAGTGTAAAACAACTTCAACTTTGGTTTGTTCCTCATACAAAGCTATTTTATGGCTTCACCTTCACCTTCACCTTCACCTTCAGTTGTATGGACTACTTTATGTTTGTTTGACTGTGTCCTTTTTAAAGCTTGATAGCCCTTTGTCTTTGTATGGAAATGTCTTAGAGATTCTTAAAAATGTAAACATACAACACATCCAGAGTGACTAACAACAGAGGAGTAGTGCAACATTTGGTGACTCTGGTAGGTGAAGATATAAGTTCTAATGACGTAGTAACATGTGAGGGGCACAATGGATCTGAGAGAGCCAAGGAAATGAGAAATTCCTCTGCATGCATCTTGTATGCAGTGTCCTATGCATCAGGAAGCTACCAGCAGCTGCTCCTAAGGGAATTAAGTCTAATCTTTCCTCTACACAATGCGCTCAGAAACACCATGACGTAGAGTGTCCTTGGCATTTAAAAACAAAAACAAAAAAACAAAGCTCAAAGCAGGATAAAATGAAGCACTTTTGTATAATTAATTCCTCTGGCAGGTGTATTCCAAGGTGTAAGGGTTTGGTAAACCTTTCTAAATATTAAAAATATATTCTAAATATCCTTTGTGAATTCATGTTTGTGAAACCTATTGTTCACACTCAGTTAAATGCATTGATTTCCTTCTGTGGGGGATGGGGGGGGGGGGGGGGGGGTCTCACTGTGCCTCTTTCTAAAGGGATTAAACTCAGGGTAGCCTTTTTTAATTCATTCAGGGGCAACCACTCTCATAGTGGTTCTTGTTTTTGAGTTCCAGTGGGGAAAAAAAAACTCTCTGAAGAATTAGAATGAAGTAATACTGCTGAAAGGATTGTCTCTGCACCTTCAGATGCAGCTGAAAAACTAGATACATTAAAAAGTGCAAAAAAGTTATCTTGATGAAAATTACAAACAGCAGTAAATCCTTCTATAGGATTTTGTAGCATTTATAGTGCTTTATGATATTTTTATAATTGAGAAACAATTGTCACATGCAAGCTGAAATTGGAAGAATTGGTTTTAATGTTGTGAACAATTTAAGAAGAAAACTTTTTTTTTTTTTTTTTTTTTGGTTGTAAAATGTTAGTGGAGCATGTCCATAGTTAATCTACATTCTACTACTGTGGTTACTCTGCTAGGACACCTGTGAATTTGTCTTTTTTAAATTAAAGTTTGTTTGCCACAAAGTGCTAGTTTTCCTTAATCTTTTAACTTTTAGTTTTACAAATAACCACATTAAAAATAACATTAAAATTAAATATTTAGAGCTCTGAAGTGCTGGAAAAATTGTGAAGTACTTTAAAAAGTCCTTGAAAGGTTCTTAAATTTTACTCTCAAACATTTGCATGAACCCTGAAATTAATAATGTAAAAACATTGGACTATTTCTGTGACCATAGTTACAGTAAGCGTTACTACATTAAATCCAAGGTGAATGTTGGGGATTTTTTTTGTTGTTGTTGTTGACTGGAGAGCCTTATGTAACTTTCATTCATGTTGCTTCGCAGCTTAAACGAGTAGCGCAGTTTCGTTCCATCTCCGCAGCCCTCATCTGTTGGGCAAATGGGTGGTCGCAGTGCGACCTCTAACAAAATTTAGTCGCACCGGCAGGAAAAAAGTTGGCAAAATATGACCATTTGGTCGCAGTCTGGAGAACTGGTCTTAAATATCCAAATATTTCGGGCCAATGTAGCAAGACTGAATTCACCATCAACAAGATCTACATAATAAATCTTTATAGTTAAAAATTTACTGTAAATGCTTCAACGCTTCTATATAACATGGGATGCTTTAAATGGCAATAGTGTGAAGGCTTTATTGTAAATGAACAATCTAGAAGATATAAAAAGAAATGTGTCAGAATAAAGTTGCAACAAAAATGATCAAATAAATATCTTTAGAAATGACAAAGACCATCTACCATTGAAAAACTCTGGCCTATGGAAGTGAACAGGCTTGGCTTTTACACTTGCTGTGAAAGACTGTGGTTTATGCTGTAGTGAAAAGCCCGGAGAGCATTCAGAGGTGTTTACAACTAGCTTTCACTTAAAACAATGCCATTAATGGTCACACAATATGCTTTTTACAAATACTTCCACTTGACTTTAATTTCTTCCACAAGCCTGTGTTTGAATCTGGTGCTGACTGTGTTTTTCTTTGTGATTTAAGTGTATAATATCTGCAAAGTGCAATTCAAAAAGATTCTTTGAAACACTGACAAATAGCAAGCACATGGTCAGTTAACATCAAGGTTTCCATGTTGATTTGGCACTTCCTGTCTAGTTCAGTTGCCAAGATGAACTGAATAGCTTGGGTTTTCACTAAACAATGTCCCATTATTGGCTGTCCATTGAGTGAACCTGGGATCCTGACTATAAAAAACGTTGCTCCAACACCCCTAATCTGCATGACACAAACAGACAAAATGAGAGTTCTTATTTATCAGGAAATAATTAATAACCAAATTACTGAATTAATTATCTTTGTGGTTTAAACGTAGCATGTTACAGTATTCATATATTCACTATGTTGTTGCTGTTTTTTCAGAAACAGCTTGTTCATAATGCATGGACAGTGACAATACATTTATTAATGATGTAACTGAAAACTGGTAAACCCAAGTATTGCCACAGCTTTGGCTTTGCTCGTACTCTTTGCTGCATCTTCTGTTTGCTTGAAGAAGAAATATACAATTGAGGGAAGTAGATTCCAGATTGCTTCCTTCCCATGAAAAGCCCTTGATGAGAAAGGGGACGATTCAGTCTCCCTAGAGATGGTCTTTGTGAGATTCTCCAAATCTATTTCTGTTGTCACGTCACTGAGTCCACCTCTCATTGACTGAACATTCTCACCGGTAGTCCCAGCCTTTGCTGTTTGCTCTGCATTTAAAATGTCATTGTAATATTTCTACACTGAATTGTAAATTGCTCTCATTCACTCACAGCACTCATTTTTTTTGTTCACAGATATGTCTAAAATGAATGTTAGAAAAATCAGTTATATTAATGTACTGTTAAAAATAATGAACAGTGAGTGATTGACTTCTGTCATTGACAGCTACATCACACTTATACTCTCCCATTTGCTCTAATGCATCTTTAATAGAACTGGCACACTCCAGGAGGTGTAGGAATGGGAAGGGAAGCCATCAGAGGCTCTCATTTCATGGTGGGCTCATATCTCTTGTGCAAAGTTCTTGAGAAAATTCATTGTGTCTCTCTCTTTCTTTGAACTTGTATTTAGTCTGCCAACACTTGTGAACTAAGCCCAGACACAGTCATAATATTTTATGACTCTTTAGATTATGTACTGTTCTGCATGTATGTACTGTTTGTGTGTGTGGGTCTGTGTGTGTGTGTGTGTGTGTGTGTGTGTGTGTGTGAACATTTGACTTTGTTAGGGATGCACCAATACCACTTTCTCTAGAAAGAGGCCGATACCATTACTTTCATTTTTGGTACTCACCGATATGATACCAATAACGATCTGTATTTATCTGTATTTTCACTGCATATGTAATTTTTAAATATATTAGGTATTAAACCAAAAGAATATGAATCATAATCATTGATTTAATTTGTTTAGCAAATATATATTTCCTTCAGTTGTTTTCATACTTAATTATGCCTGTTAAAATGTATTATACAGACCTCTGTTACTTTCACTGTTCATTCTATTGCTCTATCATATTTTATCTTTAATTTAATCACACAGCGCATATTTAGAGCTGCTTCAGCAAGGCTTAATGTTAAGGATTTTTTTTCTACTGGCCTGGTTGGGTCAGTGGTTGAAATGTATAGATACCACTGAAATATCACAATTCTCTAAGTTTGGATACTAGAGAAAAACTACTTACCTAATTAATGCAAATTTAAAACATTACTCTTGTAATGATTTGGTGGTGGAAACACAGCATTCAGCAGAGAGTGAGGATCCAAAAGTATACTCCAAAAGTCAGTCCATACCAGGCAGAGAGTCAAAGCACATGTTATCAGTCCAAACACAATAAACAAAGAGACTGCTTAAGAATGTTGGCCGTAAAATGCAAACCAAAACGAATGAGACTTCATACTGAATACATTAGTGAGTGGAGTGGCAGAGTTAACTAGCGTAGACACAAGGCAGTATTCAAAGGGAAATAAAACATCAGATTCGTAGACAAACGTAGGTACAGGGTACACAGACTCATTGACAGGTACAGACTCGAACAGGCTCAGGAACAAACTTGAGCAAGCCATTGAAATAAATGGGTTTCATATCGCAGTGCATTCCACGTCCTATGTGAAAGGGCCATCAGACTCAGGAACAGATTCATAGATCAGGAACAGGCTTAGGCTCAGGAACAGACTTAAGAACATGCAGCAGTCTTGTTCAAAGCCGTTTCGAATGTCGACCAAACACACCATAGCGCCACTGCCATCATTGAAAGCACAGAGGAAGGCCAGATGAACTCAGGAACCAGAGAAACGTCAGCAGAAATACTAGATGATAGTGGCTTAGGAAAGCTGGCTTTTCTGACCATTCTCAGAGATGGATCTGCCAAATTTGATATCAACCTCCAATGTGGATAGGTGTCCTCAATCGCCGTGTGATGACACCCGGGAACACAGGGATGGTGTCTGTGAAGGCTGAGGACTGTAAGGTCTCATCCTTAATAACTGGAGGCAAATTAGCTCAAAAGGGAAATATGAATAATTAATCATAACTCGTTATAATTAATTATAAATATTTGGACCAGTTAATCGAATTAACTTAATGTAGTTGAATTAATATTGCAATCAATTAATCTGTTCGGCTAGCAAACACTCAGTATTGATCGTCTATCAACTCTTTAGAAAGAATATTTTCCATGGCCACAGAAAAATAAATCTTTCTTAGCATGTAGCTGTGATCATAATCATTAAATCAACATTGGTTTTTAAGCAGATCAGAATTAACTCGCAACAATGTGCACAAATGTTTTATTTAACTAAATCACGAACACATAACTAAACTAAACACATGCACACATACAAATCACACATACACAGGAAATGAGAAAGTGAAAGTGAATGAAACCGTAGCATAACAGAGGAATGGAGCTATGAAAAGAGACATTTAACGAGCTGAAAGAACCAACAGTTTCTCACTATAAAGCACCTTTGTTTACAAAGGGGTTCACAACTTAATACTAAATTGTTGTTTAGTGTTAAAATGTACAATACTTGCAAATGCCTTAGCTGTTGAAGAGCATCCAGATATGCAGTCTCGGGAGAAATTCTTGATGGCTCAGTCCGATGGTGCTGAAATTGTAATCAATATCTTCTATGTTGAATAAAGAAATGATAACAAACTTGTGCTGTTAATTTGACTCTGTTCTGGTTGAGAGAGTTGCACATGGTTTGCTAATGAGGCCTGCCGGTGTGACTGCGCTGGCTCTGGGCCAGATGAATGGCAATCAGTAGAATCAGCAAGAGCTAGGAGGGAACTTTGTGTTGGCTTTTAAGTTCCACAGAGATCACACCTTTGGCTTGACCAGTGGGAAAGTTGCAATTCTCAAGCGGGAAAGTTCCTTCGTTTGAAAGTGAACTCCTTTGCATGAGGGGAGCAAGCTGGCAGTTTGTTTCCATTCATACTCTGATAAATATAACAAATATACACTGCATTTCATAAGAAGGTAATTAAGCACTTTGGGCTTGAGAAAAGCACATTATAAATAAAAACCATCATCATCAAGAAGATGTTCACCAAAGTGTGAGAACCTTGAGTGACACCATCAAGAGAACTTCCCCACTAAACAGCATAAAGCCGCCTTGTAGAAGGGGCTTTGGCTGCATGCAAGGTTGTTAGAAATGCTTTCCCAAGAGCTCAGGATGACTCCTGTCTAGTGGTCAGACAAGTAGTTTTTACTTCACTGGATTTGACTGCCATAGTTGGCTCTGGTCCTGAAATATCATGTTCTTTCTGAATGGGAGACAAAGGTAACCCTCCTAGCAGTCTGGTGCAACCAGCAGGACTTTGGCCTTTAAGATTCTTACTTTGGCTAGGACCGCTATCCGAAGTGGGAAATGAGGAAATGGTACAAGAGAACTGGAGGCCATTTGTTTGTCAGAGCATCCACCCCATCAATGAATACCACAGGGGAAAATATGTGGTTTCCTGTGAGACAAAGAGATATACTTAGCCTTCCCAAACTGAGCCAAGATGGTCCGCACCACTGCTGGGTGAAGTCGCCATTTTGCTGGTCTAGGGGCCTCACCTGGACAAAAGGTTGGCTGTTATATTGTCCTCTCTGGGAGATGGACAGCCTTCAGGGACACCCTCCAGCATGTGCCTATTACAGGAGATCCCGAGCTTTCCTGTATAGGGATGTTGAGTATACCCTGCCTTGATGATTTATGTATGAGACTACCGTGGCACTGTCTGAATGAACAGTCACATGCTTTTCTTGAAGTCAAGGCAGAAAATAGATCAAGGCCCAAAATACAACCTCTAGTTCCAGGAGATATGGATATGTTTCTTCTACCTCTGCTAATATACTTCTCAACCCTCCCAGACCCCCAGAGAGGGATCTCCTGAAAGCTGCTGACTAAGACCTCACCCCGCCTCATCAAGGCCTCACCTCATTTCTCCTTTTTACAGATGCCTTTCTGTGGCAACTATAGCAACCATAGAATGGGCGATGCATTGGCCATGTGCTTTGTGGCACGGATCTGTGGCTTATGCAGATTTTTTCCTCCAGGATATTGACTTTACCCTCAAAAAAATTGACTTTCATCCATTTTTTAAAAAAGAAATAATGTGGAAAAAGGGAAAAACTCCCTTCAGACTTCTCACCAAGCTCCACCAACAATCCTCACGATTGATCCCACCCTGACACCTCGGCAGCTGCAGGACCCAAACCGCGAGGTGCGGATGGTTGACTAACATCTCTCAAGAGCGAGTAACACAATAACAGAACTTCAAATGCATTACTATGGGTGCATTCAACTCCTTCGAGAGGCGAACGCACTCTGTGCAAATGCTAAATTCTATCCCTCAAGCTTGAATCAAGCAAGAACAAAAGCTCTTACCACGAATACATCTCAATAGGCTGCTTCATAGGCTGCCATTAGCCAATAAATTGCCATGTTTGGTACATGTGTTCAGACAACGGCCATGCACCGTTTCCCATAGCGTCAATTCCATGACGTCACATTGAAGTTCCACTTTGAAAGGGAACAATTATTTAAATAAAATACCACCAAATATCATGCAGGGAATTGTGGGACTGTCAGTTTACATTTTTTTTACCACTGCAGATTATAAGATTACTTCCAAAATCTTTATAATTTAATCAATCATTTAACAGTATTTTATTGTAAAATTATGTAAAATGTCCCGTTTGTCACCATTATGTTCTGTTCATGGACTTTCAGTTTGTTGTCACTCCTGTCTCGTGTTCCCTGTTAAACATTGCCGCCACTCATCAGTCACCATGGACACTAATGGTCCTCACAGCTGTTTGTCATTTACCTTTGTGTATTTAAGTTCCTGCCCTATGTTCAGTTCATTGTCCGGTATTGTCTATGTTACGTGTGTTTGCTATCGCCTGTCTGCCTGTCTTGGATTTATATTAAACTTCATTGTATTGAACTTGAATCTTCTGCCTTCTTCTGAATCACTGCAAGCGCATGACAGAATACCGGACCAAAAAGATAATGGAATAAGCAAAGAAGTTTGTGGCCATGGCTCAGAAGAGCCACGATTTAGTTTTTTTTTTTTTTTTTGCCACAAAGTTTTCCACCTCACCGCCTCCTACCCCTACAACGATGAGACTCTGAAGTCACCATTCTGGATCGGGGCAAACTGCCGGATATCTACAGCCTTGCGGCATCTCAGGAGTCCCTGTGATGTCGAACCGCAGATCGTGCATCCACCTGCAGTGCCTGTGCGAGAGGATCCTGTGGCTCCGCCTCCCGCCTTCGACCTCTTCTCTCCATCTCGGCCTGTCGACCTGCCGGCTCCGTCTTGGCTCATCCCACCTACGGCTCCACCGGAGACCCTCAGACTGATGGCTCCTCCGGGCTCCTTTGTCCTGCTAGCTCCTCCTTGGTCAGTTGTCACACCACTTCCGGGCCATCCGTTGCACTCCGTCCCTCCACCCCTAAGGCTGCAGCGGGTTCCTCCTTCCCCTCACGTCACCTCTGTCCTTTGTCACACCGGCTCCGCCTCAGCCCTCGGGTACTCTAGCTCTGCCTACGTCGATCGTCGCCGCAACTTCGCCGAGGTCTCCTGAACCAGCGATGTTGTGGGACTTCATCGGCTCTTCGTCTGCGCCCTTAGATCCATCTGCCGAGTCTCCGTCAGTTGTCCCCCAGATGCTGTCAGTTACCTCTACACCATCTCGGCTCCTACCCTCCGTGGGCTGTCGGTACTGTGGAGCTCTGGGTCTGTGCCACCATCGTGCGTGCACAGGGAGCTCGTTATCATCCCTTTACTAACCCATAACTCCAGCCTCTCACCATCACATCGCCATCACCTCGTCCACCTCCTGAACCATCCCTCTGATAGTCCGTTATGGCGAGAGGACATGTATTGCCAGGGGGGGTTTACTGTCACCATTATGTTCTGTTCATGGACTTTCAATTTTTTGTCACTCCTGTCTTGTGTTCCCTGTTCCACATAGCCGCCACTCACTAGTCCCCATGGACACTAACGATCCTCACAGCTGTTCGTCATTTACCTTGGTGTATTTAAGTTCCTGCCTGAGTTCAGTTCATTGTCCGGTATTGTCTATGTTACGTGTGTTTGCTATCACCTGTCTGCCTGTCTTGGATTTATGTTAAACTTTGTTGTATTGAACATGCGTGTGACACCATTAGACCATTACACACATACATACTGTTTTTCACAGTATAGTAAAGGAATTTAACCAATTAACAGGTTTTTACCATATCATTTTTACAGTGTTTTACCATTAAAATTATAAACATTGTTGAAATCCTATTGTTGTACATACAACATTTTGTCTACCAATGTCTATCTTATATAAAGAAATATTACATTCTTCCATTTTGTAGGAAACTGAAATTCAGTTGCCTTCTTATGTCATAAAGCAAGCGATCTTTCATCAGAAGGTTAAAAGGTTATTTTTATTCTTGGAACGCCTCCTAACTCAGGTTTGATGTGAAAAGCAGATACACTGTAATGAGACAAATATGAAGGACTTAATTACATGCACACCACTTCCATCCATTGTCTTGACATTTTATGGAAATCTAAAAGGGTGTAAGACTTTTTGTAAAAATTCTGGGCTGGGTATGCAAGACAGGCTTTTAGGAATTATGCACCCATTAGCAGCATCTGCTGTGTTACCCTATGGTGTTATAATGGTATATAGTTGGGGAGGCACTGTTATTTGTATTTGTTGGCTCCCAAATTACATATCCTCTTTGGCAAGGTGTCAGAAAGTGTGGTCCATAAGAGGCCACACAAACGCAGTAGTATTCAGTGGCTCAAAGCTTCATTTTTATGCTTCAGTATTATTACATATTTCTGAGGTCATCACAACTGAGGGTCACTTCTACAATTTGTACAATTTTAGACTAAGCAATTTTTTTTTTTGTCTTATCAGAGGGATTTTTCACATATTTGCTGAAATCAGTTTTATGTTGAAGTTTCATAACATTCACTGTGATGATATCTTGCAAATTAAACATTTCAAAATAGAAAAGACCCTTGTGGCAATTATTAATAACTAATATATTTTACTATGTCCTGTTTTACTATACCTGAGGTCCAACTTTTGCCACCCTTTTGTGATGATGTCTTTTGAAATCTTATCACATCTCAAAAATCTTATTAAAGTGTTGATTCTTTGATTTACAGTGAAAGTAAAGCTCATTTTTCAGAGGAAGCTATTTTTAGAGAATTTGCAAAAAACATTTTTCAGAATTGTCTCCAGATCACAATGTTGGCATACAGTGAATGTGATGACCTCGCCTTGATGGTGCCATTATTGTGTTTGTTGTTGCATTTGTTTATAAACATTCATTGTGAAACCAAATAAAATGATCCAACTGTCAGATTATTTGGCAACACCTTTTCCTGAGTGAATCAAAAAGCTTGGCATATCTAAACTGCAACAGACCTCTGAATTCTTTTGAAAATATAATTCCCAGAGATCTCCTTGATTACAACAGTTTCGGGAACATAGTCTTCTGTTGTCACTAAATAATATGTAAAACATTTTCGGTAACACTGTACAATACAGGTGCACTAATATGCATTAATTCATGCTTAACTAATGCACATAATCATGTTTTAATGTAGCACTCATGAAGAAATAAACCATTAATAAATGATTACTGCATTAGCAACTAATAAAGAGTCTATGATTAATAGATTAAGTAATGCAGTGAGTGTAATGACAGAGAATGTGTTTGAAGGATGGGTAAGTTGGGCTGCACACAAATATCAGGATACCAGAATCTGAACTACAGATTGATGTTGCACTGTGTTTAAACTCGACCATTATCGAGTCATGCTGCAACAGCTGTTTACACTGGATATGACAGACCATTTGTCCTTCATAACAGAAGTGATGTTTTGTTGTGTTGTGTCGTGCCGTGCCGCATCTAGTGTAGTATCACTATCGCTGATTATAATATGTTCTATTCTCTTCATCTGGTCTTGACACAGTGTTACGAAATAACAGTGCCCAGCTGCATGTTCTCACTGTTCTGCCTTTGAATCCTTAACCTCAAGCTTAACCTGACACATCCCTGTGCCATGAACAACAAGATTGGTACAGTGGAATCATGGTTGTAGATGTCAAAACCATAATGACATATTACTTAACAATTAGTTAATAGTCATGTGCCTCAACAAGTAAAGTCATAACATAATGATACATCTGCAAATCTTTAACTAATGATTAATTAAAGCAGACAATTCAAAGTTGAAATACATGGCTTCAAACCATTGTGGTAATTAACACATTAAATTACACTTTTAGTAAATAAAATATGTTATTAAGGAATTAATACACCATGAAACATTTAATTAATAGCAATTCATATATTACTTAATCTATTAATAGACTCTTTATTAGTTACTGATGCAGTAATCATTTATTAATGGTTTAGTTCTTCATGAGTCATACATTAAAACATTAGTTAAGCATGAATTAATGCATATTAGTGCACCCGTATTGTAAAGTGTTACCACATTTTCTAATTGAGAAAATGTAAATGAAAGGTCACAGTTTGAAATTCCAAGCAGGGTCAGAGCTAGGGGGTGACCATTGACCAAAGCTTAGCTACCCCTTTGGCCTTAGTGCCAGGCGCAAGTCGAACAAGCACTGCAAAGGTACAGGTGTGTCAAGGGAGCTTCAGTACATTAACAGTGAACGGCGAACAGTATACGAGATTGTGAAAGAGTTATTACAACATGATTAAATATGGAGGCGATTAAAGCAGCGTCTAAACTGTGTGTGCATGTATGTATTTATATGCATCACATTTAAGAACATGCCTCTGTACTATGCGATATCACAATTTTTGCCTGTAATTTAATGCACAATAAATGTGAGCACTGTGAATTTGTACTAGCAAATAGGTACAAATTTTACAATAGTACAATATAATTTTAGTTTTACATTCTGGCATTTATATGCTGCCGGCTTCTGCCCTTGTCATATTCATATTCTTACACGTGGGGATTCAAAAGAGAACACATTGTTTTTACCTTTTATTTATTTATACGCTCTGGAACTGTTGCAATCAATTTATTTTGACAACTAATACATGTTAAACATTAAATGTTTACTTTTTTCAGTTGCAAGTTTTTGAAACAGACTTTGCCATCTAACTCAGAATTGTTGAAGAGTTCATTGATTATATAAAAGGTTGACTAATCTTTGAACTATGTAGTCACTAAAACATCTCAGTATTTTATGGTCAAAATCATTTTTATGCAGAAATAATAAAGATTTCTGTGCCTCCCAGACTGGTTGCTGACCCCTGCCTGGCCACCCTTATGAAAATATGTCCTAATTGCAGTAAAATGTAATAACTCTGACATAAACACTGCACTGGTCTAAAACAGCAGCTATTGTGTATAGAGAGCATATGTTCAATGATAAGGGCTCTTTTAAGTTACTGTAATGTATTGCTTGTTCTGTGCTCTTATTTTGTCATGTGGACTTTTAGTTTGTTGTCCTTTTTTCATGTTCCTCTCATTATTCCCTTATGCACCTGTGTCTAGTTAGTCTGTTAACCGCTGTTTATATAAGACCTTTGTTCACTGTCAGGTGTTGTCTTTTCTTGACTGTCATAAGATTAGTTCTGTTTCATTGTTTCTTGTATTGAATTATTAAGGTTTATGGATCCTGTTCTGCCTTTGTTGCGATTACTTATGGATGACTTGTGCTGATTCTAACTTAATTTTTTGATGTATGTCCAAATAATAGTTCATGCAGCTAATTTAATTTAAAAAATAACATTTTATGAAACTGGATTATGACTTAATTTTCGATTTACTTGTTGAATAAAAAAATGAACCACAACTTGCTTCTACAGAGTTTGTGTTTGTCTTGGATAGAATTTGGTTAGTAAAGTTGGCAATATATTCACAGATTTGAACTTCCCGGATCAATAACTCGTGAGCTAACTGTTGTTAAAACACAAATGCAGCTATTTACAATCATAGTAACGTAGACAACGAGCTACAACCCAATTTTCCTCAAATGAGCTTTATAATATAAATTGGTCTCTGACCGTCTGAAAAGTGCAAAACCCAAAAACCTTTTGCTCATTTTATATTATGAAAAATATTCACTAACTTCACTGTAACATACTGTACTGTCACCAAATTCAGTTCACACGTCACTGCTTTCCTGCTGGTTGTACTGCAACACTTAGTTTGATAAAAATGCATAACTTTTATGATTATTTATGAAACAAAATCAATAACTTCATTGTTATTAGAAAAAATATTAAATCAATTGTAATGCCATCAAATTGCATGCCATCAGCAACTGTCATGCAAAAGTTGGTTGTAACTAGCATGTTAGCTGCGGACCCACATCATTTGTGTAAAGAAGGCCTTTATGTGCTATTACTTGCTAGTAAGAGTAAATTATTTTTACTTTTTTAATTTTTGTTTTTTTGTTTGTCTGTGCAAAAGTTTGCTATGCAACTGCTATGGGTGTTTGTTTGTTGCTTGGTGATTGTTTGCTGGCCCAAGTCATAAGAGCCAGAAGTCAGGTTTTTGTCTGGCAGTGAAAAACTTAAAGGAGTCTTGCATTTTCTAGTTGTCTGAGTGGACAACATTTTTGTATTTAAAATAAGTATTATATGTGGAACTTTTTTTAAAAGGTTTGCTATATGTTTTTCAGCTGAAGAGTTTCATCAACAGACAGCAGGACAGTCTCTGTGGAGGGTCCACTTTTAAAGGCAGACTGGTTGTTGTTAAGTATGTTGTTCTGTAAGAGAAAGGCAAAGAACTGATTGAACAACTATTTCAAGAGTTTGTTGAGGGGAGAGGAAAAAGGAGAAGAGTAGAATATGTGTGGGTGGAGGTTGGTTCTGGATAAGTGGTGTAGGGAATGGGTTGTTGATGATTGCCACCTGTCATCAGCAGAGGTGGGAGAAGGTGGAGGGGGATAGAGTAGAGAAGAGAATTACCTGCATGCTTAGGTCAGCTGGGTCATTTGCAATACAGGCTCATTGGAAAAACTTGCCTCTACCAACATTCTTGCACCCACTGAAACTCAAGTTATGATAAAAGAGCTCAAAGAATTGTAGTAGCTAAAATGCCATGGTTGCATCAGTAAATGTGTCTTTATCTCACGTTTGGTTTTGTTAACACTATCACATGTGTTTATAGTTTTGTGTAGATGGTATGTTATTTTTCAAAGTGATGGAGCATTTAGTCTTTTGTCTTGTGGCATTTCCTGTACTCCTGAAAATAAGTATAATAAAGATGAAAAATAAAAGGAGAGCACTGCAGTGATGGCTTCCTTGATGGCATATTTACTCTGAATGAATAATAAAAGCATATGCATAAAACAAAAGTTTAGCATATTACAGTATCAACACATGTATCACTTCTTTTCCACAGTAATGACTGAATGTAAACATGAGTGACTTTAAACACTTCACAATAGAAGAAATAAGAAAATACGCCCAACAGGCCATTTAACAAACGCTCTCTGTTCACATGCTTTAGTCCCAAAAAGACATGTAAGACACGGTGACACACAAATCTCATGCTCTTTACAAACAGATTAAGATTTTCATTTTGTCAAGTAGCTAATACAGCATTTTCTCCATCATAAAATACGTTTTAAAATTAATTGCATGCCATTTATTAACACAAGCCACCCAGCATTTATTAATGATATTCTAAAATCGATCTATCTTACTGCAGCGTGCAATAAGTGTCTCACACCAGCCGCCGAGCGAACGCACAGAGTAACGTTATAACATAATTTTCAACACAGTCAAATGTCTCTAAAGGCAGGAACACACCAAGCCGACGCCGACGAACTAGTGGCGACAAAAAGCAGACTGCAGGGTTGGCTCACGTCGGCAGCGTCTGGGTCCAAAGTTGGCCTGACACACCAAACCAATGCTCGACAGCCGACGGCCAAGTAGCACGTCCGTTCTGCGCCTGCGTTAGATGAAATGCCTTTCCATACCAGCAGGTGGCAGTAGCTGAACAGCCAATCAGAATGATCAGATGGCCCGATGGCCCGACGAGCTCCGACACCGATTCAATATGTCGAATCGGCCGAAAAAAAGCAGACGAGGACCAACTTCAGCTCGATACTACAGTAACAATAATAATAATCTCATCCATGAACATGATTTCTGCCCGAGTCCCGTCCCGATTCTTTTCCATTAACTGTGAGGTGAAGACGACATCTCCAAAGAATCCACGCTCAAACTCGGCATCATCAAGCTATGCCTCGTATCTGATGTATTTCATACAATATAGACACATACACGATTAATTAAGATAAACGTGATGCATAACTCAGACACAAGGGGGTTAAATTACCTAAATGTGCAAGTTTAAGATAACTCATAAATCTGAAACAATATTATGAACTTTTATACACATGCTAACCATGTGCACAAACAATTTGAGCCCTCAGCCAAGATAGCCGTTACGCCAGAGCCTCTCCACGTCACGGCCGCCACGCCAGAGCCTCTCCACGTCACGGCCACCATGCCTGAGCCTCCAGCCATCATTTCCGCAACACCAAACAAGAGGTCTTTGTACCAAACAAGACATTTCAGGCATTTTTTTTTTTTTTTTCATGCACAGGTCAATTTTGAGATTTTGGGCTATTTGGCTTTTCATTAGTGTTGTCAAAAGTACAGACTTTAGTACCAAATTGGTACTGAAATTTTAAAAATGTGACAATAGCAGCATTTCCCCCTAGCATTTTGAGCACTGTTGAGCGTTTTCTTAAACATCTCTGACTAGGCATTTTGCGCTAAACAGATATGTCTGTGATTGGGATTTGAAACATTGATCAGTATGATCAATGTTTCAAAAACATGTTGTAAATAGACATCTTACGCCTACACAGAAACAAACAGGAGCGTTGGAAAGCAGGCATCTATCAGCAGATATATTAGGGATATATTAAGATATCTGCTTTCAAAGCTCCTGTGTGTATCTGTGTAAGCATTCAGTGAAGAGCGTCACAGATGTCTATTTACAACATGTTTTTGAAGTGTTGATCATTGTAGCCAATCACAGACATATCTGTTGAGCATGTGAACACAATGGCCAATCAGAGGTATTTAAGAATCCACTCAAAATGCTAGGGGGAAATGCTGGGCATTGTGCTCACGCGCTCAACAGGTATGTCTGTGATTGGCTACAATGATCAATGCTTCAAAAACATGTTGTAAATAGACATCTTATGCTTACACAGAAACAAATGGGAGCATTTGAAAGCAGGTGTCTATCAGGGGATATATTAGGAATATATTAAGACACCTGCTGTGCTGCCTCTTGACGGGATCGTACATCGCCAGGCGGATGGGCCCTACTGGCCCTACTGGGCCCTACTGGCATGTTTTGGAGCGCCCGATTGGGAGGGCTCTGGTTACGTCCAACGGGAGACCAATGCTCGCGGCGTCGAATGGGTGAGCCCTACTGAACAAAAGACGAGGGCCCCCTGTGACGGGTGAGTGGGTCCTATTGGCCGATGGCGGAGTGAAAGGAATTGGGAGAGAGCGCAGCGGCTCGACTAGGAGACTCTCGCGGCGTCCGACAGGAGACCAAGGCTCCAGGAAACCAGTGCTCCAGGAGACCAATGCTCCAGGAGACCAATGCTCAAGGCCTCGGATGGATAAGTCTCGCTGGACGAGGAAAGAAGCGCTGACTGGGATGCTCTCGTGGCATCCGATGGGAGACCAAGGCTCCAGGAGACCAATGCTCATGGCATCGGACAGGTAAGCCTTGTTGGCGGACAGGCAGAAAGTGAAGCACAGAAGAACGACCGGGAGGCTCTCGCAGCGTCCGTCAGGAGACCAAGGCTCCAGAAGACCAATGCTCCAGAAGACCAATGCTCAAGGCCTCGGACAGGTAAGCCTCGGACAGAGAAGGATAACAAGATGGAAGCTGACCGGGAGGGCTCTCGCTGCATCTGATGGGAGATCAATACTCACGGCATCGGCCGGGTAAGCCTCGCCGGATGGGGAAGGAGAAAAGATGAAACTGACCGGGAGGGTTCTTGCTGCATCCGATTGGAGATCACATCATTGCTGCTGCAGTGGAAAGGGTCAGCCAGACAAACTGAACTCCTGCCGTGAAGGAAAGGTTAGCCAGAGATGGAGCTCCTGTGGGAGCGGAGGAGACAACACTGCTACTGCAGTGTAAGAACAGAGTGGGCTCCTGCGGTAGCGGGTAGGAACACACTGCTGCAGCAGTGAGGTAGAATAATTTGGTAACGCTTTAGATTACAGCCCGGAGAGTACTGTGTAATTACAACATATTTACAGAGTAACTTTCGGTAATTATAGTGTACCTATTAAGTAAGTACGTGTAAGTATAGGGGAACAATATGTAAAGTCTGGGGAATAAAAGGGTAACAACCAGGAAAATAACAAATTATTTATACTGTATTTTAGAACTAAAGGGTACTTATATGATAGACAACAATCTTATGTTTGGGAGCAATTTAGCGAGAACGTACACTGCACACCTTTTTGTAATAACAGTATACAAATATATAAAGGGTTTTAAAAAACTTACGGGGTAGGCTACATATCAGTGAATTTACAGAGTATTTTGTTTTTATTGCAAAAGTGCACTGATTAAGTTGTTTCAAGGCAAGTAAAACTACAATATTGCAATTTTTTAATACTGGGGAAATATACTCTTGTTCCATGTAGTTACAGGGTAAGTATGACATTGCGGGCTGTAAATTAAAGTGGTGCTTGTTACCCACTTGTTTCATGTAGTTACAGGGTAAGTACAATAAAAACACATGTATACACACAATCTGATATCAAATCTATAAAAACAACTTATTTCAAAACAGATTTACAACACTTCTTATTCGTTTCTCTTGCTTGGCTTCCTCCTCCTCCTGTTCCTCTTCTACTTTTTCTTTCTTTAAATTCTGTATGTATTAAAAGAAAATAGAGTACACTCAGAAATGTCCTCACCATTTACTCATCTTTTACCCTCATGCCATCTGAGAAGTATATGACTTTCCTTCTTCAGATAAACACAAACAAAGATTTTCAGAAAAATAAATAATCTCTGGGAATGCTTTATAATGCAAGCTCATGTGTTCCTAAAAGTCGAAGCAAACAGCACATACAGTAATTTGCATTGTATCGTCAAACACGAAGTCGACTCTCATGCACATGCTGGTGATAGTTGGTTGGAAGCAAAAAGATGAGTAAACCATGAGAACATTTCTGGGTGTACTGTATTTTCTTTTCATACATAATACAGAATAGCAAAAGACATGGGATTCCTTCTTAAGATTCATCAGTGGAAAGACTGAAAAAGAAGAAGAGGAACAAGAGGAGGAGCAAGCCAAGCAAGAGAGAAAAAGAGGACAAAACGTGCTATTCTCTGTGAAGAATTTATGATTTAAAATGAAAAGTTGAATAATATTTTATTAAAAAATGAATAAATGAATAAGAAGTGTTGTAAACCAGCTTTGAATTATGTTGTTTTTCAAATAAAGGTTTGTCAGTGATATCAGACTGTTTTTTATTACACTTACCCTGTAACTACATGAAACAAGAGGGTAACAAGCACCACTTTAATTTACAACCCCTACATGTTATACTTACCCTGTTACTATGGAACAAGAGTATATTTATAGTACAAGTACCCCTTAGTTCTAAAATACTCACAGTATAAATAATTATTATTTTCCCGGTTGTTACCCCTTTATTCCCCAGACTTTAAATATTGTTCCCCTATACTTACACATACTTTATAGGTAAACTATAATTACCGGAAGTTACGCTGTGAATATGTTGTAATTACGCAGTACTTTCATGGCTGTAATCTAAAGTGTTACCAATATTTTCACTATTTTAGTGGATTGATGGTGTTAATTGAGGCGGATATGGTAAGCTTGTAAGATTGAACAAGCTGAAGAATTTGGCTGGTAAGGGTTTGTTGAGCATCTTTAACATGGAAGTGATTGGATTGGATATAGATCTTAAAAGCCTCTGATGGCCAGTGACCAGAGCGTTTGAATCTGATGCTGGGAAAGGCCTTTTGGGGCAGCTGTGGTTCCTTGCTGCTGTCACCTCTGGCTTGCTTAGTTCGGGACACTTGATATTCAACAATGTTTTGATCTGCCTTCATTGACACAATTGTATGCGAACTGAACTGAACTGGACGATGACATCACTGTTCCCTCCAGAGCTGTTGTATGGATAAATGAACTATATGAATAACTAATGTTTTTTTTTTTACGACGGTATGAATCAATACTGAACAATACTGGACAATGACACCATTTTATTCTAGAGCTGCTGTGCAGCCAAAATTATTTTCCTGCTATCACTGTAAAGCTGCCCTGACACAGCCTGCATGTAAAAAGCTCTATAAAGGTGACTTGACTTGATTTGGTTGCTGCTCCTATGCATAACAAATAATTGGAAAAGTGAATAGGTTGGGCTGGGTCCGCCTTTGGAGCCAGTGGCCTGAATTTCAGATAAAATCTGTGCTCTGATAAATTTAACAACAATTTAATAAAATAACACATAATACCTGTGTAGTAAATGCTGTGTAGAATTAGTGCTTTATTGTTTCCCAATGCTTCAGTTAATTTTGCAATGAGATAAAGTTGCACTTGCACTTTGTTGTTCGTGCTGCATTTTATCAGGAGAAAGGGTCTGAAATTATTTAAAAAAATAGCAGCTCAAGCATCACTTAATCAACATCATAATATCTTTATATAAGAATAAATTATCGCAGTTTTTCAGTTGCTCATTTGACCACTTCTGGAACTGGTGTAATAGTTTGTTTCTAGAAACATCTTTGCTAAGACGATTCAGACAAATGTAATTCTATTCAATCATATCAAAATGCAAATCATAATGCAAAATGCTCCTGATAGTTTGTGACACGAGCAAGAGCGTTTTTTTTTTCCGTTTTTTTTCTAAATGAATCTGTTTTTGAACAAATCGGGCGAGTCACTGACTCACTAAGCCATTCAAAAAAACAGTAATTTGCTTCATTCCTCAATAAATCAACCATTTTGAGCGGTTGAAGGATTCAGTGACTTAATCATTAATACTTTCTGCCACCTACTGGGACTTTAATCTCCCATCTAAAAGTAGGCCTATTTTTTTATTTTATTTTTTTCTCCAACATTTATATTTCTATATTCAGATTTTTATATTTAAAACATTAATTTCATAACATTATTTATGCAATTGTAATTGCAGTGCAAATGCATAAATGCTATGTCACTTCATGCATTGCTGAACTGTGCATTGCTTGTTTACAATGATTCATTTGATTGGTAACAAAAGCCTGTTACTTATTCTCATTAATGAAGGATTCAGAGAAAAATCTGGTCTGTTTTCATGTATTTACGAAAGTTTGATTCATTTTGTATACTGCATGGTATCACGATACTTCAGCTGGTATGGTATTGTAAGACATTTTTATGGTATTGTGACAACCCTACTTCATATATAATGGTATTAAATAATTTGTTAATAGCATTTAACCCTTTCAATAAAACAATTGCAATTGATTAGTAAAATGTTTGTCCATGCATGCTTGAACTGACTATACGGTGCATTTACACCCTTCTGAGCAGTAGACGTCACCTGCGTGCGACATTTCGAGCGAAACAGTGAATCATTTTGCAACTGATTCAAAGTTTCGAAAGCTTAGTTTCTCCCATCACTAGAAGGAACCCTCAACTTAACAGTTTATTTTCATCAGTTATCTGAGTCTTTACATTACTTATCAGATACAGGTGTCGTGGAATTTATTTTAATCCATTAGTGAGAACAAAAGCGCGCGTGAATTTGTCCTACCAGTCTGTGCAGCTTCTCTTTTTGAGTTTTGAGTTACTTCAAAACAGTAACACATAACGCTATATAACTTTCAGTACCTAATCGATTTTGTACAGGAAAGCAGCACGTTAAATTAGAAATGGCAAATCACTTGTATGAAAATGGATTAAAACATGTTTTTCTTCCGATCGAAATTGAGTATCCAGATAGCATAAACTGCGCTCATGATTTAGCGACTGAAGCGAAGTGAAATTCATCCAGGGGCAGAAAAACGAAAAAGATTTGAGCTGTGTTCTTACAGCTTGTGCCAGCAGGGATGGAGAGTGGAAGCTGGCTGAAAATGAATCTGTGGCGTGGCTTGTTGAGGGCCTGCTGCAGTGGCCTGATGCTGAGGAAGGCCCATTCTTTTGCGGGAAGAGGGCAGCATTGCCCGAGACACGAGCTTGGTGTTCAAAGGGCTTTATTGTCCATTTCTTTATGGCCGGAAGGATTGAATGGGCCGTAGATGAGAAAGATGGAGAAAGAGGTCGTGGATGTTTTGCTAGTGGTAGGCATGCAGTAGGCAGTGGTGCTGGGCAGAGGATTGCGGTAAAGATTCCTCGAGGACAAAGGATTTTTCATTCTCGGCGAGAGCTCAATTTCGGACATGTTGGGAACGAAGGTGATTCTGCAGTATATAAACACCTCTTGTTGTTGGTTGATTAGCTGAAAGCTTTCTACTTGTGTTAATTAGGTTAATTATCTGCACCTGCTCCTCCCGAACTTTGTTAATAAAACATCATTAGTTAAATAGTTTTTACCCTATTCACCTGAGGTGTCTTGCCTTAATGCCCTGATATACTGAAATACTCAGGGCTTGACATTAACACCCACCAACCTGCCAAATGCGGATGGATTTCAGCAGTGGAGTGTAACACAGTCACTCCTACTAGCCACTTTGGCAGGTTGACTTTTATATTCAATTAAATAAACATATGTTGCAGGTTACATGTATCGTCACACCTCTAATAATATGTTATTTTACAACAACAAAATCAAGACTGACACTAGGGGTTGTACTTGGGAACACCTCTGATGTTTCAGAAAAGGCCAACTAGAATTGCAGAGTAAAATTTGGGCATACGGCTATAAAAGAAGGCTGGCGTGCTTCACTCATATTCAGGTTTGTGCTAAGCAATCGAGACAGCATTTTAGCTATTTAAGCTGGAATTTCAGAGTTGTGGCAGATGGACACAAGTTCTCGTTCCCTCCATCAGGTAACGGAGGTTACAGTAGTAACCAATATATTCCCTATCTATCAGTCACTTCGACGTTGTATCGAGAATAAAAAGGGGCATACAACAAGTAATAGATCAGTTAGAGAATTCCTTTGTCAAATTTGGCACATTACAGACTGAACGTATCACTAATGGAGAGGCCTTGTAGGCCCCATCCTCTTGACAGAGGTAAACGCACTGAGCTCCACTGACTCCAAGGGCTCAAAAGGATCTCTCTGCAGGGCCTGTAAGACAAGGGAGAGATCCCAAATAGGGGATGATATGCACTGTCTTGGAGGATTTAACCTTTGCACCCCTCTATGGAACTTAACAATCAGATTGTGCTTTCGCAAAGACCTAGCACCCACAGTGTCGTGGTTTTCTGCTATCGCAGCCATGTACACCATAAGGGTGGAAGTAGACAACTGCTTCTCAAGGCCCTCCTGAAGGAAGAAAAGCACTGATCCAATGCCACATCTCTGTGAGTCTTCACCTTGGGAATAACACCGTGTAGCAAAAAGGTGCCATATCAAGGCATATAGTCACCAAGTAGAGGGGGCTATTGCCTGAGTGATTGTATCTATCTCCTCATCCCATACAGGGACCAGACATGGAGGGTCCAGAGGTCTGGGCGTGGGTGCCAGATTATGCCCTGCACCTGAGAAAGAAGGTCTTTCCTCAGGGGAACTCAGCAGGGAGAGGCTGACTCCATCAGCTTGAGCTCTGAGAACCAAGTTTGGTTGGGCCAGTAACCAATAGTTCTCCTTCCTCCCTGATTTTGCACAGGTTCTGTGCAATAAGGCTCATTGGGGGAAATGCATACTTGCATAGACTCTGGGGCCAGCTGTGTGCTAGTATGTCTGTACTTTAGTCAGAGAATACCACAGAGGAAAATGGAAGGATTCCTGGGAAGCGAACAGATCTTTCTGTGCTTTGCCAAATCGACTTAAAATCAGCCGAACCACCTGGGGATGGAGTCTCCACTCCCTGTGATGCATAGCCTATCACAAGAGCAAGTCTGCTGCATGATTAAGGTCACAGTCACAGTGTTGTCCATCTAGGCCTTGTACATGGCCCGATGCAAAATGCACAGATCTAAGATTGGTCGCAACCCACTGCCTTTCTTGGGTATAGTGAAGTAAGGGCTGTAGAACCATTTCTTTTTCTTTATATTTTTCTTCTTCTCCTCGCCCATCTCAGGGCCACCCAGGGAAGCCACACAGACATAAGAAATGTGTCTATCGAAAGCTTGAAATGTCTACTTTTAAATGAAGTAAGTTGAATCGAAAACAAATATTCTCAGTTTATGTAATCTGTATGTAACTTGATCCAGCGGAGGTAATCTTTTCTGACAAGTAAGTGACTCATTCTTACATTAGTTAACGTTATTTTTACATAAATTTGTACACATTTATTAAATGGTCTTTCCCCAAACTATATTGCCAGACTGAAATGTGTGAAATCAATGAAACATTGAAATATGAAAGAAACTTTCATTACATCTAATGTCCTATAACGCAATGATGTTTTTTGCTCTACAATATAAAACATAATACAATATAAAAGAAATAAGAGTGTTTAGATTGTAATATGATGTTTGATTACTGTGAAATACTGTTTGCGAATATCAGCTCAAAATTAATGTTTAGAAAATGATAAGCAGTGATAATTTAGTTTCTAAAATATAAAATGTTTTTGTGTACTGTATGTATGATAATACATACAAAGCACATATGCCTCGATGACTACAAAAATCATGTTATTGTTATGAGTGGGCAACATTAGTGTGGCATGTCAGAGAAGGGGGGCATGTCAGAGAAGAGTCTGCGGTGGAAGAATGAGCTAGAAGACGAGCAGAAAGAAAGTAGATCAAGTGTATAATGACTAATACCTGTGTCTGAGTGGCGTGGAGAGAGAATGTATAAATGGCTGTCAGACCTGGCTGGGATGAGAGAAAGACGCACTGCACTTGTTATTTCATTGTGGATTATGTTAAGAATATGAATATGGAATATGGGACTAATTTAGGGGAACATACATGTATGGCAAGGGCAGTGCTAAATCTTGCTTAGCTAGATGACTTTCCCCTGGAACAGTCCCGGGATGACACACTTAAAAATGCGTTTGAAAGAGTCCATCAACGGACAGCCTGATCAACTACTTTCCTACCCTTACTTTACCATTATAAAAGAATGGTTGTATCGAGTGACCCAAGACAAACAGTCAAAAGAGGATACAACCCAGTTATTAGTGCCAAAGAGCCACAGGGAAATGCTTTTTCATGTGGCTCATTGTAATCCTATGGCAGGGCACTTAGGGGAAAAGAAAACAAATATTTATCTCATGGCCCGATTCTTTTGGCTGGGCATTCACGAGAATGTATGCAGATTGTGTGCATCTTGTCTTGAATGTCAGCTGGTTAATCCACCGGCCACTTCAAAAGCATGACATGAACCTCGTCGGGCCATTAGAATGATTGGCACAAGGGCATCATTTTGCAGTAGTCCTAGTGGAATATGCAACACAATATCCTGAAGCAGTCGCTCTCTACACCATTTCAGCTAAAAGTGTGGCAGAGGCGCTGTTTCAAATAAGTGTAAGTGGGAATTCTCACTGATCAGGTTTGTCATGAACTTTTATGAATTATTGGGCATTAAATCAATTTACACCAGCATCTATCACCCACAAACGGATAGCCTGGTGGAATAATTTAATCGCACATTGAAATCCATGATTCGTAACATCATACAGGAGGATGCCAAAAATTGGGTCACATAGCTAGGACTCCTATTATTTGCCATGCGGGAGGTCCCGCACGCCTCCACAGGGTTCTCCCCATTCAAGCTCCTCTATGGACATCAGCCCCGGGGGGTGTTTGACATCATTAAGGCTTGGGAGGATGAACCTTCAAACAATCATAACGAAATTCAGTTAATGTCATGGACCTGAGAGCAAATCTACACACTTTGTGATGGTATCCATGGAGAATTTGCTCCAGGCTCAATACAAACAGAGCCGGCTATATGATAGGGGTACAGTTTGTCAAGTCATATTTATTTGTATAGCACTTTATACAACAGACTGCTTTAAATCTACCAGCTTTCCAGCATTAAACATGAAAAAACAGTGACAGTGTTGCTTTCGCTCATTTGGATGTTGCAGAATTTGTGACGTCAATTACATTTACATATGACTGCCTCTAAAGCAAGACATCAACAAATAGTTTTACATTATCACACCATTGGTCACACCCATCCACTGGGTATCCACTGAGTATCCACTGGGAAGGCAGCAAAGTCATGGAAGTCTTTGGTGCTGAGACTAATGGTGAGTGTTTGTGTTGAGTATACTGTATATTCCCTCCTAATTCCCTGTGACTGTGTACAGGTGAAGTCTGGGGAGAGTGAACAACCCCTCTGGCACAAAGAATCCAAGGTGTCATACATGGCATAAACAGGACCAGCCTCTAGGAGCAGTGGCGAAAGGTGATCATAACTCTCATCAGGCTCTGTGGAAGAGGGAGGAGAGAGAGAATTAGGATGATGAGGTTTGAACAGTGATACATGGACAGAGATGGGGAGTAACGAAGTACTGTACCTAAGTAGTAACTTTGTTACTCTACCTAAGTAGATTTTTTCTGGTATTATACTTCACAATTTATTTTTCGTAAACTTTTTACTCACTCCTTACATTTTTACACAAATATCTGTACTTTCTAATTCTTACATTTTCAAAAAAGGCTTGTTACCTTAGTTTTAATCTGTATTTGGTGGCATCTCTAATAAATCAGGAATCGGTTAGTCTTGACTGGCAAACGCTACGATTCGCCTCCGCCAAAAGGTTTCTTTCGATCAGGGTAATCAATGCGAGAGACTTGAAAATGAAGTGGAAGTGCCCAGGTGCAGCAAAGAGGCATAACTACTGACCTGTTCAGGACTTCAAATGCAGGTCAGTTTCATCTGTAAAAGCCTATTGTAGTTCTGTCTCTGATTACTTAGTTAAGCATTAAACTGCTAGCAACTGTTAGCAGTAGCACCCCATTATTATCATCACTCAAAATACTGAATGCTAAAGGACATCATTATTATCTATTGTAAAGTTACAGTAGTAATTTAGCAGACAATTATTCACGTCATTTTATGATACAGTCCTGCTCATCATTATTGGCACCCATGAAGTTTGAGTACATAATGTAGAATATCTCTTGAAAAAAATGTATCAAGTGAAACAGCTTTTTTTTGCCAGTGCCCATGTGACATAAAATTAGCCACTGAATGATGACAGTGTTTTAAAAAGCCACATGTTACTCCCTGAGACAGGTGAAGACAAAGGAGCTGTCTGAGGACATCAGAAGTGCTGTTATTAGCAAACACAAGACCTCCAAATAAAGCCATCTCCAAAGACCTTGGTATCCCTGTTTCAACATTAAGAAGTGTTATTAAGAATTTTGCCAAGCATGGAACTGTCAAGAACCTCCCTGGACATAGGGGAAAGAGGAAACTTGATGAGAGAACTCTTCGAAGGTTGGTGCGAAAAAACGTCTAACATCCAAAAACCTGAAGGCCAACCTGGAACAGTCTGGGGTCATGGTTTCAACAAGTACTATACGCCACACACCAAACCAAGCAGGGCTTCATGGGCCAACGAAGACAACATTGCTGAAGAAAAGACATGAAAAGGAATGACTGATCTTTGCCAAAGAGTACCTGGACAAACCACAATCCTTCTAGGAAAATGTTCTCTGGACAGATGAAACAAAAATACAGTTTTTTGGCAATGCACACCAACAGTTTGTTTACAGACGGCGCAATGAAGCTTATAAGGAAAAGAACACCCTACCAGTAGTTAACCATTGTGGAGGATCCATAATGCTGTGGGGTTGCTTTGCTGTGTCTGGTACTGGAGGCCTTGACCTTATCACAGGAATTATGAAATCAGAATTACCAACAGATTTTAGAGCGAAATGTCCTACCTAGTGTAAGAAAACTTGGTTTGAGGTGAAGATCATGGGTGCTCCAGCAAGACAAAGACCCAAAGCACACATACAAAAGCACGCAGGAATAGTTGAAAAGGAAAAAATGGCCATCTATGAGACCTGACTCCATTGAAAATCTTTGGGGTGAGTTGAAATCTGCCATTGGGGAAAAGAACCCTGCAAATGTTCAAGAGCTTAAACAAATTGCAAAGGAAGAGTGGGATAGTGCTGTTATTTGCAGAGAAATGCAAGAAGCTTATAGATGGCGTTTGGAGGAATGTTTGGCGTTTGGAGAAACGTTTGGAGGCTGTCATTGCTGCGAAAGGGTGTGCAACCAAATATCAAGGAAGGGTGCCTTTATTGCTGCCCATGCCGTTTTTTACTGTTTCTTCTTTGAAATTACTAAAAAACAATGTTCTTTGTTTAATTACTTTGGACCTCCAATTAAAAAATCCTGATGATATAATTTTGATACATTTTCATTTATTCCTGAAGATATTGTACAGGTTATGCAAAAAATGGTGAGCCGGACTGTAGGTTTAGACCGAGCTAGGGCAGACAACAACACAACCCTTACAGAAATGAATGATGGTTTTACTACATATAAAACAAAAAACGTCTCAGGTTACGAATGTAACCAGGGTTCCCTGAGAACAGGGAACGAGACTCTGCGTTTGCAACGCTATGGGGAAACGTCACGTGACTCGGTGTTCGAAAGCCAACTATCCAATAACTCCAAATCCTATTGGCCGGCGACAGCCTATGACGTCATACAGGCGCGACCCGGAAGTATAAAAGGGGCGCCTGGGGAAGCAGTCATTATCCATCGTCTTGAGGGACTGTTCAGCAGGCAGCCCGATGTATGGCAAGGAAACGCAGAGTCTCGTTCCCTGTTCTCAGGGAACCCTGGTTACATTCGTAACCTGAGACGTTCCCTTTCGAAAGGGAACTTCTACTCTGCGTTTGCAACGCTATGGGGAACGATATACCCACGCCGCCATGCTTGAGGAGAATGCCTGCCAAGAAAAATGGCTGAGACAAAGGCTCCAGAGCAGTAGAAACTGCTTGGCAACTCTCCCTCGGGTCACACCAGGCTGTCAGTGACAGCATTCCCTTCGGCCAACAGCCCAAGCTGAACTCCACGAAGGACCTCCTCAAAGGCCCTACGGTAGGTGCTAAGGTGTCTGGAACCAACCTTTCTAGAAGAAAAAGTGGTCCCTTCAAGGGAATGTGGCCAAGGAACCAAAGGGAACCTCGGCCAGTCACTAGAGGGGAACGAAGTCACCCCCAAAGCCACCAGGGAGGCCAACCTAGTCTGACCTGAGACAAACTCAGTCTGGGCCAACCCTGTCTGAATACAGAGCCTCCTAACACGCATTCTTCACAGAAGATAGTAAGTAAGAGTGACTGCAAAGAGGCAGAAACAAACTCAAACCCACGCGTAGAGACGGGCATCCTGGAGAGCAGAACTCAGCTAAGTGCTATGAACCCTCGTATTGAGGGGAGTATAATCCACTCATCCTAGGATCTACCCAGTGCTTAATTAACGCACTGAGGAGGCCGTGCGCTACAGAACCCTGATGCAGGGGAGCACAAACCAGCCTGATGCTGGATCCTTAAGAGGAGGCCTGATTAAGGCCTACCCCATGACCAGCTTAGGGAGCTAAGCACTATTACAAACATAACCCTAAAAGGGAAGTACGAAACTCACCTAACAGGTAGACCATGCGATGGGCACATACTCATGGAGGCCGAAAGAGGCCTACAGCATGATAGAGTTAAGTGAATAACAGAAGTCAAACAGAAAGTGGCCCGGCTTTCTTTCCGGGGTAGAAAGATGACTTCAATGGCAGCCTAAGAGGCTGCAAAGTGCCCACATGACAATCCACCCAACACGATCCACCGAGCAGTGTACTCAGTAAAAACACCTTTTAATCTCTAAAGCAAGAGGAGTACAGCGTACGCCAGCACGCATTAAGGAAGGCCTGGAGGGGCCTATAACCTCAACAGACACGTGGCATCAGCTCGTGGCAGTGTTTAGGCCCAAAGGACGATAAACAACCAGACAAAAGGAGGTTGGTTTATCACTTAGGCCTCTGGCCAACAGAAGTGTATAAAGATAACTCTCAAAGAGAAATACACCCAAACATACTCCAGTGTGTTAAAACTAGGCGGCCCGTAGGCCTAGCAACCTCTAATACACACGGCGTAGTCTTGTGGCCGTTTCTAGGAGCACAAAAGATCCACCCTAGGCGCTAGGTGGCCCTTAGCTCAACTAGAATAGGACTCAGGGAGGCAGATATAGGTAAAAAACAACCTTCAGTAAGGTTTTGCTGCCAAACCAACCTGAGGGGCTAGCCACTCGAAATACTCGGTAAAAAGCACCTTGTCACCCTCACAGCGAGAGGAGTATATAACTGAACTCCACATATTACACCGGAGGCCGAAGTAGGCCTGCCTTAGTAAACACGTGGCATCAGCAAGTGGCTACCATAACCATACCACCCAGAGGCCATGTATTAACAGTGTCATGATTAACACATGAAAAACACTGCCAAACACCGAGAACAGGCTGTTAGTGTCTATCCGTCAGTGATGGGGTGTGGCCTACGGTGGCATGGTTTCCCAGGCATCCTGCCAACAAGTCGACTAGAAAAAAGAGGCCTAAAGGGCCTCCATTCCAGTAACAGGTGGCGATCAGCCTACTCACAGGTTAAAACACAAATTGTGCCAAACGTAAACTAAAAAGGAGGGCTGAAGGGGCCTGCCAATTCAATAACACGTGGCTACAGCTCGTGAATTAAAGTGCTGCCAAACAAACCTGAGGGGCTAGCCACTCGAAATACTCGGTAAAAAGCACCTTGTCACCCTCACAGCGAGAGGAGTATATAACTGAACTCCACATATTACACCGGAGGCCGAAGTAGGCCTGCCTTAGTAAACACGTGGCATCAGCAAGTGGCTACCATAACCATACCACCCAGAGGCCATGTATTAACAGTGTCATGATTAACACATGAAAAACACTGCCAAACACCGAGAACAGGCCTGTTAGAGCCTATCCGTCAGTGATGGGGTGTGGCCGACGGTGGCATGGTTTCCCAGGCATCCTGCCAACAAGTCGACTAGAAAAAGGAGGCCTAAAGGGGCCTCCATTCCAGTAACAGGTGGCGATCAGCCTACTCACAGGTTAAAACACAAATTGTGCCAAACGTAAACTAAAAAGGAGGCCTGAAGGGGCCTGCCAATTCAATAACACGTGGCTACAGCTCGTGAATTAAAGTGAACCAAGCTACAGGGAACCAGCTGTAACCCAAAAAGCTATGGGAAGCTAACTGCAACCTGCGCTAGGCTACACATTCCAACAGGCAATGTACCCTAAATACACATTTTGACTAAAGGGAACCAAACAAAGCCAACATGGTCTAAGGAAGGCTAATATAAGCCTACTACCTCAGACAGACACGCGGCATGGCCTGTGGCAGCGTAAACCTGTGAAAATATGTGAGCACATTATGATCAGTTAAACAGTATAGTAGAACAACCGCTAACTAGAAGGAGGCCGAATATCATAAGGCCTACAATCCGAGTTATAAGCAGTATAACCGTTAACCAGACCACTAAAAAAGGGAGCTAATAGATACCAGTTTTCTTCAACAAAGTGGCACTAACTACCCTGAATATGCAATCCAACAGGTGATGCACCCAGTGACAAGGACCTCAGACTGGAGAGTACAAGTCACCAAATACTCAAAACAAAGGCCTACTTTCACAGCAAAGGGCCTACTGTTATGAGAGCAGGTGCCAACCTGTGGCAGCATAGGCTCACATACAGTGTAGGGCAAAAGTCTAGAACCCAAAGTAACACAAACTTTGATCTACATGCTGTTTTTTTTTTTTATTATTAAGAAAAACACTTCCCACACAGATCCTCAAATCTGATCTAAACCCCAGAGGACAGGAGCTAAAAACTAGCAACGTCAACTCAAACTTGATAAAACAAATTATCAAGTGGCTCAGAAGAAAGTTATTCCTTTTAGCATGAAAGTTCTAGAAAGTGGGGCCAAGCACACACCTGCATAACTTATCTACGCTAAGGGCCTACCACCTGAGGAACAGCATAAGGGAGTCAGAAAACAGTCTACAACCTAGCTGTAAAACTCAAATTGCACCTACACCAGCAAGGGGATAATTGGGCGTACAGCCTAACAACTCCCTCGGGATGAAAACCAGAACTAGGAAACAAATCCTGAAAGGATAGTGAATACATATGGGGTTACTTCATATATCACATCACCTAGCTCTAGCCTGGCTGCCAAGTTATAGGCCTAATTTCTTTATTATATACAACAGGCACCATAACAAACAGCCTGATCTCCACTTCTAAATCTCATGATGAGAAAAATAAAGTGAAGCTCAAAGCTGAAAAGTCAGGCGGCCGGTTAGGGCCGCCGTAGACATACAAACTGAAGCAATGAGTGCCAACTCAAACTATACTGAAAATAGCCGAGAGGCTACTCAACATAGAGAGAAAACTAAGCAGCAGCCATTCTGTGACCTGCTCAGTCAGTCTCAACATTCCAGTTTTGCCCAAAAAACCCCTTCAAATTCTATATCTCAATGTACATTCACTGTGACATGTTCAGAAAATATACAGGAACGACACAAAGTCAACATTTAAGAAATGAAATCTGACTATGTCTTACCTTCCTGTGGCTCGAAGACCAAAGACTGCTCCTTTACAAACATGGGAAGGAAAACATCCATGGTTCTAGAAGCCCAAAGAACCCTTTCACTATCAAGCCAGAAGGCGGGCCTCCAGAAAAAATCATCATAAGCCCAGCCGTCAGCCTGACTGTTCAAAGGTGTCACCTGAACATACAGTAGTAATTAAAAAACGGATCTGAGTGGAATGCAACTCTTAAAAGCTGCTGAGCGCGCCCTCGCCTTCAGCAGATCAGCCTGGTATGCCTGCAACACTGCCATAGTGTGTAAAGCCGCACCAGCCTGACCCGCAGCAGCATATGCTCTGCCGTTCAGACGAGATGTCTGTTTAAGGGGTCTGGACGGCAAAATTGGAGCTTTTAGTGTCGGTGCTCTGCCCATGACGAGATAGCTGGCAAACATCTTGTCAATGGGCGGCAGCGACACATACCCATGCTGGCCCAATCCATCCACATCAGCGAGACTCCCTCGCCGATGCGGATGAACTCTGGCCGAGCATGGGTTCTTCCATGCCTTCCCGATCTCAACGTGGAGATCCGGAAAAAATGGAAGGCTCACTGGAGTCACGGGGTTGTGGTCGGAAAGAAAAATGTTCGTCAAGTCTGCCGCGAACAGGTTTTTTTTTTTTTTTTTCTCTCACGCGCCCACACGGCAGCTGCAGTCTGCCAGCAGCGCGTTCCACAACCTCCAGTAACTCTGCATATGCTGGGCCAGGAGACTTGGAGAAAGAAGAAAAAGCCACTTCTGCCTCCTCCATTGCCTCCTGCCCACGGGGGCTATCAGCCAGAAGAACACTCGCTCCCGGATCCGATGATGTCAAAGATAAGACATCATCATCATCCAGGAGCTCATCCCCGCCAGCCGCCACCGGAGGCTGAGAGACCATAACACCTCTCTCAAACTCGGCAGCGAGCTCCATCTGCGAGCCCCATGAGTGCAGCCGCCGCTCTGCCTCAGCACGAGCAGGGCCGGACCGACCAGGCGCAGATGTTGACGCCTCATCCCTCGAGGAGAGGGCCAGACGAGAATGGAGCGTTCTCATAGGAAGACGCTCACAATTCACACAGACAGCGCCCTCAAGCACCATCCGTGCGTGTTCTTCTCCCAAACAATAGACGCATAGGGTGTGCGAACCCTCCGTTAAAAACCTCGGGCATGGATCCACACACTTCCTGAAATGTTTCTCTTTGCCCTCAGACATAACAGAGACATACTCTATGAAGAGTATATTCGATAATGGCAGTCGACACAAACAGTCCCGAAAGACGATGAGATAATGACTGCTTCCCCAGGCGCCCCTTTTATACTTCCGGGTCGCGCCTGTATGACGTCATAGGCTGTTGCCGGCCAATAGGATTTGGAGTTATTGGATAGTTGGCTTTCGAACACCGAGTCACGTGACGTTTCCCCATAGCGTTGCAAACGCAGAGTAGAAGTTCCCTTTCGAAAGGGAACCATGGTTACTGTATGATAACCACAAATTAAGCATGGTTTTGCTACACTAACCATAGTTTAACCATGGAATTTGTAGTAAAACTATGGTAATACAAATGGTAATCAATCCGCCAAAAAACATGGTTACTATACATTTACTATGATAAAACCATGGTTAATTTTCGTAAGGGAAAAATATGACTCATGATAATTCAATAACATGTTCAGTATTAGGATTTTCTCTATAAACATTGTCATGATGTAGTTATCATTGTACTCATTTTGGCATTCAAGCAGTTTCTAGTGTATTTAAATAATTTTAAGATAAATTAATAACACATGGTCGTAATGTAATACTTTAAATTTAACTAAAATAAATGTATATTATTTGCAAACAAATCACAATGAGGTGGTTGTTTTGCAACAAGGTGAAGACAGTTCTGTTCATAACAGTAGACATGCTGATGAAAAAGTGATAGGTACAAGAAAATTAGCGAAAAAAGTACACACATACACAAATAAGAAACAGAAGGATATCAGGGAAAATGAAGAGAATGAAAAGGAAAAAAGAAGTAAAGGTGCAGTTCAAGAGAGAACTTTTAATTATTTTGCAGCAGCCTCAGTACTTCTACTTGAAAGTGAAGGATGTGTGTACCTTTGCCATCTCTGCACATGGAATAAAGGTGCAATTCTATAATGTGTAGGTAACAGATAGTAAGCGATTGGGTTAATCTGCTATGTAATGGTAAAGGGACCAATGTAACATGCTTTAACTTGCGACATGGAAGATGGAGTCCAATATCCTGGATGGAGAGCCAGGCCTTCTGTCAGGGCTGGTCAGCAGTGGCAGAGTACAAAAACCTAGGGTATGGCATGATTCCTTCTAGCCATACAACAACAACATTCCCAAGTAATCATATTATATCTAAACAAAATGTGGAAAAGAGGACACGGAACTGGAGACTGGAGACAAGGAGCTGGAAACTGGAGATCGGAGACAAGGAGAATGGAGATCAGAGACAAGGAGAATTTGGGTGAGGAGACGGAACAATCCGGGAGAACATAAGACGAGACTAGACAATTGCTGTGTTTGAAATCGCCCCCTATACCCTCAATCACTATTCCCTACATTACTCTACTAATATAGTCCACTTGAAGGAGTGAATGAAACAAGTGAGTGAATTGAGACACTGAGTGCATTGGAGGGGCTGCCGATTTTGCATAGTTTGTGCTGCTGTTTAATAATCTTTTGAAATGTAGCAAACTGGGAGCTCCAGAAGTAATAAATATTTATGTTGAACTAGCATGTTCAAACCTTTTAAACAATTTAATAATTAATTTATAAAAGGAATTTATACCTGTGTGATAATGCTGGACCAGCACGGTTTGAAAATGAATGGATGATTGATTCAGCTGCGGGCGCCATCTCCTGGCGAGACGTGAGAATTCATTCAGCGCGCGACTCTCACAGTGCATTATGGGTATTCTCTAGCTGTTGAGCGTGCATAGGTTGTACACTTGTTATTGCAGTGCATTGTGGGATTGAATGAGTGCACTCAACATCGTCCACTATGGTTTCGGACACCACTACAAATGGCTGTCCCCTCAAATAGTGCCTTATTTAAGGGTATAGGGGGCGATTTCTATGCTTTTTGTTGCGAATGCAGTGAGCTTGCAGAGAGAGCCTGCCCACACGCTCATCTAATTGGCTATGATTCTTGATAGATTTTGTCCTGTCTTGAGTTGAGTCTGGTTTGGACAGATAAATTGCTTGCTGCTGTTAATCTTGTCGCATCACATCTGGTTTGGAATCGTTGTTAGGCTGTTTAAATTTGCTTTTCAAAACTGCAATTTCTTCCAAAGGCCAACTCAAGCAACAGAACTAACAGCATCATGAACTGTTTATTTTATCCTGTTTTGCAACTGCCGTACTCTATCATATGTAAACTCCGCCCCTGCTGGTACAGTGCTGGATTGGCCTGGCTCTTCTATCAATGGACAACTTAGACATGAGCATGGTTCCAGTGGTACAGGTCGAAAGACTATTTTAGAAGTGGTGACCTAGATGCAGGAGTAACCATCAGAGGGAAGATGATCTGTGAAATCCACTCTTAGATGTGACCATGGGCGTTGATCAGGCAACTGGATCTTGCCAATCAAAAGGTGACAAGGAACTTTAGTTATAGCACAGTCACCAGTACCTTAGCCATGGCACAGGTCACTGTGATTTTGCCAAGTAAAACATGTTCCTGGCTCAACATATTTTGTTGATCCTGGAACAACATTCCCATCCAAAATTTAAAATCCAAATTTATTTCTAACACTATCCCTACCTCAGAGGGAAATTATAGGTGAATAACACTGATGTAGAAGCACCTAACCCTGGTTGTAAGCCTAAACTTGACATAAATGCATCCCTCAAATCTGATTGGTTGTTTGAAACCAATCTGATTGGTTGTTTTGAGGTGTATTTTGGAGGTCAGTGAGTTGGAGATTGATAATACTTTTCATGGCGCTGATGATGATGGGTTCAGGAGTAGCATTGAAAATTTCAGAAAAGTGGTGTGTCTGGAGAAAGCATCTGCCTTGGAGTTTTTGACCCTGGACAATACTTGATGGTAAAAGCAAAGGTGATTATTTGCAACAGGTGACCAGAACATAAAGACAGTTTGAGTGCCAGCTTGATGGCCAACAGCTCCCTGCTGCCAAAGACATAGTTTTGTTTGGCTTCTATAAAAAGAAGAATACACTGTAGCTTGGGAGGAAAGCCTTGAAAGATGTGGAGAGCCTGGTGAAACTGTGACGTACATACATTAAACTGTTAGCTTTTGTTTATTTATTCATTTTAAATGTATGCAGTCAGACACTTTAAGCAATCGTCTGTGTTTAATTGCATTCTGCATTTTCAGGAAAGCAGATTAATGAATATTTCTATGCTGGAGTCACCAACCTGTGCATGAGTGAGCAGGAGCACAACTGATTTCAACAAGTCTCTTCAAAACACTGACACAAAACCTGATGCCACTGACTTTGCTGTAAAGGCAACAGACTCTGGCTCTAAAATAAAAGAATTACTGCACTCTTCAGAAGGTGCATGCAAGTCCTGTAAGTTGTGAGGTGGGGCCTCCATGGATCAGACTTGTTTGTTCAGCACATTCCACAGATGCTCAATTGGATTGAGATCTGAGTAATTTGGAGGTCAAGTCAACACCTCAGACTGTTTTCGTTTTCGGCAGTGGACAGGGGTCAGCATGGGCACCCTGACTGGTCTGCAGCTATTCAGCCCCATACGCAACAAACTGCAAAGCACTATGTATTCTGACACTTTTCTATCAGAACCAGCATTAACTTCTTGAGCAATTTGAGCAACAGTAGCTCGTCTATTGGATCGGACCACATGGGCCAGCTTTCGCTCCCCACATGCATCAATGAGCTTTGGCCACCCAAGACCCTGTCACTGGTTCACCACTGTTCCTTTTTGATAGATACTGACCACTGAGGACCGGGATCACCCCACAAGAGCTGCAGTTTTAGAGATGCTCTAACCCAGTCGTCTAGCCATCACAATTTGGTCCTTGTCAGACTCACTCAAATCCTTATGCTTGCCTATTTTTCCTGCTTCTAACACATCAACTTTGAGGACAAAATGTTCACTTGCTGCCTAATATATCCCACCCACCAACAGGTGCCGTGATGAAGAGATAATCAGTGTTATTCACTTCACCTGTCAGTGGTCATAATGTTGTGCCTGATCAGTGTATGTTATTCATTATAAACAGTTCTTAATTGTTATTACAGACTAGTGCTTACTTGCTGTCAGGCAGGAATGACATGTCAAAGGGCAAATCAAACCATCTCACTCTAGATTGGACAAATGTGACATGAAACCTCTGAAAAAGAGATCAAAACAGCTCCAAATATTAAATGTCTATAATGCTGATATGTCTTGTAATGGACCAAAGAAGATCCCAGTCAGATGTCATTGTTAAGCATGCTTACACTAGCTTTTTCATACTTACTTTGTCCGTTGTTTGTAATTATAGTCTGTATTTACTGTCCTTATGTATATTTATTGCCTAATACCTTGTGCATTTGTAAGTAATGATTGTGAAATGTTGATTGTTGCAATGCTAAAACTCGAAGAAAACAAGATGATCTGATTTTTAAAAAATAACTTGAGCATTTGCCAGGAATGTTCCTCCTGCAGAGATAAACACTGTTTTGAGAAGCAGGGAAAACTTCTGATCAAGAGTAAAATCCTTCTCATTATTTCAGCAGTTTATTTCTTCACACACTTGTGTCATGCCCCAAGAACATGATGCAACACAAATTGACCTAGGTCATGAACATTTAAGAGTGTTGAGGTTTGAGAACTCTCTGTTCAGTAGAGATGATGTGAAACTCGCAGCTTAACAGCTATAATTTTGATAAACAAGTACATTAACTTCTTGAGAGAGTTACTTTTTTTGCAAGCTATATTTTACCAAATATTTTCTCATAAAAAAGAATGATCATTTGTCCCTATATTATTAAGGGTCCTCGAGGGAGCTTTGAGTCCTATGTGGAGTGGGTGCTGGCATCCTGCGGATCACCATTCACCGTCGAGGTTGCCGCCAGCCCCACTCCCCAGCCAGTGCCCAGCCTGAACCACCCAGAAGGCGAGGATTTACGACCTGAGCCCACCGCAGGTAGTAGGACGGAGACCGCCGCAATTGAGCCGCCCACGCCCACAAGAGCGATCGGGGGTCACATCGCCACAGAACCCGAGCAGCGTGTACCTGAGCAGGTGTGTGAGCCGGCCGAGTCTTCCATCGCCGAGGGAGTGTTGGTGGACCTCGAGGGTCCAGAAATGAGCCCCACCCACCCCCCGCTACTGAGAGTGAGTTCGCTCTAACACTGCTGGACTTAAGGTGTGGAGAGGAAACCTGTCTTGCCCCAGTACTGTCTTCATTCCAGCTGGTCCCGTCCAGCGTGCCTTTCCCACCATATCACCAACCTTCCTGTGACTCACCACTGCTCCTGGATGTTTGCATGGAACTTCAGCCTGTTTCCCAGTCCACAGCCATCATTGCCATCCAATCATCTCCGTCTCCCTCCAGTCCCTCAATACCACCTCCTCTCAGTAGCATGGTACCATCTCGGGCCTGCCGGGATCCGCCTCCTCCTGGGCATGAGGAGCCCGAAGCTCCGCCTCCAGCTTTGGATGGTCACGAGCTGCCTCCATCCATCGCCCTGACTCCTGCGCCTGCGGTCCTCCCACCCTCGACCTCAGAGTTGACCATCGGCTTTTCGACCACGCCGGACTCCCTTGGCACGTCGGCTCCACCTGAGTCAGACATCGCTTCACCTTCGGTGTGGACCTACGGACCATCCACTGCTCTCTGGCCCTCCACCCCTTCCACTACGGCTTGCTCCGCCCTACCTCAGGCTCCGTCTCCACCCTCGGTCGCTCCAGCACGTCTTCAGACCTCCGGATCCCCTCCTCGATCTCAGGAGGTCATCACTGCGGCTCAGTCGCGGCCGCTTGGATCATCACCATCTCTCCACCACCTCAGCTCGTCGACTACGCGGTGGGCTCCATCCTCGCCATTGTTGACTGTGGTCTTCCCCATGGAGGTCGTCATCAACACCCTTCCATGGCTCCTCCCTCCATCAACGCCGCCGTGGGGCACTACCCTGGCTGGTGCCTGGCACAACATCCTGCAGCCCCTGTTCAAGGCCATCTCCTGGACTTCACCACCTCCTGCACCACCCTGGACTCCTGTTCTCTGCCTCCTCCCGGTTAGCCGTCCGCCTCCTACATCATCTTCAGCATCTTATCTTCATCTTCCCCTCTCTCTACGGCGCGAGGATGCGCCTTTCCGGGAGGAGGCGTAATGTTACAGTCACATGGACTTTCAGTTTGTTGGTTATCATCTGTCACGTGTTCCTTTGTTCTAGTTTCCCGCCACAATCTGTTACCATGGACACTAATCACATTCATCACAGCTGTTCGTCATTGGAGTTCAATTATCAGTGTATTTAAGTTCCTGTTTCTGTTGATTATGTTGTCGGGTATCGTTTGCGTTTATACTGGTGTATGTTCCTGTCTGTTCCTGTATTCTCCTATTGGATTTTCAAGTAAAGACTCAATTAGCTCTATCTCCTCGTTCGTGTGTTTAATACACTGGTGTTATTGTAACAGATATCTGCCATCTGCCAGCTCCTCTTGCCTACAACAAAAAGGACAGTATTACCATTCTCACAATTCACCTGAAGATTTGCCATTCACTCACCTGCTTCACTGTTGCTCATCTGGTTGTTTAATAAACACCTTTTATTATAGCTCCTGAGTCTCCGACCCTCTGTGTTGTAACAACTGCTTCGAAGCTTTATGAATTTATGCGTATCAAACTGCCAAACTGCTGAAATCACGTGACTTTGGCACTCCAAACAACTGATTCGAAACAAAAGATTTGTAAAGCTTCGAAGCAGTGTTTTGAAATCGGCCATCACTAGATATTGTAGATATAGTCGTTTTTCTTTTTTCTTTTGGCGCACAAAAAGTATTCTTGTTGCTTTATAATATTAAGGTAGAACCACTGTACTCACATGAACTGTTTTAAAATATGTTTTGAGTACCTTTCTGGATCTTGAGAAGTTCGGTGACATTGCTGGCAATAGAGGCCTCACTGAGCCATTTCATCAAAAATATCTTAATTTGTGTTCCGAAGATGAACAAAGGTCTTACAGGTGTAAAACGACATGAGGGTGAGTAATAAATAGCATAATTTTTGGGTGGACTAACCCTTTAACATTTTCTCTTTGTTTTTCGACAGAATGAAATGGTCATACAGGTTTGAAACACTGGTGATAAACAGTAAATAAGAGAATTTTCATTTTGGGGTGAACTAATAATTAACAAAGTTGACAGTTTTTGACACCCAAGTTGACAGTGTTCTCACAAATGCATGCTGCAGTTCACAGCTGCAGCAAGAAAGTACACACTCACACACACACACACACACACACACACAATTGATGCACAAATAAATGCTGAGTCATTTGCTTTTGTATTCCATGTCAAAAGTATATGTGTGTTTAATAACCTTTGAGACTCAAATTCTGCAATGTTGATTCACAAATTTTTGATTCATATTTGATTAAATTTGCAAATAAGTTTTGATCACTTAGCACATTCACAGCAGGAGGGATGCATGTGGTTTGTTTCCGAGACTAACAGTTAAATGAGCATACTTCTACTCCTTAAAAAAATAAGTGGCAAACACCCTAAAAGTATCTCCAGTTTGTTAGCTTTGTGGAGATAGTAGCCATGGCAACAAAATTAGCACACAAAACACATAGTAAAGTAATGATGCTGTTGAGTGACAAGAATGCTAAAATTATGTTTAATTAATCTTTTTGATAAATCCCCTTCAAACAGTATTTAGACATGTTAGCTGCAGTTGTTGACCTTTTAAAACTGCATGTTATTTTATTTTTTTTTATTTTTTTTATTTTTTATTTGCTAACACAACCACAGTGGCTGTATTTTAGAAATTATTATCTCAGCACAGTATGCAGAAGGAGAAAGCCTGAAAACACTAAAAATATTTCTTCTTTCCACATTTGAGTAAATTTTATTCAAAAACAGGATATCCTACTGTACTGATTTCATAAGATAAATAGCCCACAGAAAACTAGTAGACTAATAACATGGTCATAGAGGCAAAGCCCAAAAAAGCTGCAAAACATTAAAGCTGACTGTGAGTGTTTCCTGCCCCTGACGGTAAGACCAAACACTATCTTAAGATCTTGCACTATTCTTTGGATCTGTTATCAGGTTCCAAAATTAACATTATGCCCCACCTGCTATTTGTCAGCATCAAGGTTTGGCTGTTTAGCATGGCAGGATAATCACTTCTGAAAGGCTTGAGACTATGTGCATTCTTGTGGTACCCTCTGCTAACTCCAGTGTAGTAAATAGTCATGTGACATTTATGGCTCAAACCATAATGCCACATGACTGATGATCAGCTCAAACCAACCTGTATGTGGAACTGAGTGCCCATGAGTAAGCATTTTAAATCCATAGCCACTGAGATAAGTAGTTTTATCCAGATTTTATCCCTCTTTAATCATTCTTCTAACATGTTCGGGTGACAAGATTTTTGGGTGACATCTTCCATCTAGACAATGGGGCGTGTTTCCCCCAGGAACCTTTGGTAAAGGACAGCCCCTAGCCCCAACATTAGGTTTGTTCGACTTGAAGCAGCGCTGCACAGACTGATCAGTGTATGACATTAAAGTACCACAAAAGCGATTAGAGAGCTGACGGCTCTGTATGCTTTTGAATCACTCTCGTAGTAATTTGATGTCATACACCGATCGGTTTGTGCAGTGCTGCTTCAAGTCAAACAAGCATATTGCTTTTACCAAGCCTACTCCAAAGATGATTTGACCATGTTGGTGTCACACCTAGAGAGCCTGTGACAAAACATGGCAATATTAGAATGCTAGAGTTTTAATGAACAGTTTTGCTGATTATAACAGGAGTGTTCTAGCATTGTGTCACTGCCCACTCGCTGTATAGACATGGTGTCAGTTCAGGTTACTTTTTTATTTATTCTTTATGAACGTATCAGATTTTCTGACTAATTACATAATGATTCTGGCAGTAAGATTTGCTACTGTGGTAATCCAAGTTCATGCTCATTAGAGACAGCCCTCATGACAGCTATTTGGACTTTAATGTTACTTTCATTCTGAGCTGAATGGAACCCTTTGAGAGAGTAGGGTTCCTGGAGAGACTGGAACAACACATTTGTTAAAACAAAGTTGTGGCGGGAACACTAAAGCTTCCAGACATTAAACAATGAGGGAGTGCCATTATTTATAAACAGCTCACATTCTTTGGCTATCTGTGTCCTGATGGCATAGTGTATAGGGAGAATTTTATCATGAATTCATTCAAAAGGTAAAAGTTTGTGGTTGTGTTAAGGAAATACTATTAGATGTAACTATTACTGATGCTCATACTTAAGGTTATAGGCAAACCCTATTAAACTAAAGATAACACCACTCACATTTATTTTACAAACTATTTTAAAGTGTGTCCTATAAGATTATTTTAAAATCAAGTTTATCAAGAATCTGACGCTTCTTTATTTCTCAGTTCTTTTCTTTGAAATACACATGCTTATGTTTCTCACCCCGTGGTTTCCTCCTCCTTTGAAGCTCTCAATGGATAGTCTTCATTTCCCATGGAAACAATAGCTGTTGCAGATCTCAGCTTTTGTTTGGGCATTCCTCTCTGCCTGGCGGCGATATGAAGCAATTAGGTACATGTGAGCAATTAGTGAACTGAGTTTTTTTTTTGTTTTGTTTTTTTTGTTTTTTTCCTGTCACACAGTGTTTTGTGGCTGGATGACTCAGAGTTCTCACTATTTGATCTATACTATCAACTAGGGACTATGTCTATGCGACAGGTCTTATTGTGTGATAAGTTTACATTTCTTCATATATAGTGGATCAGTATATATTTAATGCTAAAAAAAAACCTTGGATCTAAAAGCAAATCATATCTATTTAGTTGGACTCTTTTTTTAATGTAAATACAGGTAATAAATTACAATTCAACAGTCGTCACCCTATCCTTTGCTCTTATCTCATCTTCCCTCCATCTTACTGTATGAGTAGGTATGGTACTAGCTGGTACAGGCTTCTCACTATGCCTGGATTTGTGCATGTGTGCTTTATGTCAGCCTGCTATACATTCCAAGGACTGTGTGTGATCTGACCCCACTGCACTTGACACCCACTCCTGTGTTTGCATGGTAAACGTCATAGTAAAATGTTATCTCCCTTATCATTTAAGCTGAAAAGCCAAACTTTTTGGAGAGTTCCTGTCTTGTCTCCTGTATTTTTCTTTTATTGAAGTAGTCATTTTTAACAGAATATATATATATATATATATATATATATATATATACACACACACACACACACGTCAGTGTGCCTTTCATTAGATGGAGGATACAAATGTTTCTAGAGAGATGTTCTGTCATTCTTCTGAGACAATATTTTTCAGCTACTCTTTGCTTGGCGGGGTAGAACTGCACTTCTACAGCATTTATTAATCTTTGCTGATGTTAATTTCAACATTTACTAATACATTATTAAAATCAAGAGTTGTATTTGTTAACATTAGTTAATGCACTGTGAAGTACCATGAACAAATAATGAACTGCTGTATTTTTATTAACTAACGTTAACATAGATTAACAAATACAGTAACAAATGTATTGCTCATGATAAGTTCATGTTAATTAATACATTAACTAATGTTAACAAAAGAACCTTATTGTAAAGTGTTACTGTTTTATCTTTAAAATACCTCAAAGGTTTTCTGGTAACACTTTACAATAAGGTTAATTTGTTAAATATTAGTTAATGTATTAACTAACATGAACTATCCATGAGCAATACATTTGTTACTGTATTTACTAATCTTTGTTAACATTAGTTAATGAAAATACAGTTGTTCCTTGTCTGTTCATGTTAGTTCACAGTGCATGAACTAGCTAATGTTAACAAAATTTTAATAATGTATTAGTAAATGTTGAAATTAACATTAACAAAGATTAATAAGTGCTGTATAAGTGCAGTTCATTATTAGTTCATGTTAACTAATGTTAACTAATAAACCTTATTGTAAAGTGTTACCAGTTTTCTATTGGATTTAAGTCAGGTGACATACTCGGTCAAGTCACACTTTTCACATTTTTTCATAGCATGATTTTGACAGTAAGTTTTGGATTGTTATACTGAAATATTCTCAGGGCAGAATTTACCTATTGTGACACAGGAAAAAGAAGGAAACCTGTTTAAAACCGCTACGATTCATGAAATGAAAAAAACAAAAACAAAAAAACCCCCACTGTATTAAAGTTGATATTGTGGCTTTATACATGGTCAAACACTCTACCAAAATTAAGCCCAAATGGAGTTACAAGTTTTTGACCAGCGAATGTCAGACATAAGCTACTTGTCTTGTCCATCATTAGAAGGCAGTAAGTGCATCATATTACGTTTTCATCAACCTTTAAACTTAATAAATTTTATTGTAGCTATGTGGGCACTCAGGTTTTTTTCTCTCTGTCATTTGTCCAAAATCTCATGTTATAAAAGATGAAGTGCTTTGGGCAGGCTATTTAAGACAGTATTGGCTATGACTCAATGACAAATGCTAGACTAAGACACTCTTCTCTGCTCCTCAAATACATAAAGCATTATCCTTTATATACAGTATAGTGTTTCTTGAGTAAAGAAAATGATGTACTTGCTTAAAGAATCAGTCCTTAATTTGCCCTTTCATTGCAAACAAGCAGAGATGGTCCAAAATGCATGCGGCACTTCATTCAAGATAAAGGCGGGGTGGAGTTATAAGGTTTGACTGACAGTTTCAGGATCCACTGGAGATGAGGTTTAGTCTTAAGTTTTTTTTAATGCTTTTCATTGGTTAAATATTTTCAAAAAACCCACAGATAGACGTAATGTAGATACTGGGTTTCTGCCCGATATTTTAAATATTGTTCATTTAGATAGTAGGTTTTACAAAGTTTTAGCATTAGCGTGTGCCCCATGTGCCTAGAATGCATAAATCCAGCCCTGAATATTCTATTCTGCCAAGTTTCTGGAGTCATCTTGTCAGCCAATATTTTGGTATATCCACAGGTATTGATGGTGCCAGCTATGAATGTAATCTCCTCAACACCTTTTGCATTCCCACTCATCACTCATCACCTGACCAAAGAATGTGTTCCCAATATTCATCAGTCTTTTTTTCTTGTTCTTAATCTTGCAGTTTTGTGTCAGAGCACAAGCAATTTTTTGGACACTGTCCATAGAGGTTGGTGTTATGTCCTTTGCACTGTCTGAGCTGTCACAGAAACTCACTGTCACACTGTCTGTGGCATCATTTTAGGAGGACAGCCACTGCAGCTCTAATTAGTGGTACTATGGCTCATTCATTCCCCCGATTTCTTCTGTGTCTAACTGTGTTTTGGCAGATTTTTAGTTAATCACCTATCTTCCTGGATTTTTTCTATCTTCGTGAAGCCTCAACAATCAGATTTTTCAGTTTATCTGGCTGTTCTGTATCATGTGGTGTTGTGATTCAGACATGCAGATAAGCACAGCCCAAATGTTGATGTTCAAAGGTAATTTTATAACCATGTTCATGCATTTTGTTTCATTCATCACAATTTTTCTAATGTACATCTGTGATCACAGTATTTACTGTAGTTTATAAGAGGAAATACTCTACTTAATAATGCAATTAATGACAGGTGACAGAATTGTGAAAATGTCTCACTTAATTGATATTGTATATTGCTGTATACTGCATAATGCTTTTTAGATATTAATGTTTTAAGGAAGAAAGCATACTTTAAAATTAATCTGAAAAAAAAAAAACATACTACTGTACAATTTAATTAATTGCTCTGAGCCTTCGCTACTGTGCCCCTTACAACATAAAAAAGAAGACTTTTTGTAGTTTATAGTGGTTTGACAGGGAAAGTATCTGCATTAATGGAACATGGCCAAGAGGCTCAAGTGTGTCTCTGATGGCTTGACATGAGATTTATTAAGAGTCTTTTGACTTCTGCCCTGTACAGTCCATTAAAAGAGTCATTCCCCATCCATTTACATTTCTCAGAGGGAGTGAAATGAGTTTTACTAAGGTTTTTAGAACTAATGCTTACTAATCAGTCAGTGTTTATACTCCCACCATTTTTTTATCCATATATTTTTTATTCAGGTTGTACTATCTTTGCGGAGACATTTGGTTCCCCCAAAGTAGTGAAATACTTGGGCGCACACACACACACACTGTTGAGTACAAACAAAACAATTTTAATCTTTTGTCTGCTGTTTAAGCTTCACATATTTGAGAGGGTGACACTGTGCTTCATGTAAGTTATCAGTAGTTGTGTAAATACTCTAACTAGGGGGGCAATTGGAAATATCTGTGACGAGCTTTTCAAAACTGAAAATAGGTCAAGAATTGTATTTCAGATAAGAAATTAACAAGGGGTATTTATTCAAAATCACAAGAAAAGATAAACCTGAAATTACTTCATTTTAACAAGACAAACAGTAGCGAAAAGAGTATATGAAAATAATTAGGGCTCAGGCTCTAAATAAGCAGTTCTCTGTCTGTCATATCTAATCCAAAGTCAGAACACTGTCACTCGCTGGGATTACATGTTTATCTTCTGCAGATCCTGATCTTTTCCAGCTATGTTTCCAAAGAAAACCAGAACATGGCATTGTTTGTAGATATACACTGTATTTGAGGGTGTTAAATGTCACTGTGAAAATTATACTTCCTCTCCAGCTAGCTACGAGACAAATTACCACTTGGCTTTGATTCAGTATAGATGATTTTTTTCATATATTTAAAATGCAGATAAGTATGATTTTAAAGGACAATATATGACAATATAAGCATAATGACTTCCAACAAGAAACCCTAAACAATGTAAACACATATGTGTGCATGTGTGTGCCTTATCTATCTGACCACAAGTTCATTTGCAGCAGGAACCAGATAAATCCTCAAATCGCAGATAGCAGATGTTCTCTAAAGACTTTATTTTGGCAATAAGAACCCTGTGTTGAGCGCAGTTAGCAGTAAAACAATATGTGGAAGATTGAGCATGATTTTTTACATTTTTGTATCATTGGTTTACTTTGTGTTTTGCCCAAAAACAATCTCCCTGAAATCACAAAATACAGCTCAGATTTTCTTTTTTTTTTTTTCTTTTTTTTGTATATGCCATTTGCCATGACATTCATACTTCATAACAGTGGAGACTTTTGGGTTCCCATGAGGAAAATAGGAAAATGTGATGTTTTTTTCTGATGGGTAGGTTTAGGGGTATGGTTTAGGGGATAGAATATACAGCTTGTGCTGTATTAAAATCATTATGTCTATAGAATGTCCTACCAGAATTAATTTGTTTCTCATGGTCTTGAAAATTCAGTGTGTGCAGAGATGTTATCTCTGCAAAATGTACATTTTAGTTTAGATGTACTTAACATTTTTGGTCATCACATAATTTCTCAACAGCTTTGATGAAAATACTAATATTTAAAAAAAAAAAAAAAAAAAGTTTGTTCTCCAAACTTTTGACTAATAGTGTAATTTGGAAAAGAATAAAAGTTTAGCTGCTCGTAGTGCTAAAATTAAATGGGAATTGACCTTCAAATAAGGTCTGATCATGTACTTATCTGAGATATTTAAAGTGTGAATGAAATGAGAGTTGAGAAGGGGGGAAAAACTAAAGAGGTCTCATTATTTTCGCCTGCCTTTTTTCTTCTCTCTCACTCACTCTTTCTGCTCCCAAAGCTTAAACCCGCCTCCTGTACATTAGCAAGACCTGCCCTATAAATACTCTCTTTTGGCAGAGAAACTTACTTAGTGCCCACAGAAATCACTACCACAGTTGAGAGTGCCCAGAGCTGCCAGTCATGAAGGAACTGAAGAGCAAGGCATTCTGGAGGGCTGTTTTGGCTGAGCTGGTCGGTATGACCCTGTTCATCTTCCTGAGCATTACAGCTGCAGTTGGAAACTCCAACAATGACAAACCAGATCAGGAGGTCAAGGTGGCACTTGCATTTGGGTTGTCCATTGCCACTCTTGCCCAAAGCCTTGGTCACATCAGTGGAGCTCATCTGAATCCAGCTGTAACACTGGGCTTGCTGGCCAGCTGTCAGATCAGCTTGCTGAAGGCTGTGATGTATATTGTGGCCCAGATGTTTGGTGCAGCACTGGCAAGCGGCATCGTGTATGGCGTCACGAAAGGAGATGCCCTGGGGCTAAATACGGTGAGTAATCTGCTCCTTGTCATCTGTTCTGAGCCTATTAGTTCTAATTCAGTTTACGTACAAATTTGAACAATCTTTGGTTACACTTTATTTGAAGGTGTCCATGTTACATTGTAATTGTACATTTAAGTACTGAGTAATAATAATTAACTACAAGTACTTACTATAGGGTAAGAGTTAGGATGAGGGTTTGGTTAATTTAGTTAATTAATAGGGTTAATTGCATTTAATTATGCATAATTTATAGTTATTACTAGAGTAAAATACACGTAACGTGTAACAATGACACTGTAAAATAAAGTGTTACTCAGTCTTTCCATGAATCTCCAATCTGGAATATGCCAGTCTAGAAATGGATGATTTGTTAAATTTGTTCTAATTTCATGATGACATTTTGAATTTTACCACACTGTTAAAGATATAAAATCTAAATTTGTTTTTTACTATTTTAAGTCAAAAATATTATCTAACTATTATGGGTTAAACCAACAGAAGTCATTTTAAGGTTCAAATAACAAAAAAAAAAAAAAAAATCACTTTTTTTCAGTATACTGAAAGACAGTTACTTTGCACTCTTGATTAAATGACAGTATATATTGAAATGTATTAATAACCATTGGTAAACAGAGTAAACCCAGTGCGTCAGAATCAGACACTATGACACTATGAATGGGCGTGGACAGGCAAGGGCTGACGATAAACTTATCATCCATGTTCAGAGGCAGCGTCCTTTCCAGTGATTATACTTTCTTAACATTTCAAGAAGGCGTAATGCACGTATTTGCTTTGCCAAAGCTGCTGGCTGTCATGTCATGTTGTTATTGTTGAGTGACATCAGAGGGCTTTCCTCTGACCTTAAAATGATTTCTTACTAAATTACCTCTTGCTTATATATTATACCTCTTGCATTGTATAATGATAAAATGAGTCTCTGAGTTTCTTCTGCTTTAAGTGTTTTTTTTTTTAAATATTATGTCCATGCATTCAAATAAATTATTAGTAATACTGAAGTTTTACCACACACACACACACACACATATATATAATTATTATTATTATTATTTTACAGATCAACAGCGATATTTCTGCAGGTCAAGGTGTTGGTATTGAACTCTTCGCTACCTTCCAGCTAGTGTTATGTGTCATAGCAACCACAGACAAAAGAAGGCGGGATGTGTCAGGCTCCGCCCCTCTGGCCATCGGCCTCAGCGTTTGCCTGGGCCATTTGACAGCCGTGAGTAATCAGCATTCAGACATCTACTGCTATTTCTTATTTGCATGAGCATTCCTGTAACTGTTGTAAATATTGCCAGGGTTACCATATGAATATATAAAGCAACATGAAACAAATAAAGCAATGTTTAGCTATGTAAATCAGTTTCTGCTTTAAGAAAAAAAAAAAGAAAAAAGAAGAAAAAAAAAAAAAAGAAAGTAGCCTAACCAATTTGAAAATGTTGGGCAGCTTATTTCTCCTGCTCAGTCACCCATGACCCCCAACATTGTCACCATCCTCTTTTGTTTTTCTTTGTGTAGATCAGCTTCACGGGATGTGGAATCAATCCTGCTCGCTCCTTCGGCCCAGCAGTAATTCTTAGAGATTTTACCAACCACTGGGTAAAATTAAATTTCTGTTTTCACCTTTGCAAATCAATACATGCTACATGAAAATATCTTGAGAATGCTGATGTTGTAAACCTTTCAGGATCTTATCAGAAGACAGAATCTGCTAATGTTGAACTTTTATAGTTAATAAGTAACAATGATATTGTTTTAGATGAATGCCTAGTCAAGAATAATCTATAGTTAACTTAGTTAACTCACATGTTTGTGTGTTATTTGCTAAGGGTTACTTGGTGTACTCAGGGTCGCAGATAGCACATGTACATTACAGAGACAACTATTTCATGTGCATATTTTCATCCAGTAGATGTATTTTACCTCAGTCTGCTCATCAGCTATATAATGATGAAAAATGTTTTTTAAGATGTTTATCTGATGTTTGTTTCTTTTTGTTTCCTACAAAGACATACTATCAGAGGTGTATGTGCTTACTGGGGTTAGTTATATGAACAAACCCCTTACCTTGAGTATGTTTGGTATGGACATGAATGATATCAAAATTTGTGGCTTGTTGAGAAGAGATGTTCTATTTAAAAAAAAAAAAAAATCTGATTACACTGCATACTTACATTGGAGGAGTGCAACCAACCTCTTGCATTAACAACAACAACTCAGAAAAGCTTAGCACCTTAGCACTGGCAAGCACCCTCAGATGTTGTTTATATGATATTACAATAAGAGGTCCCTCCCATAAACACATATATATTAATTCATTTTTTTTTTTTTATATTGTTCCTAGGCGATGTTTGAAATGAGTTCTATATTGTTTTCAGGTCTACTGGGTAGGCCCCATGTGTGGAGGTGTGGCGGCTGCGCTAGTCTATGACTTCCTGCTCTACCCTAAGCTGGATGACTTCCCTGACCGCGTGAGAGTGCTGGTCTCCGGCCCAGCCACAGACTATGAGGTCAATGGTACTGATGATCCCCCTGCTGTAGAGATGACATCGAAGTGATACACTACTCTGCATATTTAGTGTATGATATTCTTCAAGACCACAAAATATCTGTAAATATATTCTTTTTTCCTACAGGGAAATAGCATTCATTTTAAATTTACTATATGACACTGTGCAAATGTGAAACCATTTATGTAGTTGTCTCAAAAGGACAGCTGGCATTTTGTATTGACTGATTAGTTTTGTATTATTGTTTTTACGCTTATTTAGTAAAACAGTATGTACCTCAGGAAAATTATACAGTTTTTCGCTATTTTCAAAAAATTCACATATAAGCTTTTCAAAATTAGATTCACTCTTTGTTTTTGTAAACATTTTTCACTTTGTATTGTATAATGTGTACACTATGATATTGTTTTTTGTAATTAAAATTCAGGATGTTTAATCTGAAATATAGAAGTCATGTTTTTCTTCAAATTACTAATGAAAGTCAAATAACAAAAGACTTAAATATTAGTTAAGGTTTTCAATTTGAAATGAACATGTGCAAGGGTTAACCACTACATATAAATGCATTCTCAATAAGATTTTTTTGAATCAATAATGTATTTCTTGGGGTGGAATATCCACAAACTTTCGAACAAGCCGGCTGTGTTTTAAAATGTGAGCAACTGTCACATGATCCAGTGACTACAAAACAAAACTGAACCCAAGTGCAGTTTATTTTACAGATAGTGACACGGATATAAAATAAACAGAACCAAACTTAAGACTACAGTTGAACTATGAACCTGAACAATGATACTAGAAACTCACAACAGTGAAAAAACTACAAGGGCTAACAAGACATTGATGAGATCAACCAGGAAATCACAAATAGGAAATAGAAAAGGAACAGGAAATACAACTACAAACAAAGAGACTACATAACAAAACAAAAGCACAGAACCCTGACAGCGACATTTCAATTTCAATTTTGATATTTCTGTAGTATCTTAAACCTTTAACATTTAGCTTTTAATATAATTAGTCAATAAGTTTTGTTTCTTTTACTGCTTATTCATTTAAAAAAAAAAAATACTCTGTACATCTGTGGTGTATGGTAAGCTGCACACCTCACTGTTGAATATTGTGTGATTTAATTTCCAAGTCACCTCAAAAAGTGCTAAATGAATAAATGCATTAAACCTTCTCTACTTATGTAAGGTATTTCTTTTTTCACATTACAGAGCAATTGAAAAATCAGTATATGCTTTCTCTAGGCAAAGATTTAACATAAATGTAACATATTTTTAGCTCAGCTTGTACAATAGATCAATCCATCCATCTTCCAGTGCTGGGAGTGTTGGGAGTGCTGGAGCATCCCCAATATTAGCCAAGTGGATGGTGTGATGTTTTGTTTAGGGCCCCAAATACTTCAGAAATGCCACTAACTGGACCTTATGCATCTTGACCCGATCACTATAATTACCCTCGACCGTGGTCATCCCAAAATTATAAATATGTGATGGAATCAACCAGTTTTATCTTTAAAATGTTATTTTCTTTAACACACTGTGTTAGACAATAGCATTTTTTAAAAACTGTTCTGTTTCCAGTAAAAATATGTAAACACCCTGAAATGTTTAGATTAGAAGCAAAATGGCATAAATGTGGTTTATGACTGTGAGCAGTGAGCTTAAATATAACTGGTTAGAACAGAGCTAATTGATCATTGTTTCTGGCTGTAAACATAAATACAACTTTTGTTTAGAGAAAACTGACTTTTGGCATCAACTGTCATAAAGCAATTTCAAATATCAAATCTTTTCTGAAACAATAACACAATAACACTGTTTTAGTAAATGACCTTTAACCTTAACAGCTTGGTTTGGCTGATTAAATGATAAATTAAAATGCCTTACTTTATTTTATTGCTGTCTTCTGGGAAATGAATGAGAGATTATACAAGGAGGTTAGAAAGTACCTGCATCTGTACAACTCTGCCTAAAAGATCATACAGATGTGTATATGGGTTATAACTCATAGTGAGAGATTGCCGAGGTAGTCCAAGTTGTTGTAATGTTCACGCGTCGCCTCCATGTTTATGTCAAATGGAGTAAAATTGTAAAGGCTATGCGTACGTGTAAGAAAAACAAAGTATACTTTGTGCTTTAAAGCTACACATACCACCAAATCTGTGCCTAACCTTACCTGTATCCCACCTTAATAGCAGCAAAATTGTTTTGAAATGTTGGGAGCGGTAATTGTCAAAAAATAAATAAATAAAAATAATAATATACATCATTTTCTTTTTGCAGATATAAATGGTTTTTTTTTTTTTTTTTTTAAACTTTTTTTTAAACTTTTTTTATTCATATATAAGAATATCAATATTATACAAATTATGTAATAGTTCATCATTACATTGCTGATGTTGATTTTTAGACAGTGTTCTAGTTTTATGATCTGTGATATTGTTTGCTAGTGGTAATGATTTACCATGATTTTCTTTAATATTGGTTTTTCTGAGAAGAGAAAAGCAAAGTGCTGTTTTTAAACGGGGGAATGATGTGAAGAATCTCACTGTCAATAAACAGTAAAATCAGTCTTCACATGTACGGAAATATTTAATACAGGTGAATAAGCCATCACGTGCTTCTGTAAATGGTTTTTAATGATGCTTAATGGACTAGTAGCTACCCCATGGATAACCCCTGGAAGCCCACCTCCCTCCTTTGTGCATCTTATCCTGTCTCGTATCCTGTACCACACCAAGGAATGTCGCATCTCTTTTTCTTTATTGTTCGCAAAGTCATGTAGTAAAGTGTTGTGACATGAGTGTTGTGAATGAGTAACCCAATAATAAATAAATATGTTTTCTGCATAATAATTAAAAAATATTTAATCCAAAGTAAAGTGCATATGTTTTACAAGTGGTCCACTTGTGAAAATGCCTCTATTTTGTATTTTTCTAATTTAATTTAGGAAGACAGATGTTTTAATTGCAAATTATAAAAGCTGAATTGAAAATGAACATGAATTTGAGGTTGTAATAATCGTCTTAATTGTATAAGAGTATGAAAATCCAAACCACAGCTATAATGATAATGACACAGAGGAACAATATGATTGGAATCACTTAGAGAACAATTTATTCTAGCTGGTGAATAATAAAAACATTGTCAGCCAAGCAGCAGCCAAATGGCTTTGAATAGCTTGAGCATTTAAAGCGCAGGCGGCATAAATGCAGCACACGCTTATAATAAAAGTTATTTTTCGTTGGTTTGGATGCTATATGTTATAGATATATAACAATATTTGTTATAGTTTTTGTTCATTTAGTTGTTGTTCTTGGGGTAGACGGGGCTTTAGCCCCTGCTGGTAGATGCCATAAATACAAACTCTGCGAGAAAAAGCCTCTTTCTCCATTGATAGTTGTTCAAATGTAGCTGTGTATTCTGACAAAATAAACGTTTTGCAAGCAACATAAAAATGATGATTATTTCATTATACTAAAGATGATGTTTCACATGTTTTTTTTTTTTTAAATGCTCTGAAGTGTCATTTTTTTTCTGTCTGCTGCCTTTGATGTCACATCTCAGGATAGTCACTATTGAAGGACTTGTGCTGCATTCCAGAACTCAGAATTTAGAATTTTAGAAATAAATCCAACCCCAGTGTAACGTGTCACTTAGTCTCACATAGCCAGACCTTCAGACTGATGGCAGAAGGTCTGGAGCTTTCATTTCCCATGGATTGCCCAAGTTTGACCAATCACAGATCTTTTTGTTCTGCATCATGTTTACGGATGTGAAAATGTTAAGTCAATGTCCCTACAATAACTACTGCAACAATACCCCTACACCTACTGCAACAATGGAGCCACAAACTTCACATACTCATTGACACAGTTGTAAACATGACGGCGTTCTTCTTCCACGAGGGGGTTTGGAGTCATTTGTTTCCAGGCGGACCATTAAAGAATGTGACACACAGGTCTCCCGGACAAGATGACGACTTCGAAAATTCTGAAGTATTTCCAGTTAAGTGTGCCATATGCATCAGATGTTCAGCCAGTGCTCCGTGGGCGTGATGTCTGAGGCTGAGACTATGGTTGCATCCGAAAACTTAAAAATGCTGCCTTTGGAGGACACATTTCAAGTTAGGAAGGCATCAAGGCACATCCGAATCCAGTGTTAGCTTCACTTCCTGTCTCCTGAGATACCTTCATCTGATCAATTTTTGAAGGCAGCATAGATGTATCCTTCACTTCCTTTGATATCCCACAATCCTATGCGTTCCATTCGGTGACAGTGGCATCTGAAAGTTGCGGTTTCTGGTCAGTTTGTGTGTAAATGTATGTTTTTGACCAATGTTTTCCACTTCTGATATAATTTCTAGCGAGAAATTACTAATTAGATATTTATTTAGTTCTCACTTGCTCTATTTTGCTGTAGATCATTAAACTGTTACAGTTCCTCAGAAGTCTCTCCGAAATCAGTCATTGCCTATAAGGTAGTGAGGCAACAAGTCAGCTGTTTTCGGAAGCATCCTACATGTCACTTGACTTTATGGCAGCGACCAACGAGCATAGAGAGCTGGTTTATAGATAGTATAATCATGCAATAGGTTAAAAATTTTAAGAGGGTTAGTGATATGTTTAGGGTTATGTGTTGGTCAGGAGAATATATCAATTAAATTTAAATAATTAAATAATTATACATTTATATAATTAAAACCAGTAAATCATTAAATTAATAATTAAAATAGTCAATCATTCCTGAAAATTAAATAAAAGTAAAAGGGTCCTGAAACTGCAGCCTCCTGTATTGCAGGATTGTGCTACTCGGTTTATGTGGAATATAAAAATACAGGAATTTGAAAACTATTACCATACTGAAAGTTAATATCATTATATTTGACATTAGATAGTTTGAAAGTTTTGGATAACAAATTACATTTTACAAATTTTAGGACCATTGCTTTAATTTATGATTTTGCCATAATTGGCAGACCATGAAATGGCCCCACCTTGTGGTGTGACTGACTGGAAAGCACTGATTTCAGAAGTAGGACATTTCACCTTGGATATTCCCACCTCTTGGATATTCCCACTTTGATTTGAACATGGCATTAGGACTATGTGTGTCAGGTGGTGCCATCAGCCAATCAGTGTTGTCACTTCCATCACATCCAACAATTTTGCACTACAGTTTGATCAAATGTTTGTGTAATTTACCAAGAAGATAACAGTATTAGTGAAGAGCATGCTTAAGATATGTGATATGCAAGGGTAAATAACTCATCCACAATAAAAGTATTCTGTTCACAATTTCCTATCAGGCTGTAATTTTGCCATATTCATGTGAAAGTGATCACTTCATTGTGCATTTAGGAGGTCGTTTACATTTACATACTCTCTTGTATTTTTTATTGTGTATTTAGGAAACAAATACTTGCTGTAAAAGGATTCTGACATTTTATTTAAAAATACTTAAAACTTCCACCACCATAATTTCTACCACAGAATGCATAATTTGCATGGTGGAAATTTATTTCAGAAAAAAATAAGTAATTCAAGACGTTACCAAAAGTTCTTATAACAGTTTTTTAGATGTCAACTATTAAATGTCATTAAAAGGTTATTATACCTTTATAATTATAAAAACTTGTATACAAATCAGTTGTTAATTTTAACCTTTAATACTATAAGTAAATATACCATCTGACAGGCTTCCCTGTAGACTAGTTTACAGCATTATTTGGGAGACATTTTTTTCTTGAGAAAAATCGACATGTACCTGATATACAGTATATTCAAATAAAAGCCTACATGTATTTGGTCATGCAATGGCTATCCTTTTGCCAACACATTTCTAGAGAAACCCAACATGTAGTAATGGAAACTAGTTGACTAAAGATTTTCATAAGTAGAGTCATAACTGTCTAAACTGAACGCGGTTATCAGTAACAATACTCTATGGATTGCCATGGTGGCTAAAGACTGGTGACAGAAATGTAACCATAGAATCTGTAGTGACAGTGTGAGCAAAGGAGACCTCAGGCCATTTGCTGTAATAGTTAGTTATTGTTATAGCAAACCTTCAGTCATATGCTGCAGTGTCAAATGGCCCGACTATATCCACAGCCACTTTCTGTCATGGTCCATCTGGCAGCAGCAGAAGAGGATGTGGGATGTGACTTGACAGTTTTGTCATTGAGCTGACACATGTGGCAGAAATGGACAGCATCATGAACCCAAGCATCCATCCCTGGCCACCAATAGAAATCACAAAGGTGATGTTTGGTTCTCACCTCTCCCTGATGTCCTTTGTGCGCTATGGAGACCAGCATAGTTTGAAGAGCAGCAGGTGCAATCTAGAGCCGTGCGCTGGACCGTTTTCTTAATCCTGCACCTGCCCACTCCCGATACATTTCTGACCATTACTGCCCGCTGGTGTTGCATGCTAGAAATATGTTGAATATATTACGATTTACATTTTTTGAATCAGATGTGAATTTTAGTTTTGTAAGGGGACTATATTAAAATTACATCCTAGTTTTATTGTGTTCAATTATGTTGACTGACTTTGCTACCGAGAGGTCGGAGGTGAGCAGAAGAGTGATGTCATCAGCACGCGTCCTCAAGCAAGAGAGAAGAGAGTGAACGTGCACTGTTGATTGTGTGTGTGTGTATAGGGAAATTCTCGTATGTAAATACTAACTCCAACTTTGAACTGAGAAGTCTTGTCTGTCCAGGGGTGCAACATAAACTTGGTGTTTCTGCTCGGTTGGAGTTTGGACCACGAGGAGGCTGGGTGTGACATCGGCTACAGGCTGTGACGCAACGAGAGCTGGTGGCTAGCGAGGGAGACCGACTGGGTCAACACTGCAGCGCTACACACAAGTTGTGAAAGTAAAACCTTTTTGCCATGTCTATAACACTGCCGATGTCATCTGAGTGGGAAAATGTTGTGACGGAGATAGAAGAAATGTTGGTAACACTGTCCGCATCAGAGCTGAATGATTTATGCGCAGCACTAAGCTTAACTGTGGAAAGGAGTGAAAGAGACCTCAAAATAATAGGACAAACTGGAGAACCAAATCAAAAGGATAAATTAGCGTACACTGGTTTGGAAAGACAAATTCAGGGGGCGTTGAAAAAAGGATATGATGAAGGAGAAGTAGTTGAAGCTGTTATTCAAGCCATAGCTCCAGGAACAAAATTGAAGAGTTATCTTGAAAGCAGGGTTAATTTAACATTACAAGGGCTCAGACAGATGCTACGAACTCATTACATTGAAAAGGATGCTACTGAGTTGTACCACTCCCTCATGTGCGCTGTCCAAGAGCCAAAAGAAACCCCCATACAGTTTGTGGTGCGAGCTATGGACCTGAGACAACAAATTGTTCTCGCTTCATAAAGAGTAAAATCTGGTACAGTGCAGAACTAATTCAAAATCAGTTTCTTCAAACAGTATTCACTGGTCTCCATGATGACACCATCCGAGCAGATGTGAAGCCATACTTACAAGATCCAGAAGTCAAGGATGAAGTTCTTCTAGAGAAAGTGACGATGGCGTACAACCTGGAGACAGAAAGAAAGAATAAGTTGTCATCTACATCAAAAGCAAGAATGATCAAAGTTGCTGTGATTGCTGAGGAAAATGAGAATGTGGATAAAGAGCTCCAAGTACACAAACCAGACAGTAAGAACAAATGTGACACACTGATGGAAAAGGTTGATCAGGGCAATAAAGCAATATGCGAGGCCATTCAGAATCTCACCACTCAAATAGCAAGTCTTCAGCAAACGCCTAGGCTTCAACCAGTGAGAATGAGTGAACAGCCAGACAGGAAGTACAGACCACAGCCAAAGACCCCAAACAGTAAAGATGTCAGATGTGTCAGTTGTCTAAGGCGGAGGGAAGGTGTGATAACTGTTATAAGTGTGGTAGCACCGAACATTGGGTTTCGGGTTGTCGAAAGAAAGATACTTCACAAGCATCAATAGTGGGAACGAATTGGGAAAAAAAGTACCTGCCGGACACTGAGGTGCGACCAGTGAAGGAGTTGCTTGAAGAAGGAGCGTTGGAACTCTCAGCTGCAAATGGAACAGATATTCCATATGAAGGGTGGATGGAGGTTGAATTTACTTTGTGTAAGGATGCAGTAGTTGGAATGAGTGACAAACCTGTACTGGTTCCGATCCTGGTTCCTAGCAGTAACATTGATCGACCTATAATCGGGTTTAATGTGGTTGAAGAATTAGCGCTGATAAATGATCCATCTGGAGACTGCACACGATCGGGTGACATGGTAAAGAGACTGTGCTCAGCAATGAAGGTGGGGCGTAAAACTGCAAGGGCTGTTTTATCTGTTTTAAAGAAACAAAAGCCTGAAGTTCAACCCCATACAGTCAGAGTAAGCAGGTGGCCAGTGACCATACCCAAGAATATAGTGATAGCAGTGCATTGCATTTGCCCGAATAAGAGGGTGTTAAGTGCATCACCTGTAGTGTTAGAACCAAGCTATGAGGCACCCTGGCAAACAGGCCTAGTGATCAAAGAACAGTTAGTCTATCTACCTGCAGATGATGAGGGTAAAATTGAGATCTATGTGGAAAATGTAACAGAAAATGACATCACACTGGGCAGTCGCACTATACTTGTTTGGCTGCACAACGTGGATGTTGTCTAACCGCTGCAGACAAAGCCTACTAAGGAGCAGAGTTCAGGGGTGTTAGATAACAATGTCGTGGGTGGATCCAGAAGTCCTGTTCCTTGTATACCACACCTATCGTATGTGTCAGGAAGAGAGATGGGGGTCTTCATCTATGTATAGACTACAGGCTGTTAAACGGGAAGATGCTGTCTGACCGTCATCCAATCCCGAGGATACAGGAGATCATGGAAAACTTGAGAGGTAAGTCTTGGTTTACGGTGCTGGACCAGGGGAAAGCTTACCACCAGGGCTTCATGAGCGAGAAGAGCAGACCCTGCACCGCATTTATCACACACTGGGGGTTATACGAATGGGTGAGGGCGTTGGTCAGTTAGTCAGTTGGTCAGTTAACGCTGGGGCGTTAGTCAGCCCAAATCTGTGTCCTGTATTTGGATGATGTCCTGGTGTTTAGCCCCAGCTTTGAACAGCATGTTCAGGATGTGCGGCAAGTTTTATTACAGAGTATTACAGAGCTTATACACCAGACTTCTCTAGGGTGGCTAGATCCCTTTATGAACTCTTGGCCAAGCCCAAGTCTGAACTGAAAGAAGGCCAAAAGAAAAAGGGGACTGGCCGAAAGTCTGTTCAGCTGCCGCCGTCCCACCCAATCCAGTGGATAGTGACCCATCAGGAGATAGTGAAATAAATCGTAGATCAGTTGACAAATCCACTGGTGATGGCATACCGTGACCTGGAGGAACCGTTCATCTTGCACATAGATGCATCAGAAGAGGGCCTTGGCGCAGTTCTGTATCAGCGTCAGAAAGGTGTCCTAAGAGTGATAGCTTACGGGTCACAGACATTGACAGCAGCAGAGCGCAACTATAAGCTACGCTCAGGAAAATTAGAATTCCTGGCGCTAAAGTGGGCCGTAATGGAGCGCTTCCGAGATTATCTGTTTCATGCACCTCACTTTATGGTATATAGTGACAATAATCCTCTGACATATGTCACTAAGTCAGCGAAGCTCAATGCTACCAGACACCGCTGGATGTCAGAGTTAGCGGATTATCGATTCACCCTAAAATACAGACCGGGAACAGCAAACCGAGATGCAGATTTCTTGTAGCGAAGGTCAAAGCCCATTGATGAGATCATGCAAGGATGCACAGAGGAATGCCAACAGGAAGCTATTGAATGTATTGGGAAAGTTCTGGAGGAAAATCACATGGGAGAAGTTAATTGGATCTCTGCCCTCACCTGTAATGTAGACGCACTGCCAGAGGAGTATAACATCTCAGAACCGATCCAGCCTCTTGTACCAGAAGACATCAGAGTCACTCAAAATGCAGACATAGTCATTAGTAGACTCCTGACTCTGAAAAAAATGCATGTGTACTTGAAACATAAAGAAAAAAGTGGCAGAGGATGGAGCTGTTAGACAGCTTCTCAGGGAGTGGCCTCGTCTACAGATCGATGAAGATGGCATCCTCAGAAGGGAGACAGTGACAAGCAACCAGTTGGTCGTTCCTGAATCCTTAAAGCCTCTTGTCTACAAGCACTTACATGAGGAAATGGGGCATTTAGGTGCAGAAAGGATGGTGGCTCTTGCTAGGGAATACTTCTTCTGGCCTAAGATGAGACAAGAGATGGAACACTATGTTACTCAGGTGTGCCACTGCATGAGAAGAAAAAAACCTAATAGGATAACCCACACTTCAATCCAAAGTATTGAGACCTCTGCACCACTTGAAATGATCTCTATTGACTACTTACACTTGAACAAGTGTAAAGGAGGGGAGGAGTACATACTAATGGTCATGGATCATTTCACAAAATACACACAAGTGTATGCGACGAAAAATAAGTCAGGGAAAATGGCGGGCAAGAAGCTCTTTGATGATTTTAATATGCGCTTTAGCTTCCCATCCAAGATCCACCACGATCAAGGGAAGGAGTTTGAAAATACCCTCTTCCACAAGCTCGAAGACTACTGTGGTATCCACCATTCACACACCTCCCCGCATCACCCACAAGCCAATCCTGCAGAGCGCTTTAACAGAACGCTGTTGGGTTGCATACCCTGGGGGAATCTCAGAAGTCAAGATGGGAGGGTTGTCATGCAAGAGGCTTATGCTATCGCCATACAAAATCTAAAGAAAAGTGCGAAGAGAGGGCAGAAAAATTACAATCAACGGGCATGGAGTTCCACTCTTGAGCCAGGTGACCACGAAATCTCACACCCAGAGGCGGTCTGGGTAAATTGCGTAGCTACTGGGAGGACGGAATTCATGTGGTCAAAGAACGAAAAGAGCTTCAAAGCCCCGTGTATGTGGTAGAACCCTTCCAAGGAGCAGGAAGAAGACGTGTGTTACATCGTAACTTACTGCTGCCATGTCCTTACCTGGACATACTGCTGCCATGTCCTTACCTTACCTGCTTTTTTCCTTCAGATTGGGTTCATGAACATCAGGTTCTTCAACCCAATCTGAAGGAAAAAAGCAATGAAAGAAAAGCAGCATGGACAGCGAGAAGAAATAATAAACACAGTCGTGGTACTTACCTGTCAGATCCAGATAGTTCCAGTGAAGAAGAATATCCCCTGTGGACAACAGCTAAACGGGCAACTCTATCCCTCAATGTCGGAGCAGAGGAGTTCCGCCCAAGAATGGAAACACCTAAACATGTGACCAAGGAGACGGTGGTACCAGAAGAACCCCTTGAAGAGGAGAACATTGAGAAAGGACAGAACATTAAAAGAGAAATGGAAGCTCCAATCACTGAATCTGATGAGCAGAGTCAGGCTTGGACAAGAAACGAAAGGCCCAAGAGAGATAGACAGCCACGACTTGTCTACACTTATGACCAGTTAGGTGAGCCAACATTTCAGCAGTTGAAGATCTGTCCTGTCGGAGTGAAGTGGTCTACAGGAACCAACCAATTATTATAAATAATAAGTACAGAAATTGGATATTATTTGAGTATATTAAAATAAAACAGTAGTGTAATAATGGTTATACACTTACCATATAAAAGGGGTTAAACCCATAGCTGAAAATATGTAGACATACAAGAACAGGTGTAAATGGTATTTTCCTTGTCCCTGTATGAAGATTTGGGGGGCCCACCAACACTTCTAAGGATTATGCACCCTTTAATACTAATGGACTATCAACTCTTAGTCTTGTGTTGATGCTATGTGATACTGATGCTAAGGGAAAGAAATGTGGAGAAATAATAGGGCCCAATTACTCTATAATGTATAGTGTGGAAAAGTAAAACTTAACTCACCCTTCATCAAAAGTTAGATTGTTGATATTGTTAAATCTAATTAAGTAGGAAATGTTTGACAACATTTTTTTTAGTGGGGGAGGGTGTTGATACGAGTCTGCAAGTCAAACTCGACAATATTTCAAATGTGTTTCTTGTTGATTAAGATGGCCCTGTCATAAGCCACAAACCCAGTTCCACCAATGCAGCTTGTAGGTAGTTGTCTGACGACCACTTCTCCAGTCGTCAAATGAGATGTGCTCTATGAGAGTGTCAGTGTGGCATGAAGTAGTTCTTGTCCCTCTCCAGCAGTAGGTCATTGCACAAAGCTCCAGACTGCTGTTCAGTCTCAAAGACAAAGATTGGGTCTCCTACTGCTTTCAGAGTCTCAAGGCAAATAAAACTGGAAATTAAAGCTGCAAGCAGCTTTAAAAGGGCCCTTGCACCCGTTGGCCTTAGGAAAACAGTGAACAGTCGGCAACATGCATTTAAGCCAGTAAATATAAGAGGAAAATAGCAGTCATTTTGATGTGCCATACTTCCTGCTGCCAGCAGGTGGTGCTTTGACTGTAACTGAATATTGCCATGTAGATGTCTTCAGGTCAGGACTATTATCAAACATGTGAAGTTTGGGGCAGGTTGGACATTGTATGCCTGACTTACAACAGCTTCCTGTTTCATGGTGAAAGAGCAGATATTTGTCAGGCCACCATGGACACGCTGTTTAACGAAAACTCAAGATCTTTGTAATTTAACATTGCTAAGGCCTTAAGATTAAACTGACCAAATATGATGTTGTTCTGGTTAAATCTCAATGAGGAGTTAGTCACAGTGTAAAACATGACATTTCCTGTTGCCCGCAGGTGGCACTATGACTGTAACTGAATATTGGCATACAGATGTCTTCAGGCCAGGACTCTAATAAAACATGTAAAGTTTGGGGCAGACTGGACATTGTATGCCCAAGTTACAACAACTTCCGGTTTCATTGCAAAACATCGAATTTTGTCAGGCCGCCACAGACACATCCTTCAGCGAAAACTCCAGATCTTAGAATTTAACATTGCAAAAGCCTTTAGATTAGACTGACCAAATATGATGTTTATCTGATCAAATCTCTAGGAGGAGTTTATTAAAGTACAGCATCTGGAAAATGCAAAAACTGCACCTTCGGTGCTTGGACCCTAAAAAGGACAGGAGGCAAGAAATTAATCAGCACTACACTCTGTAATCATCTTCTATGCATTCCAACAGAGCCGACGTGGCTGTGTTACCCTTAGTGGAGTGAGCTCTCACTCCCAGTGGGCACGGTACACTTTGGGTCTGATAATCCCGGAAAATGCCATTCCAAATGAAGTGGGCCAGTCTCTGTTTCTCAGCTTCTCAGATTTCCTGAAGCTCTGTGTACAGTGGTCAGGTATATGTGCAAAGCGCACACCGGAGACAACAGAGACAGGGCTGGGTCTCCCTCATGAGAAGGGATTGCTTACAAGTTCACCACTTGGTCCCTGGAAGGAGTAGTAGGAACTTTGTGCACATATCCAGGGTGGGGTCTCAGGACAAAGTGAGATTTTGCCAGCCCAAATGCCAGGCACAATTCACTAACAGTGAAGGCATGTAGGTCCCCCACCCTATTGACGGAGATGAGTGCAATCAGGAGGGCCGTCTTCACAGAGAGGGTACTAAGCTCAACTAATTGTACAGGCTCAAACAGATCTTTCTGTAAGGCCTGTAGGACCAAAGAAAGATCCCAAGAGGGGATGAGGCGAGGTCTTGAAGGATTTAACCACCATGCACCTCTCAAACCAATGATCAGGTTGTGCTTTCCCAAGGCCCTGCTGGAGAAAGGAAAGCACAGACCTCTGTGGGTCTCCATTTTGGGAAGAACACCATGTAGTGAAGAGGTGCCACTTCAAGACATAAAGCTGCCTAGTAGAGGGGGCTCTTGCCTGACTGATCATGTCTATTAGCGCTGGTGATAGGCCTCTGAAATCCTCCTCTTCCTGTCTAAGGATCCAGAGTGCCAGATTGTGCCCTGCCCTGGAGAAAGAAGACCATTCCTCAGAGGAATTCGCCAGGGTGGAGTCGATGCCATCAGCGTGAGCTTTGAGAACCAAGTCTAGTTGGGTCAGTAAAGTGCAACCATTAGGACTTGTTCTTCTTCCTCCCTGACCGCAGTGTCTGTGCAATGAGACTCACTGGAGTAAATGCATACTTGCGCAGACCCTGGGCCCAGCTGTGAGCCAGTGTGTCCGTGCTGAGTTGGGCCTCGGTCAGGGAATAACACAGTGGACACTGGGAGGATTCCTGGAAGGCAAACAGGTCTACTTGTGCTTCCCTGAATCAACTCCATATCAGCTGGACCACCTAGGGATGGAGTCTCTACTCTCCACAGAGGGTAGCCTGTCGCTAGAGCGCATCGGCTACGTGATTGAGGTCGTCCAGAATGTGAGTGGCTTGCAGCGAATTCAGTCACTGACTCCAGAGGAGATAGTGGCAAGTGGCAAGAGTGTCTCTACAAGGCTGTGTCTCTTTTTTTTCTTTTTCTTTTTTACAATAATAACCTAGAATACTGTCTAACACTTGATGGCTGCTCTGTTAAGTCTTCGTTGTCAGTTAGAAACCTGGGTGTGCTCTTTGATGCCAATCTTTCATTTGAAGACCATGTTTCTAGCATCTGTAAAAACACATTCTTCCATCTTAAAAATATATCTAAACTACGACATATGCTCTCAATGAAAAATGCAGAACAGTTAGTTCATGCATTCCTGACCTCAAGGCTAGATTACTGTAACACTCTACTGGGTGGTTGCCCTGCTCGCTTGATAAACAAACTACAGCTTGTACAAAGTGCAGCAGCTAGAGTTCTTACTAGAACTAGGAAGTATGACCATATTAGGCAAGTTCTGTCAACACTGCATTGGCTTCCTGTTAAACATCGTATAGATTTTAAAATCTTGCTAATTACTTACAAAGCACTAAATGGTTTAGCTCCCCAGTACCTGAGCGAGCTCTTAATGCATTATAGTCCCCCACGTCTTTTGCGATCTCAGAATTCAGGCCAGCTGATAATACCTAGAATATCAAAATCAACCACAGGCGGTAGATCCTTCTCCTATTTGGCACCTAAACTCTGGAACAATCTTCCTAGCATTGTTCAGTAAGCAGACACACTCTGTCAGTTTAAATCTAGACTAAAAACACATCTCTTTAACCTGACATACACATAACACATTATCAATTTATATTTTCAAATCCAGTAAAGGATTATTAGGCTGCATAAATTAGGTCAGCCGGAACCGGGAAAACTTCCTATAACACCAGATGTACTCGTTACATCAGAAGAAGAATGGCATCTATGCTAATATTAGTCTTTCTGTTTATCCCAAGGTTTACCGTAGTCAACCGGATCCGGGCCTTATCCAGGTGAGATTGAGGACCTGCGCCTTGACACGACCACAACGCAGACCTGAAGTATCAGCAGAGACTGAGTCAACTAGATCATACATTGTGAAGGCCTCATCGACACAACAGCCAGTGGCACAGTTCCTCAACAAACCGTCTGTACCGCCGTGATGAATACAATCCTCAACTGGATGGAACTGGAATAAATACCTTGAATGTTGCAATCCCATCGGACTTATGTTAGCTACCTGAATCGTAACAAAGCACTGTTCACCAGAGAAGAACTGGCCCCCCGACTAAGCCTGGTTTCTCCCAAGGTTTTTTTTTTCTCCTTTTTAACACCTATTTGCCACCTGATGTTGGAGTTTGGGTTCCTTGCTGCTGTCGCCTTTGGCTTGCTTAGTTGGGGACACTTGACATTTGATATTCAACAGTGCTTTGCATCTGCCTGCATTGACACCATTTTCTTTAAGAGCTGCTGTGCAGCCAAAATTATATACCAGTTATCACTGTAAAGCTGCTTTGACACAATCTGCATTGTAAAAAGCGTTATATAAATAAAGGTGACTTGACTTGACTTGACTTGTGTGACCATTGCATACAATGCCCCAGCCTGTCTTGGAGGCATCTGTTGTGACAACAACACACCCAGACACTGATTCTTGGGTAACTCCCACCCGTACACAAAACAACTCTAGGATTAGCCAGTCATCGAGATAGTTGAGTATGCGAATGCCCACCTCCCTTAGCGGGCAAGGGCAGCCTATGCGACCTTCGTGAAGATGCGAAGAGACAAGGACAACCTAAAAGGGAGGCACTTGTACTGATATGCTCATCCTTCGAAGGCAAACCAACGGCCTGTGCCAAAGAAGGATCAAAAAATGAAAGTATGTGTCCTTCAGGTTTATCGGCATGAACCAATCATGGTGTTAACACTCTGGAGTCGGAAAAACGCAACGGCGTGTATTGCAGGATTTTTTTCACATTGCAGCAAAACAGACTTAAAATACTCTGTCATTTTTTGTCATAGAGACATAAGTAATATAGCAATTAAAACTATAGAATGTCTTCTTTTATTTGTGTACACTCAGGGTAAAAACAAAATGTTGTGCTATTTGCAAAATAAAGAAAACTAACATGATGCGTGATCTCTCGTCTCCCTCTGAACGAAGTCCAATCTGATAGTTCTCAGAAAATAAACTGTAACTTAGTGAATACTAATGACACAAAAATGAGACTTATGTCTAAAGAAACGTTGAAATGTCAGATTTTAAATTGTGTAAGTCAAATCGAAAACAAAAATTCTCTGTTTATGTAATCTGTATGAAAAGAGAAACATGTCAGACGTCCATGAGTCAGCTCATTATCCACTAATTCGGCCACACACCCACAGCAGCGAGCGCTCTTCTGGCTGCTGTGTATGCGGAGCTGCTAGAGTTTGTGGGACGCGCTTTCTGTCCATAGCTCTGCGGCTCCCGTAAGCTTTCCATTCATTCCTGATCTCCATGTTTGAGATCTGGAGGGCATGAAAAAAACCCTAGCCATCCAGATTTGTATCTGGGCCCAGACAGACAGGAGGGGGAATGAGCGAGATTGAGATGGATGATTGATTATAAACGCCAGCGGCGTTTGTGATCGTTCCCCTAGCTGCAAGGGCAATTTACATCTGCCCTCTCCTCTTCTTCTTCCGCCTTCTATATATATATATATATATATATATATATATATGTGTGTGTGTGTGTGTGTATATATATAAATATATATATATGTTTATATATACATGTATATATTTTATAACATGCTCAGATGCTTCTTATAGTCAGACTGATGGCTGGGCCCATGGTGATTATTTTCTGATGGCCCACTTTTCCGGTTTGATAATGAGAGGATCTTTTAGACTTAAAAGAACCCTAGATTCCATCCTTTCATGTGGAAAATGAGGAGTCTTCGGTCTTGCTGGGTCCATATTTTGTTTTCAAATATGACTACCTTGTTTTTCCTGTATAGTTTTTCCTGAGCATGTAGACAGCCAGGAGTCTGGTCCGTCTCGAGCTGAGGCTCAGAGACAGAGCCAGAGGTCCAGTATGGCCGCTCGGGCGCCTCCTCCTTTTTCGGAGCAAGTCGCAGAGACGGCGGGACTCAAGGAGGAAGAAGCAGGTTTTAAGGTAGTTGATCGATCACATACGCCAGCAGCGTCGGTTCCCTCTCGTTGCGAGGGCGACTTTGCATCTGCCCTCGGCCCTTCTTCCTCCGCCTCCTGGGTTCTGGATTCATTTATCATACAGTCAGGCTGACGGCTGGGCCTTGATGAATGTTTTTCTAAAGGCCCACCTTCTGGCTTGATAGTGAAAGAGGCTCTTTTAGGCTTCAAAGAACCCTAGTGTCACAGAGACGAACTCCGTGGTTCCCTCCTCTGGCCATCGGAGGGAGCCATCACCGGAATACTTACACACACGCATACACTTGCACTACATTTCCCATAAGCCCGTACCTTGGACTGATCACACTGCCAGCTGTAACCCATAGCCCGGACTATAAAAGACTGCCACTCACCTCAGTTCACCGCAAAGTCTTGTTTTGCCTAGGTGGACATTACTGAGCGTTTATACCCTGTCAGATTGACTACGTTTGACCCTGTTTCTTGACCCTTGCTGCCTGCCCTTTGATCCTTGCCTGGTTACTGTTCTGTGAGTGGTATCTGCCTGTCCTGCCTCTGTCATTTCTGTTCGCCCCTGTCTGACCCAGCTTGTATGACCATTTTGTTTAAATAAAGCATGCAAATGGATCCCAGTCTAAGTGATGATGCGTTACACCTAGATTCCAACCTTCTTTGTTAAAGAAAAGGGAAAGAGAAGTCTTTGGTCTTCAAGCCGCAGGAAAGTGAGCTGGGTCTATATTTAAATATGTTGACCTTGTGTTCCTGTATAGTTTTTCCTGAGTATGTAACCGGAAAAAGTAAGAGGGGTTTTTGGGCAAACTGAAGTTTGATAGGTTGGCTAGAATGATATTTGTGCAGGCCACAAAATGGCCGCCATTTAGCCACCTGTTGTTTAGAGTAGCTTCTCTTCTGGTGCTTGCTAGACTAAGCTTGAGTTAGCACTCGTCACTTCAGTTCAGTATCTATGTCTAGGTCGGACTTAATCAGCCACCTGTCATTGGTTGCTTGTTGAGTTTCGCTTTATTTCCTCTTATCTATGGAGATTCAGAGGTGAAGCCCAGGCATTGCTATGCATGTGGCCCCGTAGGCCCACAGCTTAGCGGCCCAGGCTAGGACTAGGTTAGGTGTTTATTGTTTTATATCACCTTCTGTAAATTACTATTCCTTGTTAGGTTGTATAGTTCTTAGTTCTGGCCTCCTCCTGAGGGAGTTGTTAGGCCGTATGCCCATTTTCCCCTAGGTGCAATGTAGGTGCAATGACTGAGGTTAACAGCTAAGGTAGCAGGTTGTTATTAGCCTCCCTGGTGCTGTGATCTCAGGTGGTAGGCCCTTATCTTTGCGTAGATAAGTATATGCAGTGTATGCTAGGCCCCACTCTCTAGAACTCTATTCATGTTATGAATTTGTCTTTCCCCTGAGCCCCTTGAATTAACATTCAAGTTTGAGTCACGGTGCTAGCTTTTTAGCTTCCGTCCTCTAGGGTTCAGCACAGATCTATAGTTCTGTTTGGTGAGAGCAATTATCCTCTTTAGGATGGCATGTATTTACAAAGCATTATGTCTGCTTTGAGTTCTAGCTGTTGCCCTACATGTATGTAGCTTTACTCTAGTGCTGCCACAGGTTAGCACCTGTTCTCATAATAGTAGGCTTGTGTTGGCCTCTATTTAAGAACGTGGTGACTTCTGTACTCCCCGGTTAGGGTTTGTGTGTTTCACTGAGTGCATCACCTGTTGGATCGCACACTCAGGTTGAGTGTAGAGAGCCTCACTTTCAGTTTGGGTTCTGTTAGCTCCTGCTAGCTTGATCATTGCCACAACAGCTATATTGCATATAACTGTAGGAGTTGTAGGCTCTAATGGATTTAGTCTTTTTCTAGTTTAGCAACTTGTGTGTTGTTGGTATATGGTCATGAGTTTTGCTCATGTAGTTTAGCACTGCCACAGGTTTATGCTTGTGTCTCTTTGAGGTAGTAGGCCTTGTAGACCATGATAGCATTTCTTTATACCATTGTAAATGTCAAAATTTGGGTACATTGACTGTTGGAATGTGTAGACTTAGCTCAGGTTGTGTTAAGCTAGTTACCCACAACTGTCTGCCGGGTTAGAACTGGTTCCCTTTTAAACTTGGTCCCCTTCTATAACCACTAGATGGAGCCACGTGTGGCTGGAGTTGTAGGCCCCGTTTAGGCCTTTCAGATTACATGTTGGCACAGTTTTGTGTTGGTTTTGTAAGACCCATCACTGCCGCCGGCCACGCCGTCTCTGCTAAGAGTAGGCCCTAGGTCAGGCCTCTTGTATGTACTCCTCTTGTTTTAAGAGTTAAGGTGTTTTTTACTGAGTACGTGGCCTGCTGGCTGGTGTGGTCATGATTGCCACTAGCTGATGCCATGTGTTTGCAAGTTGTAGGCCTTCTGGGCCTCCTGTGTAGCGTGTTGGAGTTCGGTTGTGTACTCCTCTCACTGAGAGTAAAAGTGATTTTACTGAGTATGTTACGTGAGTGGCTGACCTATCAGGGTGAGTTTTTTGTAATAAACCTTACTGCGGTTCGGTTTTTTACTTTTTGCTTCCTTGGGCATGGTTTATGTTTATCCTTTAGCTCTAGTTGAACTAAGTAGCTACCTCGTAAGTAGGTTGGTTCTATTTAGCTCCTAGAACTTTAGTGGCCACTAAACTAATGTCGCATGTTTACGGGTAGTAGGCCCTCAGGACCTCCTTTGAGAACATACTGGTGTATGTAATAGTGTACTCCTCTCGCTGAGAGAGTTAGAGGTGTTTTACTGAGTTGGCCAGGGCCCCAGGTGACTTATTAACCTCCCTGTAGTTCGGTTATTTGTCCTTCCTGGAGCTTGAAACACTGCCACGAGCGGACGCCATGTGTCTGACTGAAGTTGTAGGCCCGGTTTTTGGGCCTACTTTAGTCCATGATGGCATATGTTGTACTCCTCTTGCTTTAAAGTGTAAAAAGGTTCTTTTACCGAGTACACTGCTTGTTGGATTGTGTTAGGTGGACTGTTATGTTGGCACTTTACAGTCTTATCTGCTATTACTGAAGTCATGTGGTTTATTCTTGCTTCCAGCAAGATAGATGTTCAAAGTGTGTGGCCTTGTCAGGCTGCCCTTGGACTTCCCACTGTTGTGATTTAGTATATTAGCATAAACATGTAGTTTCTACTCCACGTAGAACTTTTGTCATGTTGTAGGCCCCTCTCTGGCCTCCATGATTATGTGCCTACAGTATGGTCTATCTGTTAGGTTGAGCTTTTTACTCCCCTGCTAGGGTTGTTTCTGTAATAGTGCTTAGCTCCCTAAGCTGATCATTGGTTGAAGGCTTCTATGAGGCATCCCATTGAGGATCAGCCCCCAGGCTGGTTTGTGCTCCCCTGTATCAGGGTTTCTTAGTGCACAGCCTCCTCAGTGCAAATAATCAGGCGCTGAGTAGATACTAGGATTGAGCAGAGTATACTCCCCTCAATAAGAGGGTTCATAGCATTCAGCTGAGCTCTGCTCTCCAGGATGCCCGTCTCTATGCGTGGGTTTGAGTTGCCTACTGCCTTTTTGCAGTCGCTCTTACTTGCTGTCTTCTCTGAAGAATGCATTTGTTGAGACTCTGTATTCAGATAGGGTTGGCCAAGACTGAGTTTGTCCTATGTCAGGTTAGGTCGGCCTCCCTGGTGGCATTGGGGTGACTATGTCCCCCTTCTAGTGAGTGGCCGGGGTTCCCTTTGGTTCCTTGGCCACATTCCTTTAAAGGGACCTTCTTTCTGCAGAAAACTTGGTCCCAGAAGCCTTTGAGCGGCCTTGATAGGCTTTCTACGGAAAGCCTCTTTGAGGTTCAGCTTGGGCTGTTGGCCGGAGGGAATGTTGTCACTGACAGCCTTTGTGTGACCCGAGGGTGAGTTGCTATCTGGCGTTTCTCTCAAAACTGTTGGACGTTTGTCTAGCCATCTTGGCATGCACTCTCCTCAAGCATGGCGGCGTATGTATTTCGTTCCCCATATGCGGTAAATGCAGAGTAGAGTTCCCTTTCGAAAGGGAACGTCTCAGGTTACGTATGTAACCATGGTTCCCTGAGAACAGGGAATGAGACTCTGCGTTGCTCTGCCATGCTTCGGGGCTGCCTGCTGAACAGTCCCTCAAGATGATAAGATACTGACTGATTCTCTAGGCGCTCCTTATATACTTCTGGGTCACGCTATGATGATGTTATAGGCTGTCGCCGGCCAATAGGATTGGAGTGGTTTGATTCCTTGGCTTTCAGACAACGGTTCACGTGTGACGTTCCCCATATGTGGTAAACGCAGAGTCTCGTTCCCTGTTCTCAGGGAACCATGGTTACATACGTAACCTAAGACGTTCACAGTATTGCTGTTTTTCTGTATGTTTGATATACAGCATGATGAGCTTGAGACTTATTTTAAAAACATTATAATAGTAATGTGTCCAATCTCTTGACTGGTACTGTAATTTAAACTATAATAGGCCTATTCAAATTTTTCTTCACATGATGTGCAATAATATGTGCATGCATCACAAAAATCATGTTTTTTTGTCAAGAGTGGACATTAATACTGTTATCAGCATGATCACAGAGGGTTTTTTCACATAGCCTACCTGACTGAAATGGCTTATGCGGTTCATTATGCAGGTCTTTGTCTTCTCCGGTGTAAACCACAGCATTATTCATGAAGATTCACGCCTCCATGCATACTGTTTCTTGACAAAAAGTGTCTTACAAAATTTAAATCTCTATATTGTTTTATATTAACGAGTAAGCAGGATAATTTTTACATCATTTTGAAGCAAAAATTCTAGTCTACAACCTCCAATACCCAGAAGTCTTGTAAACATATATTTAATATTTATTTTTTGGCCTTATTTCAGTGACTTAAGTTTTTTGTTTTTTCAATAACCACGCATAAACGTTATTCCTTCAAAAATACAAACATGTACATACATGTTCCTCACATATTATGGTAGCCTAGTTCATGCTAAATACAGTGTAATGACACCTTTTCCATTAATATGTTTATGAACAACTGAAAAAAGCACAAATGTCAGGGCATGTCAAAACTTCTCCAGGGCCCCAAATCAGCCTCAGACTCCAGAGGGTTAAAGACATGAGAGGATGTGTTTCTGTTTGAGCATCTTGAACGGGAGCCTGTACAGGGCCCGATTCAGAACTCACAGATCTAAGATTGGTCTCAGCCCACTTCCTTTCTTGGGTAAGGTGAAGGGCTGTAAAACCCCTTCTTCATCTTGGCCGAAGGGACAGGTTCTATCGCGTCCTTCATTAGACTGGCCCACTTTCTCCACCCGAAGGACAGTGGCATTCTCGCCTCTTACTGAGGTAGAAAGCAAGCCGCAGTACCTGGACAGGCGCCTGAAAAACTGAATCGTGAAGCCGAAACCGGATTGTTCTGATGAGCCAGCATGACGGGCTTCAAAACATATCCGTACATCAAACAAATCAGTGTTAGCTGTCTAGTTATCACTGTAAAGCTGTCTAGTTATCACTGTAAAGCTGCTTTGACACAATCTACATTGTAAAAAGCGCTATATAAATATTGGTGACTTGACTTGATTACAGCTTTAAAAAGAAGTCTTATTCTTGCAATATTTTACATTTGTATTGCCAAATAAATTGCAATTAAAACAGTGAAACATGAAAATAGTACAAGCAACAAGTTAAGAACAGAAGTATTTATTTTTGTCTCTGTGGCCGATGCACTGGATCTCTTTCAGCAAGTTACTTTTACACCTTTAACTAGTCCTGCACCCCCACCGTGAAGGTACTGAACTGTACCTCCCAACCCCCAAAACTGAGCATCTGAGACTGACTAAAAACAAGTCACAAAAGAACAATTCAGACTTAAAATTCAGACGCTATTCTAGACATCAGCCTAATATTTTAAAGTGTATAAATAAGGAAGGAATTAAATCATTTACATGTCATAGTATTTTTGTCATTTTTATATTTTTGTCAAAATCTCATTGATATTTCTGTCCAATGCTCATACCACTGGACTTTGTGTGAAAAGCCCAGAACAGAAGTCATCTTTTCCAGTAGTAAACCAGCGTGTCTACGCATGTGAGAGAGGAGCGTTCTTCATTCCTCTCACTTCACAATAGTAATGTTTTTTGTTTTTTTTTAGATTTGTCAGATTTGTCGCAAAAGCTATACCTTCGAAAGTAAGCACACATACATGGATTATGTCTGAGGATATAACCAACGACACATGAGAAGCGAGAGGAAAGTACACAACGGTTGAGGAAACAGGATGACTGTGCTGTTCAGGACAGATAGGATGATAGCCAAAGGAAAGTGTCTTCACTTATGTCACTGAGGAATGAATAGGAGAGCAAAGGCAAATGCACCTGTCTCTGTGGGCTGAACCAGCTAGAAATGCAAACTCTCTGGTGAACAGCATATCACAGGCAGATGGCTTTCTCTCCCATGAATATCATGTGACCAGAGGAAGGAAAAAGCCAAATAAAGTTAAGCCAGAGTTTATTGTACAGTGCATGAACCATCTGTGTCAAAGAGCCTGTCTTACTTTAAAGTGAAGTGTGTGATTGCTGTGCTACTAGTGGTATTGAACAGAACAGTGTGTCCTCTTTCAGCCAGCTTCTCCATCTCCCTTCCACGAAACCTGTAAGATAAAGAGACTGTTTATTATCATCATTCTACTCACATTCATAGTCTATAAACTGCTACTCACCTGTTCACTGTGTGTCTGCTGTGTGCCCACAATAAAGTGTTTATCTGAATCCACTTACTACCTGTGTATTTCCTGACACATGGACCCCTGATAAAAAAAATGTGTCAAACAGAGCAACATATTAAGCATATAGTCTTTGATATTAATAGAAACCATCCATATTATGATAGTTATATTATGTTAAGACAGTAGATTAGAACTATAACAAACATATGTTGCAATAAAATCACAATTCATTGGTTGTTCACAGTTGTTTAAATTACAATTATTTTAATGGATTTGCAGAGTCATACATTTTACTGTCAGATGTGCAATTAAACATTTACCTGAACTTTAGCTTTAAGTTTACTAAAAACATTTTAATTTTACTGTGAAATGGACAATTAAGAATCAAATTACTGAGTGCTTCTGAAATTAGTGAGAGTGCTCTAGTAAATTGAAACATTAGCCACTTTCCTGCTGGGGTCGTTCCATGTCAACCATGTCGAATCAACCAAATTTCAGAAACTTCCCCAGCTCACATTTTTTGATTTCTGTACAAAGACAAACATAAATAGTGATGAAAGCCAAAATAAATGTCACTGATGTACATTTACTGAGTAATCCACTATTTTGTAGAGGGGGTCAAAATTACCATTTTCACCTGAGATTTGGCAGCATCATTATTTTGTTATTACACAGAGATTGGTAGATCTATTAGTAAAATTGGTTGACTTTAGCAATCTTTGTTGCATTATATGTCAACAGTGACAGTTTAAAAAAAAAGGGCAAAAAGCACTTTTTTTGCCTCATGTTTGCATGCCTGTAACTCAAGAAGTATTAAAGATATTTAAGATATCCTTTAAGATTCTGATTCTTAACAAACTTTCTATCTTCATTTTAAAGGCCCTCAGTGGTTCAATCCCAGAGATATGGAGATATTAATGTGGCACCATGAGTAAATTGGTAAATTGTACACATTTTCAGTGGTCAAAAAACAAATGTGGGTCACTTTGCATAAAGCTAATACTTATTGCATTTAAAAAGGAATATCTGAAGAACAAATAACTACAAGAAACTAGAAATGTATCTCATTGCATGCCTGTAACTCTTAAGTATTCAAGATATCCTAATATCCTCCTAGATTCCTTAGGCTGGCCACAATAAAAGGCCACTCTAAAATGTGCAGTTTTACTGTATTGGGGGGGTCCGAAAACCAGTCAGTATCTGGTGTGACCACCATTTGCCTCATGCAGTGCAACACATCTCCTTCGCATAGAGTTCATCAGGTTGTTGATTGTGGCCTGTGGAATGTTGGTCCACTCTTCTTCAATGGCTGTGCGAAGTTGCTGGATATTGGCAGGAACTGGAACACACTGTCATATAAGCTGATCCAGAGCATCCCAAACATGCTCAATGGGTGACATGTCTGGTGAGTATTCTGGCCATGCAAGAAATAGGATGTTTTCAGCTTCCAGGAATTGTGTACAGATCCTTGCAACATGGGGCTGTGCATTATCTTGCTGCAACATGAGGTGATGATCGTGGATGAATGGTACAACAAGGGGCCTCAGGATCTCATCACGGTATGTCTGGGCATTCAAAATGGCATCAATAAAATGCGCCTGTGTTCGTTGTCCATAACATACGCCTGCCCATACCATAACCCCACGGCCAAAATGGGCCACTCGATCCACAATGTTGACATCAGCAAACCGCTCACCCACACGACGCCATATACGCTGTCTGCCATCTGCCCTGTACAGTGAAAACCGGGATTCATCCGTGAAGAGAATACCTCTCCAAAGTGCCAGACGCCATCAAATGTGAGCATTTGCCCACTCAAGTTGGTTATGACAACAAACTGCAGTCAGGTCGAGACCCCGATGAGGATGATGAGCATGCAGATGAGCTTCCCTGAGACGGTTTCTGACAGTTTGTGCAGAAATTCTTTGGTTATGCAAACCGACTGTTGCAGCAGCTGTCCGGATGGCTGGTCTCAGACGATCTTGGAGGTAAAGATGCTGGATGTGGAGGTCCTGGGCTGGTGTGGTTACACGTGGTCTGCGGTTGTGAGGCCGGTTGGATGTACTGCCAAATTCTCTGAAACGCCTTTAGAGACAGCTCATGGTAGAGAAATTAACATTCAATTCACGGGCAACAGCTCTGGTGGACATTCCTGCATTCAGCATAACAATTGCACGCTTGTGGCCAGCCTAAGGCACACCTGTGCAATAATCATGCTGTCTAATCAGCATCTTGATATGCCACACCTGTGAGGTGGATGGATTATCTTGGCAAAAGAGAAGTGCTCACTAACACAGATTTAGACAGATTTGTGAACAATATTTGAGAGAAATGGGCCTTTGTGTACATAGAAAAAGTCTTAGATCTTTGAGTTCAGCTCATGAAAAATGGGGGCAAAAACAAAAGTGTTGCGTTTATAATTTTGTCTAGTGTAGTTCAGTCCCATAGATATGGGGATCTCAAAGCAGCTCCATGCTCAAATTGTTGAATTTTACCCATTTTCAGTAATTGAAAAACAAATGTGGTTCACTTTGCACACAGCTGATACTTATTGCATTTAAAGAGGAATGTCTGAAGAATCCAAAAATCCACTGAAAATGGTTGAGGCACATTAACTTGCTATCAAACATAGTAAGTAAGTAATTTTATTTATAAAGCACATTTAAATATAGCAGACACACACACACACAAACACAGACACACACATATTTCCTTGAAGATTTAGTATTTGATATACATGATGGGTAAAGATGTTTTCTGCAAATCTCAGTAAAATATAATTTTCAAGTTTCATTTTATTTATAATGTGGCATAACTGTTCAAACTAATACTCTAATTGAAATGTAGTGATAAATTTAGACAAAAAAAAGTGATAGTAAATGTTAAGATAGTGATTTTATTAAGTCTAAATATGAATTATAGAACAATATTATTGAGTAGTATGACAAAATGACCATTTTAAACAGCAGGTGACAGCAGAGGATCTCTTATTGGCTCACTTTCATTAACTTTCATTTTAAAAGTGTCTGTTTTGTGGTAAGTTTATTTTCCATGTTAACTCCATTAATTAAATGTGCTTACACACACATTTTGTTGCAGAAATGGATATTTGAAATCAATAATGAGGTAAGATGCTGATTCCAGGTTTTCCCTTTAAAAATCGTCATTTTCAGGTCTCAATGTAATTGTAATGTTATATTATTGCAAAAACATACAACAAATGAACAAATGAAGTGGTAAACCTTGACAAAATGTGATTTGTAATGTTATTATAAGGATAGTTTGAAAGGGATTTTAAATGACAAAACCTTGAAACCTTGAACTATATTAGTGGCTTTCTGCTGCACAAAATGACAGTTATAGCACCACCTATTATCCAATCTCCACCACTTTTTTGGGGGTCCTCAAAGTCTGCCCATACATATGCGTGTTAATTTCGGTGAAAATATCTCATTTCGTTTTGAAGTTATAGATACTTATATATATGAGAGCATAAAAAATGACCCAAGAACGTCTTTGATTGGATTTTTTTGCCACTTCCTATCAAAATGTTGACATTTGGGCTCTCACGTTGAATTAATCAACTAAGGTTCCATGTTTCCTATGCTGGTTTCGTCTCGATTGGACTAACGGTTTTGAAGATATTCGCAAAATGATTAGTTTTAGGGGAGTAGAAAAATAATAAAATTCCTTATAATTACAGTAGGACCCTAAATAAAACAGAGCAAAAACCAAACAAAACAGACAATAAGCAGAAGCATAATAATATTAAAATATTAAAATGCCAGGGAGTAGAGATATGTTTTCAATTTTGATTTAAAAATGGTAATCGAAGGTGCAAGACGGATGTCCAAAGGCAATTGGTTCCATGGTTCTCCCTTAGTTTTTATATGGGAGCGAGGAATAGATAATAGAGCCCTGTCTGAAGATCTTAAAAGTCTAGAGGATGACAGAGGTAAAAGATTTTTAAGATAAAATGGGGCTTGATCATTAAGAGCTTTAAAAACAAACAACAGAATTTTAAACTGAATTCTAAAATGGATCAGGAGCCAATGAAGCGAAGCTAAAATTGGGGTGACATGATCATATTTCTTTGTCCCGGTCAACAACCTTGTAGCTGCATTTTGTACCATCTGGAGGTGTCCAAGCAATGACTGAGGAAAACCCAGATACAACGAGTTACAGTAATCTAAGCATGAGGTAATAAAAGCATGAATAACCTTCTCCAAGTCTTGGAATGACAAGTTTGGAAATAGTCCGCAATTGATAAAAACTGTTCTTAACAACTAAATTAATTTGTTCGGATAAACATAATTCTGAGTCTAGGATGACACAGAGGTGGAGATGCAGGAAACGCATCACCTCCACTAGTGGAGCTAGGCCACTGGGCATGCATACATCAATATTGCGTAATTTGATTACTGTATTTGCTTTATTGTAAAGGTAGGTTTAGGGGTGGGGTAGGTGTAGACGTTAATAAAACACAATCTGATAAGTAGTAACTTTATTAATTGTTATGCTGAAACAAAATTATTCAAGTGGAGGTGACGTATTTCCTGTTCGAGAGTAGAGCTCCACTCGCCCATGGTCTGCAGCCAGACCCTTCTCGACAGTTCTGATGTTGTGGGGGCTATGAATAAAATAAAAATAAACTATAGAATTCACATTTTCTCATTTTATTTGTCTTATCCTATTATTTTAGTGAGTAGACTGAGTAAATTAGGGCTAAATCATTTTTAAATACTATACTAAAAAACCAAGAAACCCATTCTCTCCCAACTCGCGAATCATATCGCGGAAAAGAGGCGGCTTCCTCTGCATTAGGTAAATTAGCCCTAAGATGTTTTTAGGCTACACTCTGTGTATAGTAGTCATTTTATTATAAATTTTAAATGTAGAAGATATGATACCTTTTATGAAATGTTGAGTAGCCTATATGTTAGATAGCCACCATATAGACATTTAGACTAAAGGGACTCACCAAAGTCTCTCCAAAAATTAGAAATGGCCTTATTGTCCCTCAGTATTTGATATTCTTGATGCTGCTCTGCTTCACTAGCGCATTTTGTTTGTTATTTGGAGGACAAAACGTTTTAAAAGTTTTTAGGTTGCTCTGTCTCAATAGTCTAACAGCGCTCGTCAATGTCAAAATGAGTGAGATTGCCAATCAAATCAAAGAAGGCGGGTCTTACAGAAGACGAGTATTCCAGCGCAACGCTTTAGTTTTATCTGGATGCATGGAAAGTAGCAGCTAAACATCACACTGTTTTACGAGAGGAATGCTGAACGACCGACAGTATATCCAGGGATGCAAGCAACTCAACTTTTTGAAAAATGTCACTGTTTTGAATGTAAAATATGATATAGTTTACATTTGATTCACGTAACTCAGTGGCGTGCACTATTAATAGGAGCAGAAGATGAAGAGAACTACCTAACTCTACAGAAAAAGACCTGTCTTTAAGATATGAATTAAACCACTGTAAGGGCGTACCCTTAATACCGAATAAATGCTCTAAACACCAAATAAGGACATTATGGTCGACAGTATCAAAGGCAACCGTGAGATCAAGTAGGATCAATACGGCATTTTTGCCGGCATCAACTGCAACTAAAATGTCACTGAACACTTTTAGCAAGGCAGGCTCTGTGCTATGATGGGCAGTGAATGAAAAGGTTCTAATATCTCGGCTGCATTTACTGCACGACTTTTTCTAAAAGTTTAGATACAAATGATATCTGATTAGAATCAGGCCAATAATTATTAAAACAACCCTCATCCAAACCTTGTTTTTTAAGCAAAGGCTGAACAACCGCATGCTTAAAACTATTCGGGACCACGCAGTGTCCAGAGATTAATTAATTAATTAACACTCGGACACTGGGGCCAATTATAGGAAAAGTTGCTTTTATATCTCTGTAGGAATAACATCGAGTGAGTTGATAGTTGTCTTCATCTTGTTAACCAGATCAGAGAGTTCCATTAAAGAGATATGCTGAAAATGATGAAAGAAAAATGGACTAGCGGGCGAATTCAAAGACAAATCTGAGTAAAAGATGTGAAGTAAAAGATGAACGAATAGCTAACATTTTATCAGTAAAAAACGTATTGATAAGAATCTATATTTGAATCAGTTTTAGAGACATTTGGAAGATGGGATTTTGTTCATTTTAACAGCTTCTGAAGATTTCAAATAGGTAGTATCATATTTGCGACTAAAAATATTAATTTGCCAGTGATATTTTTGCTGAGGTCGCCACTGGCGACCATATAAATTCACACATTATGACTGTAAAATTTGCATGTTATTTGCGTGTTCCGTGACCAGTAGCCTATCACATAATTTGTTGTGTTGACGTAATTAAATGAGATGCTGCTTGTGAATGTTTCACTGAGTTTCGCTGAAATATGAACAGGTAGCCTATGGAAAAATTTCACACACCAAACAGACGCCAAAGAACTAGAGCTGATGAAAGCCGACTGTGTTGTTCGAGTCGCCTGCTTCAGTGCAAAAAAGCTGCATTTGAACACACCTTCTGCTCCTGCGTAAAGGAGACAACTGCCTGTTTCTTCATATATATTCGTCTATATTCATCATTCAAAAGGGGCAATCGGCTCTGCAGACTGCAGATACACAATGCAGCGCGTGCTTACCGTTTGAATATCAATCATGCTGATCACTTTCATTATTCCAAGAGTATAAACGATCATTTTAAGGCGTCTTATATTTTGTGGATGGAAAAACAATTCGCGATACTCCCTAATGTGATTATTATTAATTTCATTAAATAATATGTTAAATAATATTAATAACAATATTATTAATAAATAATATTAAATAATATAAATATATGAACTAATGCTGATCAATTATGAGCGTTTACTTTATATTATTTATATTATATTGTGTTGTAAATGGTTGTAGCAACTTATTTTTAATCCTCATCTGAACTTGAATGAGCAGCAAAAGTAAAGCACATACATTTCAAAATAAGAGTCACGCTGTATTTCAAAGTAATCAAAGTCAAGCAGTATGTATATCAATTGCACCTGTTTGTTATTTGGTTACACAAACCAAATATAATATATCTATATATTTATTTCCATATATTTATATTTATTTTCATTTGATTCAAAGTAAGCTGTTGTAGATTCAGGAAGGAAGGACTAAGAACATTATTTGACACATATTCAATATAAAGATTTCACTAGCATCAGGGTTATTATAGTCAACTAAAACCATTAAAAACATTTTTTTTATTGCTTGAAATAAATGTTAATACTAAAATAAAAATCTATACAAACTAAACAGACATGTTTAAAAAAAAAGAAAACTTAAAAAAATGAAAGCAAAAAAATATAAAAATCTAATCGGATTCAAAATATTAACAAAAACTATAATAGTATTAAGTGAAAATAGTGATATTCATTTCCCAGAAAAGTCACAAGATGAAAAAGCTGAAACTCTAAAGAGGAAATATATAAACACAACAGGATGAGTGATTTAAAATTTTAAGTTCATTGTTGTGTGGCAATTATTTGGCACCTGTTTTTCCCCCCTATAGGAGCCAATGGCTCCTTAATGAATTTTTTTGTCTGGAGCCCTGAACTGCATTCTTCGTTGATGGTTTTCTAAGCTTCACTTTTGGTTGGTAGATCTATTAGTAGTTTTGAATGCGCTGCCAGCGTTTTCGTTTTTGCTTTTTCAAGTTTTTGTTTGCGCTTTGCAAATTTGCATTTGCCATTCAGGCACAAACCTCTCGTGAGGGCGGACTTACTGTAACAGTGGTTCGCTCTTATTGGCTCATGATTTGATCAGCAGCTCACTGAACCGGAAGTAGTGTTTCAGTGGCGCGGGCATATGTCTGGACTCTTGAGCTGTAAGTAGTCTACAATAATGGTCATAAGAGTATATTAACCCTAGTGAAAAAATAGTATGCTTAAGCACAATTTATTCGAATGTATTTTAGTATAACTAAATGTATTTGCGGCATGCTATAAATTGGTATACTTAAAGTCTGCTAAATTGGAACAACTAATTTTGTACTAAATGCATTTTAGTTGTCCAAAAGCAGTGCTGAAGTTCAACTAAAGTTCTATTAAATATACTTGTTTGGCTAAAGTGGAACTATTCCAAGTATACTTAAGTACACTTTAAATATACTCTTGTATTTAAGTTTTGAAATGCAGAATTCACTCAGCATAAATTTCAAATGTATTTTGGTGACATTAGAATTGCAATTCAATTACATTGTAAGAGTGTTGAACATACATTAATATTATACTGATAACAAACTTTTAGTGATTTTAAAACACATTGCAATGGCATTCCAAGTTAACTTGAAGTGTGCTAATGGCATCATTATAGTGTGCTTTAAATAGGCTACAATAAAGTAATCTTTATAAATAAAGTCACAGCTTTAGAACATGCCTTTTACAGACACCCTCAGTATACCAGTAACTTACTTATCCAGTGAACATCAGTATATGTATATCGAATGCAGGAACCAGTACGGGCTGGAATCGAACCCAGACGCCCTGATCGCTGTCGCACAAGAGCACTCGGTTTACCTGTTGTGCCACCATGCATTCATGGACCACAGAAAACTGGGGTTACGTTGTGTTTGCTCTATACTGTTACAAGTACAGCTATACAGACATTATTAATGACAACTATTATTGACAGCACAAATTATATGGATTAAAAGACTGTGAATCGCCGATATTAATATAGGCACCATTTAAGTGGTGCGTGAAAATAAACGAAAATAAACGTCAAATGGCCTGTAGCTATATAACCAAACGTGCATTAAACTAAGCTGTTGAAGAAATAAAACCAGCAGACGCAACATTAAATATCAAGAATGTTTCGCTTCCATTTTACTTGACATGATCTGTCATTAACACAACATAAAGCAATTGCAAAGACAAAAACCACACACCAAATCTGCAGAACCATGCACTTAATTCTCGGCCTTCAGGGAACCATGGTTACATACGTAACCTGAGACGTTTCTGTCCAACTACACATGTATACTAAGCACAACACATTGATGTATATTTCTTTTCTTTCATACTGTGTAATACTGTATTCACAACTACAAATGCTTACAGTAAAAAAAAAAAGAAAAAAGTTTGGTTTCAATCTTGCTTTCTTGTTTACCGTGAATTTTTCAACATCTCTCTGCCAATTACTTTCAGTCTTGTACAGAAATATACATAGGAGCTCATGAAAGACAAGCTTTAGGTTTTGAATAACTGTGTGTATATGATATATCCAAAAACAGAATATTATGGCAAAGGTGTTTGCAACGTAAGACAAATGTTTGCTTTTGACATATGTTTGTGATATTTTGAATGCAGTGCTTCATTTTGCAAGAGATGTGAGGCATTTTGCATTTTGTATGTGCAATTCTTGGATTTGTGTGTAAAGTTTTGAAAAAAAGAGGCAAAGTTCTGAAAATGTGTATAAGCAGTTGAAAAAAACTAATAATTCATAATATTTTGAAAAGTCCATAAGTGCAACAGGCCATTAAATTAGCATTAATGGGAAAAGTGTATTACAGTAGATGCATTGAAATGCATTAGAAATAAAATAAAACTTCTGATCAGGTATGTGAATTACTTTCACCATTTCAAACTGACTATATGTTCTTTATTTGTCATAATTATTTACTTTTGTAACTACTTTATGTATGTATATCTGCTTTGCAATCATGCAAAATTGTGAAAAGTGCTGTAGAAATCAATTTGAATTTAATTAAACAATAGCCTACTTGATATTCAAAGCGTGAGCAAATTATTGAAAAGGTAAATGTCATAATTATAAAACTTACTTCATGATTATTTTTTGCAACTCAAAACACGTTTAAACTTTTGTCTAGGCCAATACTATTTTTATACTAAACAAGTAGAACTCAAATACAATTTAATGAATTGTACATTTAATCATAACAGGTCAACATAGGATTCAACAAAAATAAATTACTAAAGTAGTATTTTAAAATAGTCATTTTATTTGCAAATTGCTCATTAAAGTTGTAGGCAAAAGTTGGGTTTGAAAATTCTGCCCTTTCAGCTCCTGTAAACTAGATGTTTCAGTTCATACCTCACGTTTTCTTTGGTTTGCACAAAAAGAAAGTCTCATCTAAATATTTATATAGCATCATCTAAAAATAATTTCATAATTCTCGGATTTAGTTATAATGAGTTTCTAGACTCTAAAGTTTCCTTCTGACAAATGTGCCAAAATCTGCAACACAGATTCCCAATAGTGTGCACTCCAGCGAGTTCGGTTGTTTAACAAAAGTACAGCAGAACCGATTGTTGATGAGCGTGATGGCATTGGCTTTATGGCGTGTTCGAAACATAGATCAATCATTGCGGTCTATATATGTCAACTTCTGGTTCAACCAATGGTAGGACGTTGGGGCAGGCCAATGAGGGTCAAGGTTTAGCTTCAGCAGTTACAATGTTTTCAAGTCGTGTCAGAAAGAATGTATTTATGAGTTAAAATGCACATGAACGTCAGCACAACTCATAATTTTGAGTTTAGGTTTACTCTAGATTTTCCTAAGAGTTTCCAAGTTAGGTGCGTGACGGTGAGAAAACATGTCAGAGGCAATGGATGCAGAGTCTGCCTAGTGAAAAAAAAAACTACCAAAATATATTTAAAATAGGCCTACATCCATTTCATGTCTTCTTTTGTATGTAATGTTGTTAATCTGGTTAAGAAAACAATTCTATCTTTATGATTGTCCATACAAAAACAAATGTAAGATTTTCACCTAATCCTCTTTTCTTTTGATATTACTGTAATGAATAGAAGTAAACAATCTGAATGTGGGTATGTTTAATGTGCACACACTTCAGTCTATGTGAGCGGGTGCTCTCTAATGAAATTAATGTGTACAGGTGATGCGTGTTAAGGTAATTATTTAAGGAATGTTTGAGTACTGCTCAAGGTGACGTGCTGGAGAAGTTTTTGTGTGCGGGAGCTCTCACTTGTGGGGGAACGCTAAATGGCCACTCGGGACAAATAGTGTCTCTGGTAGATAGCAAGTTTGTGGGGGGCAAATGTGGTAGATAGTCGGGGTGAAACTTCATACTAGGAGAGCTCCTGACTGAAGTGGCAAACAACTCTGAGACCTCGAGAAATGAGCAGAAAGACTACGCTAAACCTGATGGACTGATACTTTGCATTGAGTGACTTAAGTGAAAAAGGGAATTATAATGTATCTTCCCCGCTGACGTGAGCCCATCTTCCTGTAATCCTTCAAGCTGATAAAGGGGGGTAACATTTTTATGAAGTGTGATGTCTTTTAACCTTCAATAAAGAATTGTGTGTTATGTAGCGTCTGAACGAATTAATGAATTAATTAGCTCAAATTATGGGTGAAAAAAAAAAAATATATATATATATATATAATCAAATCATAACGCGTCATGATTAATTATAATATAAATATAATAATATAATATAATATAAAAAAGGGAATTATGCATATGGTAAATTAATTACAATGGATTATAATTAACTACGTATATACAGTGGGTACGGAAAGTATTCAGACCCCCTTAAATTTTTCACTCATTGTTATATTGCAGCCATTTGCTAAAATCATTTAAGTTCATTTTTTTTCCTCATTAATGTACACACAGCACCCCATATTGACAGAAAAACACAGAATTGTTGACATTTTTGCAGATTTATTAAAAAAGAAAAACTGAAATGTCACATGGTCCTAAGTATTCAGACCCTTTGCTGTGACACTCATATATTTAACTCAGGTGCTGTCCATTTCTTCTGATTATCCTTGAGATGGTTCTATACCTTCATTTGAGTCCAGCTGTGTTTGATTATACTGATTGGACTTGATTAGGAAAGCCACACACCTGTCTATATAAGACCTTACAGCTCACAGTGCATGTCAGAGCAAATGAGAATCATGAGGTCAAAGGAACTGCCTGAAGAGCTCAGAGACAGAAGTGTGGCAAGGCACAGATCTGGCCAAGGTTACAAAAAAATTTCTGCTGCACTTAAGGTTCCTAAGAGCACAGTGGCCTCCATAATCCTTAAATGGAAGACGTTTGGGACGACCAGAACCCTTCCTAGAACTGGCTGCCCGGCCAAACTGAGCTATCGGGGGAGAATAGCCTTGGTGAGAGAGGTAAAGAAGAACCCAAAGATCACTGTGGCTGAGCTCCAGAAATGCAGTCAGGAGATGGGAGAAAGTTGTAGAAAGTCAACCATCACTGCAGCCCTCCACCAGTCGGGGCTTTATGGCAGAGTGGCCCGACGGAAGCCTCTCCTCAGTGCAAGACACATGAAAGCCCGCACGGAGTTTGCTAAAAAACACCTGAAGGACTCCAAGATAGTGAGAAATAAGATTCTCTGGTCTGATGAGACCAAGATAGAACTCTTTGGCCTTAATTCTAAGCGGTATGTGTGGAGAAAACCAGGCACTGCTCATCACCTGTCCAATACAGTCCCAACAGTGAAGCATGGTGATGGCAGCATCATGCGGTGGGGGTGTTTTTCAGCTGCAGGGACAGGACGACTGGTTGCAATTACTAAATACTGAGCAAAGGGTCTGAATACTTAGGACCATGTGATATTTCAGTTTTTCTTTTTTAATAAATCTGCAAAAATGTCAACAATTCTGTGTTTTTCTGTCAATATGGGGTGCTGTGTGTACATTAATGAGGAAAAAAAATTAACTTAAATGATTTTAGCAAATGGCTGCAATATAACAAAGAGTGAAAAATTTAAGGGGGTCTGAATACTTTCCGTACCCACTGTATGTTCAAAATTAGTTCTAGTTTTAAAGTCAATTTTAGAAAGACTAGTCCAGTTTGTCCAGCAAACTATCAGTCCGATTTTCTTTATCAACTATTACAAAGGAAATTATTCTTCTGGCCACAAAAAATAACTTCCTATTCTAGCACTAAAGTGTAAAGCAGTTAGCCAAAATCGGAACGTAGAAGTGACTTGATTTTCTTAATGAGCAGCAACAGAAACAATAAAGCAATATAATGGATTTAATATGTGAAACTATGAATACATATATGACTAACTAACAGAGAATACATACATATAATGAAACGAAAGTAAAGTCAGGGAAAACAGAGATGATCACAGAATGGCAAATTACAAACAGTTAAAACCTTTGAAAGCCAGCACGGAATCAGTTCAGCAAATGCAAGCTTTAAAACGCAAAAAGCCCAGTACAAAAGTAAAATCTAGCCCAGTACAAGGGCTGACCAACCGGGCATGCACATGAGTACTAGACCTGGCATCGGACGCCTCCGCTGTGTCTGACTGCCGCAGGATGCAGGAGGAACTCCACAGGGTTCACCATCTGGGGAAATGAACTGAGGAGCAGAAAAAGTGCTTGCATTTCCTCATGCGAGGCGAAAACCGGGTCCACTCTGAGATTATGAAATCTCGCGAATGTGTTTGGTGTCACCCAGCCTGCAGCTCTGCAGATGTCTGCCACAGAGGCACTGTGCACCAACGCCCAGGAGGAAGCAACACCCCGAGTATAGGCTCACCTTGGGACTGATACGCCAAGGCGATGGCATCCACTATCCACCTCCAAAGCAAACAAAGAGCTGCTCAGAGCAGGACACAGCAACGCTAGGGCTGGGTCTGCCTCCTCCAGGGGCAGCGCTTGCAAGTTCACCACCTGGTCCCATAAGGGAGTGGTGGGAACTTTGGGCACATATCCAAGCCGGGGTCTCAGGATAACGTGAGAGGAAGCCGGCCCGAATTCTAGGCACGATTCGCTGACCGAAAATGCTTGCAGGTTCCCGACCCTGTGAAAGGAAGCGAGCGCAGTCAGGAGCACTGTCTTCAACGACAGATGTTTCAGCTTGACTGACTCAAGGGGCCCGCCAGGGTGACAGAGAGGTCCCAAGAGGGAACGAGGCGAGGCCTAGAGGGAAGCACAGAGCTGACCGGACATTTTCGGGGGTCTTCCTGACGGGAAGAACACCATTCAGCGAACAGACTCCGCTTCATGGCATAAGTGCACCTCGTAGCCGAAGCGATAGTGCCCCGCCCATAGACCACACGTGGAGGTTCCAGAGGTCGGGACGTCCTTCCTCAGGGGAATCCGCCAGGGAGGGCCTGTCGCGAAGAGCATCAGCTCTGGGAACCAGGTCCGGTTGGGCCAGTACAGCGCAACTAGCAAGACCTGCTCCTCGTCCTCCCTGACCTTGCACAGTGTCTGTGCGAGAAGGCTCACTGGGGGAAATGCATATTTGCGTAGATCCTGGGGCCAGCTGTGTGCCAGTGCATCCGTGCCGAGGGTCCCCTCGGTCAGGGAGTAAAACAACTGGCAGTGATCGGATTTGTGGGAGGCAAACAGGTCTATCTGTGTGTCCCCGAATTGGCTCCAAATCAGCTGGACCACCTGGGGTGGAATCTCCATTCCCCCAGGAACGTGAGCTGTCGCGAGAGTGCGTCGGCCGCGCAATTGAGCCCGCCCGGGACATAAATGGTGCACAGCGACCTGAGTCGGCGCTGACTCCAAAGGAGGAGATGGCGGGCGAGTTGCGACATGCAACAGGAGCGTAGACTACCCTGGTGAGTGATGTACGCTACAGTTGATGTGTTGTCTATCCGGCAGTACATGCTTGTCGTGCAACAACGGTCGAGGCAGTTGATATGCCACTGTCATTGGGGTCCTGTCCAGGAGCCAGACGCAGCATGCCCACTGCATACAGCACCCTAGCCGGTGGTGGAGGCATCTGTTGTGACAACAACATGCCTGGACACTTGTACTAGGGGCACTCCGGCCTGTAGAAATCCGACCACGGGCTGAATGTACGGCAACAATTCCACATGAAGCACATGACTACATGGAGCGTGCCCTGGTGCCATGCCCACCTCGGGACTTGGTTGTGAAACCAGTGCTGAAGCGGTCTCATATAAAGCAATCCGAGCGGCATGACCATGGCTACGGATGCCATATGCCCCAGGAGCCTCTGAAATTGTTTCAGTGGAACTGCTGTTTTCAGCACTGACTGTGTGCACTCGTTGGTGAGACGCACCGTCATATGCTATGTGTCATATGATATGCCCGACCCTCAAACGCAAAGCATAGAAATGGTCTGTGTCGAGGGAGGATCGAGACATGAAAGTACGCGTCCTTCAGGTCAATCGCTGCAAATCAATCCTGGGCGTGAACGCACGTGAGGATGCGTTTCAGCATGAGCATCTTGAACGGAAGCTTGTAAAGGGCCCGATTCAAGACACGCAACTCCAAGACTGGCCGTAACCCCTCGCCTTTCTTGGGTACTATGAAGTATGGGCTGTAAAACCCTGACTTCATCTTGGCTAGAGGGACAGGCTCTATTGTGTCCTTTGCCAAAAGGACTGCAATTTCTGCCCGCAGGACAGGGGCGTCTGTCGTCGAGCTGCCGTCGCCTTACTCGCCTTGGACGGGAGGCGTGGACGATTCCGCCATGTGGTAGCAGACTGCGGGCACAAGTGCACCGGAATCGCATGCTCCACCTGTGGAATATCCACGTAACCCTTGGCGGCCCCACCATCGAGGGTAATGAGAGTGAAGGAGGCAGAAGAACGGTTTTTGGCAGTAAAAGGTGCCTTCAACGTCTTCTGAACCTCCTCGTGCACCTCTGGGAAGAAAGGCACTGGGGCGGAACACGGCTGAGAACCATGCCCCGCTACCAGAAACCACTCATCCAACCGCGGCGGCTCGGGCAAACATGGCCAATAACTCTGAATCCGATTCAGCCTGAACGACCACCCTGGAGGGCGGAAGTTTGGCTTCCTCATCCTCTTCAGAGTCCACAAGCCCACTCTCCGATGCAGCGATTAACATCTGATCCGAAAGTGACGCGGGGAATCTCCTCAGAGGGTCCCGCGGCAGCAGACGGCAACTCGACGGCACATGGCGTGCTAGAGGAGTGGGAGGTTCATGGGGGCGGACCTGACGAAGAAGCGCCCACTGTGACCCTCAGATCTCCCAGACAGCTAACCAGACCACCAGCTTTAGAAGCCGCGGGCAGCTGGGTAGCAACAGAGGGAACTCGTACCTCTGTATTACAGTTTTTGCCTACTGCTTACACACATTTTGCTAAATTTGGCTCATTGTGTCGCAAGCAAATAAGACACAACACTGGGAAATAAACCATTCACATCTATGTCAAATTGAAACTCTGCTATCAAAACCTAACAATCCTTTGTCAAAATGTCACTCTGATGACAAAATGATACCCACTTGCACCCCTTGTGTGTCGAATCCATCCCTGGATAGACCTCACCTCAATGTCTCCGCAAAAAAATTCCTCTATAGGATTTAGAAATGGCGAGTAAGGGGGCAAGTACAGAACTTCAAAGTGATCATGGTTGGTGAACCAGTTCTGGACCAGAGCAGCCCGATGGAAACTAACATTATCCCAGACAACAACAACCTGGGCTGCTCTGGTCCATCCTGTCCAACTGCATCATGAAGTGCATCTAGAAATGTGATGATGTGTTGCACATTATAGGGACCCAGTTTGGCATGATAGTGCAGTAGGCCTCGAAGACTTATGGCAGCACACAATGTGATATTTCCCCCGCGCTGCCCCAGGACGTGCAAAATTGCCCTTTGGCCAATTATATTACATCCCCGTCATCTGTTTTTGCTAAGGTTGAATCCAGCCTTGTCAATGTAAATACATTCATGCGGCTGGGCAGCTCCATCCATGTCCATGATTCTCTGTAACAAAAAATACATATTGTGGATGGCTTTACTCAGCACACACTTACACTACTACATATACAGAACCGACCCATCCCACCACACGGGTACCTGTGTAGCTTTCTTAATGTATCTATGTGGTACTAATCCAGTGGTACATATTCATCTGTTACTGGACTGCACCCATTCTTTATTGTAAATGTAAAGGACTGAAACACTTACCTGTACATATTCATGTCGAAATTCTTTGACCCTGACACTGTTCCTCTCAAATGTGACCCTGTACAATTGCTTCATGGTCATGTTGTGCTTTACCAAGATGCGTTTGATAGTTGTAATGCTTACTCGATTTATGTTGAACACTTGCCTATCTGCAAGTATTTGTTGCTGTAGCTGGTGGAGACGGATTGCATTGTTTGCTCTAACTAGGTTCACTAGGGCAAGTTCCTGCTGCTGGGTGAACGGGCGTTGGCGTCCACCCCCAGTAGGTCTTCTAGCCATTCTGTAGAAAAATGCAACCACAAATTGTTCTCGTTTGCTTCTTTTTTACAGTACTGTGTATACTGAACTTTACTGTATTTACCATACACAGTACTGAAACATCTCAACACGTTATCATGGTATGTTTCACAAAACTACCACTTTTGTTGGAAAAGGAGCATTAGCCACCCTGGAATACAATACATGTGATACAGTAACGTGATATGGTACAGTACTGTAAATACTCTAGATACAGTCTGAGTAGAGTAGAGAGTTGAAGACATACCTGTTTTCTAGTCAGAATGTCCTTATTATGGATGAAACTGTGAAACGGCTTAGATTAGGATGGACTCTCTGCCCAGCTTCCCTCAAAGTCAGGCCATGGTTTATGACATGGTCCACCAAAGTTGCTCTTATGTCATCCGAATAATTGTCCTTGCGTGGCCTCTTCGACCACGTCCTCCTCTCTCTCTGTCTTCCTCTTCCTCTTCCTCTTCCTCTGCCTCTAGCTCTCCCTGCCTCCATGCTTGCAAAGTTCTCAAAATGGCTTAACTGAGGCCTTTTTGTAGCTGGCTGATTGGTGTTCAGTTTTGTAAGTAAGTGTTTTCAGGTGTGTGTCAACATCTTTTCAATTAACCAATGTGTGTTGTATTTTGAATAGATGTGTTTTCCCAGTGGTACCCTGAGATTTCATTTTTGAACTAAGTGTCTTATGTATGAAATAGTGTGTAGTGTCTAGGAGCAAGTGTGTTGCAGAAAGGAGCAAGTGTGTTACGGAATTGCAACTAAAGTGCAAAGCAGCGCTTTTGTTTAAGGTATGGTTACACTTTGTTTAAGGTATAGTAACAACAACTTCAAGTTATGGTTTTGGTTATATTTTGGTTTAAGCATGTGTCTATAGTGTTCAAGCAATGGGCAAAAACTGTAAAGAAGGAGAGTCGCGATCGCAACGCCAACATGGACATGCCCTCGCAATGAGGGCATGTACCATCCACAAATGCTGACTAAGCATGCTGTTTGCCCAGGCATGTGAGACAGTGATCGTGGCTGTCAGATGAGGTCAGGAAACAACCGCATCCAGAAACACATGGACGAAAAGACATCTTGAAAAAAAAAGCTATGCACTGTGCACAACAGCACCACATCTGGTGGTCTTCAGCCTACCTGCCCCTAATGTTTATATGCCACTAATTTGGAATACTATAATACTTCACATGATTTACTATGGACAAACTGTTTGCTTTTTTGTAAGCTATGTTTTGAGCATACTTGTATCTTTTTATTTTAGAATTGTGCGTCTATGGTGCGATGTTTGGTCAGCTTTCTCTTGTAAGTACTATGAAGTACTGCATACAATGGAAGAAGAGTGCTTGATCTGTCAAATTAACTGCACCTATATGGAACAGAGTATGAAATTGAAAGACAAGTATTGCACCTAAAATTGCAGGAAAAAGGAATCCAAGACATGTCATTAAAAAAATCTATTGGCAAGAAAACAAAATATGAAAGATGATGTTCTAAAATATATAAAAGCAACAAGATATATTTGAGAATATAATTTTTTATTTATTTAATTTTTAAAGTAAGGGCAGTCCTTCCACATTAATTTTTCACACTCCAGTTCAGTTGGTGGCAGTAATGCACCAAAATCTTGCCAACTGCCAATAAACAAGAAGAACACCCATAATGCACTGGGCATGTTGCCGTCCAAGGCCACTTCCACCAGTCTGCTATAGATAGGAAATATACACTGATCAGGCATAACATTATGACCACAGAGAGGTGAAGTGAATAACACTGATTATCTTTTTATTACAGCACCTGTTAGTGGGTGGGATATATTAGGCAGCAAGTGAACATTTTGTACTCAAAGTTGATGTATTAGAAGCAGGAAAAATTGGCAAGTGTAAGAATTTGAGCGAGTTTGACAAGGGCCAAATTGTGATGACTAGACAACTAGGTCAGAGCATCTCTAAAACTGCAGCTCTTGTGGGGTGTTCCCAATCTGCAGTGGTCATTATCTATCAAAAGTGGTCCAAGGAAGGAACAGTGGTGAACTGGCAACAGGGTCATGAGCGGCCAAGGCTCACTGATGCACGCGGGGAGCGAAGGCTGGCCCGTGTGGTCCGATCCAACAGATGAGCTACTGTAGCTCAAATTGCTCAAGAAATGTGGCCTGGTCTGATGAATCACGTTTTCTTTTACATCACGTGGATGGCCAGGTGCATGTGCGTCACTTACCTGGGGAACGCATGGCACCAGGATACACTATGGGAAGAAGGCAAGCCGACGGAGGCAGTGTGATGCTTTGGGCAATGTTCTGCTGGGAAACCTGGGGTCCTGCCATCCATGTGGATGTTACTTTGACACGTACCACCTACCTAAGCATTGTTGCACTCCATGTATAAACTTTCATGGAAACAGTATTCCCTGGTGGCTGTGGCCTCTTTCAGCAGGATAATGCACCCTGCCACAAAGCAAAAATGGTTCAGGAATGGTTTGAGGAGCACAACAACAAGTTTGAGGTGTTGACTTGGCCTCCAAATTCCCCAGATCTCAATCCAATCGAGCATCTCTGGGATGTGCTGAACAAACAAGTCTGATCCATGAAGGCCCCACCTCGCAACTTACAGGACTTAAAGGATCTGCTGATAACATCTTGGTGCCAGATACCACAGCACACCTTCAGAGGTCTAGTGGAGTCCATGCCTCGACGGGTCAGGGCTGTTTTGGCAGCAAAAGGGGGACCAACACAATATTGAAAAGGTGGTCATATGCCTGACTGGTGTAGTAGGAAATACTTCTTAGCAAACTTATAGTAATAATGGTGTCAACTTGTATTGTTCCTGAGTGCAAGAATTCAAAGAGTAAACGTTTAGCGAGAGTGAAACACCGTTGCACTGTAACAGTTAAATGTTATTTATGGTGTTATTCTACTACTCACCATTAGGGGACACTATGGTTCCCTTATGCTAAGTTTAAATACAGGTAGGTAGCAGAAGAAGATAGAGCTAAGGTTGTCAAGAAGAGGAGTCAGTAGAGCATGTAGTCTTGAGATGCAGTAGGTATGAACCACAAAGGAAGGTGATGAGGAGAAAGGGGTCCACAATATCACAATAAAAGGGTTATTGAGTACAAAACGTAGGGCTCAGACCAGAATTCTTATGAATTTTTTAAGAGAAACAGGGGTTTTTGATAGGATTTGAATAGGTATAGGGGTATTAAGGAAGCTAGCCTTATAAATAGAATTGTTAGTATTATTGTAGGCCAGGGAAGAAGTGTGTGTATGTGTGAACAGGGAAGAATGGGGGAAGGTGGATGATTAGTCTGTAAACCTATTTTCTCATCCACACTCCGGAACAGAAGTGGGCGGTAATGCACCAAAACGCAGGATGCTAACCACCGTAAAACAAGAAGAAGAATAAAAGAAGAAGATAGACAGTGCATTCCAAACGGGATATATCGCCCTCCGAAGGGTACTTCAGAGTGAAAACAGTCATGGCCGCCATATTGAAGGGTCATTCCAAGTCGAAGTGCTCAAAACTGGCCACTTCAAAGAGCCCTTGGGAATGAAGGATTTCGAAGGGTGGACGAACTGATGGACACTTTGATCCATGATCCTTTGCACAAGGAAGTTGTTTGGTGTCACAGAATGGGTCAGTTCGATTTTACCTATAAATACATGTATAGTATTTCTCTATACTACTGTAATATTTTTACAAGTTAGATTTGGTCAAATGACATTGTACTTCAACAAAAATACTTTACAGCTACTGTTATCAGTCCATTCAAATGTTTTAAATACATATACACAATTTACAATATGGTGCGATAAACCAATAATAAATAAATAAACTAATGTTAAATAAAAGGCGCAGCTTGCACAATCTACTTATCGTTCAGAACGTGTTTTTTTGGGTGTCAACCAGCGTACAAAATGTGCGACGAAGGCGCCTCCTTGATTGTCTCGTTAAGATGACGCAGAAGTGCGTTCCAAAAAAAAAGTTTTTTGACCCCTACACCCTTCATCCCTTCGAAACTCTCACTCTGGAGGGTAAACCCTTTGAAGGGATTAGGGCATAGGGATGAGCCCTTCTGAATGGAACGCAGGGAGAGCTGTTTGGTAAGAGGAAAGCATGGTTTCCCTCTTGTAACCTTACCTTCACTGAGATGAACGTATTTGAGGAACGTATTGTTTTAAGGTCAATCCAAGTGAGGTCTCTTTTTTTGTGCATATTCACAGTGTGGCTGTATACATTGCATTTCATTGTTGTTGAGGTTTATTCTAATGTTTGTTAATATGTTGTTTGTAGAAGGACTCCTTTGACCTACCCTCATTAGTTGTACCAATGGTGCATTTACTACTGCATGGTACATGTTGGAAATATAAAGGACTCATTTCCCTGCATTGTATCTCATTACCTTGGGTCATCGAATCTGGATATTGATCGCAAGGATAAGAAATGTTTTCCGCTTGTTTCTGGAATTGATGTGTGGAGTATGGAATTTGGCCTAGACTTTTAACAATATTAAAGAACTATTTACATCTGCCTATTCTACAAGGTTTCTTCTTTCATCTTTGGACTGTGGCATATAAGTATAACCATCTTCATTACATGAATATTTCATGCTCATATCGTAACTACTCATTTGGTATAAAGACATATTTTTGTATTGGTTTTCTTGGGTCATTTGTACAATTGGTTTATGGCGTTATTTTGCTTTGGGGTTTATTATTGTGAATTTCACTGTTGTTGTTTTTCTTTTTCATAATATATCTCTGCTAAGAAAATCCGTTGTCTGTTCTATTGTTCAACCTCAACCAGTTTAATGATATGATTGTGAGAAGTTTGTACGTAGATCCCTCCTAAACAATTCTGATTTATAGTGAACTATTACTCATAGAAGTACGAGTTTGTTATAGCATACAGGTAAGAAAGTTGTTGCCATAGTGCTCCATTTTTACCATAATTGTGTTTTAAGAGTAGACAAAGAATGATACAGTTTCAATAATCTGTAGTTTTCACTAAAGCCCTGGAGCTGTCAAAAGCCTGTGAGACTTTTGCTGACAAATAAACATGAATTTCTCGATCCAGGTAACACTGGAAAGAGTAAACATTGTTAATTTACATATACTACTGACATTGTAAGAATACAAAGCGGGTTGAAAATTAGCAAAGTTACACTTTAAATAGATGAATCAGCACCCTTTTTTGTATAGCACGCCCTCTAATGCCCAAGTTACCAAGAAAATTGGTTACAAAGAGAAGGCTATAGGCTACAGGTTGTCATATTTTCCTGTATTAGTGACATTTGTCATAGACATTTTGTCCCTCACAAGCATAGCTGAACCTGTACACTTACACATACATAAACCCTAACAATCACATGCACACACAGGGTACATTGGATTATGTAATCCAAGGGGTTTTTTTTAAGGTAATTTGTGATGATCCCAGTGTTAACACTATGTTCCTATGTTACCCTAAAATCTTTTCACACTGACAGAAATGGTCAGCAAAAAATTGCATTTAATTTGTCTATTCAGATAAATGGCAAAAATGGCAGATGGGTTGAATGAAAATTCAAATTCAGCTGGTTCTGGAATCTTCTGTTACTATTTGTGAGCACCACCAAATTGTAGTTTTATGTAACAGCAGGGATATGAGAATGTGACCAAAAATGCCAGTCATACTGGTTGGCTAACTTTTTTCACGGTGAGATGAAAAAGAGAATAGAACACCTTTCAAACTTTTTTTTTAAATTATCACATTGACAACATGCAAATGTTCATTTTAGTCTGGTCAGATGCATTAACAGCTATTCATTCAAACATGTTTATCTCATGAAAGCTTAGCACCGAATATTTTTTTTTTTTTTTGGTGTGAACAGGTCCTTAACCTGGGAACATACAAACCTGATTCCAAAAAAGTTGGGACACTGTACAAATTGTGAATAAAAAAGGAATGCAATAATTTACAAATCTCATAAACGTATATTTTATTCACAATAGAATATAGATAACATATCAAATGTTGAAAGTGAGACATTTTGAAATGACATGCCAAATATTGGCTCATTTTGGATTTCATGAGAGCTACACATTCCAAAAAAGTTGGGACAGGTAGAAATAAGAGGTTAAATGTACATATAAGGAACAGCTGGAGGACCAATTTTTAACTTATTAGGTCAATTGGCAACATGATTGGGTATAAAAAGAGCCTCTCAGAGTGGCAGTGTCTCTTAGAAGTCAAGATGGGCAGAGGATCACCAATTCCCCCAATGCTGCGGCGAAAAATAGTGGAGCAATATCAGAAAGGAGTTTCTCAGAGAAAAATTGCAAAGAGTTTGAAGTTATCATCATCTACAGGGCATAATATCATCCAAAAATTCAGAGAATCTGGAACAATCTCTGTGCATAAGGGTCAAGGCCGGAAAACCATACTGGATGCCAGTGATCTTCAGGCCCTTAGACGGCACTGCATCACATACAGGAATGCTACTGTAATGGAAATCACAACATGGGCTCAGGAATACTTCCAGAAAACATTGTCGGTGAACACAATCCACCGTGCCATTCGCCGTTGCCGGGTAAAACTCTATAGGTCAAAAAAGAAGCCATATATAAACATGATCCAGAAGCGCAGGCGTTGTCTCTGGGCCAAGGTTCATTTAAAATGGACTGTGACAAAGTGGAAAACTGTTCTGTGGTCAGACTAATCAAAATTTGAAGTTCTTTTTGGAAAACTGGGACGCCATGTCATCCGGACTAAAGAGGACAAGGACAACCCAAGTTGTTATCAGTTCAGAAGCCTGCATCTCTGATGGTATGGGGTTGCATGAGTGCGTGTGGCATGGGCAGCTTACACATCTGGAAAGGCACTATCAATGCTGAAAGGTATATCCAAGTTCTAGAACAACATATGCTCCCATCCAGACGTCGTCTCTTTCAGGGAAGACCTTGCATTTTCCAACATGACAATGCCAGACCACATACTGCATCAATTACAACATCATGGCTGCGTAGAAGAAGGATCTGGGTACTGAAATGGCCAGCTTGCAGTCCAGATCTTTCACCCATAGAAAACATTTGGTGCGTCATAAAGAGGAAGATGCGACAAAGACCTAAGACAGTTGAAGTCACCATTATTTATATAGCGCTTTTTACAATGTAGATTGTGTCAAAGCAGCTTTACAGTGATAACTGGTACATTATTTTGGCTGCACAGCAGCTCGTAAGGAATAGTGTCAATGCAGGCAGATCAAAGCACTGTTGAATATCAAATGTCAATTGTCAAGTGTCCCCAACTAAGCAAGCCAAAGGCGACAGCGGCAAGGAACCCAAACTCCAACAGGTGACATCAGGTGGCAAACAGGTGTTAAAATGGAGAAAAAACCTTTGGAGAAACCAGGCTTAGTCGGGGGGCCAGTTCTCCTCTGGCGAACAGTGCTTTGTTACGACTCAGGCTGCTATCATAAGTCAGATATGATCGCAACATTCAAAGTGTTTAATTTGGTACAGACCATGAACAACTAGAAGCCTGTATTAGACAAGAATGGGACAACATTCCTATTCCTAAACTTGAGCAACTTGTCTCCTCAGTCCCCAGACGTTTGCAGACTGTTATAAAAAGAAGAGGGAATGCCACACAGTGGTAAACATAGCCTTGTCCCAACTTTTTTGAAATGTGTTGATGCCATGAAATTTAAAATCAACTTATTTTTCCCTTACAATTATACATTTTCTCAGTTTAAACAGTTGATTTGTCATCTATGTTGTATTCTGAATAAAATATTGAAATTTGAAACTTCCACATCATTGCATTCCTTTTTTATTCACAATTTGTACAGCGTCCCAACTTTTTTTGGAATCTGGTTTGTAGAACCCTGTGTTCATTATGCACCATATACATCTGGGGAGCATATAGGACCCTGGTAACCAGAATGACTCCCAAAAATGCAGCAGGTAAAGATACTGATTTGAAAACTGGATCTACAATTATGAGGTTGTTATGTGACACTAGCTGTTAGACAGTTAGCAATTATCTACCTCCTACCGTTTTCTGGTCTAAAACTGTGGTTACTTTGTTAAAACCAGTTTCCTGTCAACCTTCTTTCACTAAGTGTTTATAAATGGTAGCTTAGCTGGCATTTTCATTTACCAGCTAAAAGGCAGAAGAGGAACGATACTTGTAATGGCACGAGAGCTTAAAAGTTGGTCCTTTTGGCGGGCAGTATTGGCCGAATTTGTTGGGATGACTATTTTTGTTTTTATTGGTATAGCCTCTGCCATTGGAAACAAGAATAACAGATTTCCCGACCAAGAGGTTAAAGTAGCTTTAGCTTTTGGTCTGGCGATTGCCACACTGGCTCAGAGTTTGGGGCATATCAGCGGAGCTCACTTGAATCCAGCTATTACTTTAGGACTTTTAGTTAGCTGTCAGATCAGTTTCTTCAAGGCCTTCATGTATATCGTTGCACAGATGTTGGGAGCTGTGCTGGCAAGTGGCATTATGTTCAAAGTTAGCCCTGACCCTGAAACAACACTGGGACTCAATATGGTAAGTTACTTTATACAAAATATTAAATTACAACCACTAATAGTACATTCATAACTGTATTAAATAGTTAGTTGACATATTGGAAAATTGTTACAACAGCTATATTTTAATAACTATAAGTTGTTGTTTTTTTAATCTAGCTGTGATTTTGTATGTTGATTTCAAACTCAAAATTGTCTTAAACGAGAATATTTTTTGTTTCCTCCTTCAAGTATCTTTTTCTTTCTTTCTTTGATTCATCCTTATTTGGGGCTGCAAAAGATTTGACAATATTTTAAATGCATGTTAACATTTTAACGGAATATGTTTAATGTAATTATTTTTACACATATACATAATACTTTTTCATAAGCTTAATAAACAATGTAAATATTTTCCAGGTAATATTTTAACAATTTGCTTTAGTGCAATGACAATATACAAAGACAATATTTTTTTCTTCTTCTTCTTTTTCTTTTCTTCATGTGTTTTAATTTCAATTTCGCTTTCATTTTATTTATAATTAATAATTGTTTTACTATAAAAAAAAAACCTACAGTGTTTAATGATAGGTTTTCATTCTGACAACTTTTCCCATGTAGTGTGACTATATTCCCTGCTAATAAGGTAATGTTTTTTAAATGAGCTGTCTTTTGTGCAAATGTTCACAATTCATGCAGATGTTAGGAGGTATTTTTGAAATCACAATTATTATCTTGTTTTACTATTGTAATATGACAGTAGTAGTATAATCATGTTGAACTTTTTGCATCGTTACATATTTTTTATTTTCTTATATTTCTTATAGCTGGGTAAAGGTGTGACAGCGGGACAGGGATTTGCAATTGAGCTTTTTGCAACCTTTCAGCTGGTACTCTGTGTCTTGGCCACAACAGATAAACATCGGACTGATGTCACAGGCTCTGCACCCCTAGCCATCGGACTATCAGTTGGTTTAGGGCACCTGGTAGCAGTAAGCACTTGATAAACGACTTTTCATCAACCAAAAGTTAATTATATGCAATGATCTTAGATCAGTAGATTTTCAACCAAGCTTAATCAAGACTCTTTTCTGCTGTATGCTAGCCTGCTCCCCTTAAACCTATAAGCTCATTATTCTCCTCCCCAGATCAGTTACACTGGGTGCGGCATCAACCCTGCTCGATCTTTTGGACCAGCCGTCATTCTTGAAGCCTTTAAAAACCACTGGGTAAGTTCACACCACATTTTTTGTTGTCAGAAAAAATTCCAATTGCTGTTTGAGAAATAAAACAAGAATTAATGGCAACTTAAATGCTTTGCTAAGGGAAGAAATTTGGTTATCAAATGCACTGGAAAATATCACAATTGTTTTTGCATAATAAACACTGTGGCACATAGTATTACTTCTTCAAAAGTGTCCTTATGGCAGAAAGGAAAATGATTAGTTCTTTTAGATAATTAGTTTTTGTGTGTGTGTGTATACTATGTGCAAAATGACAATTTTATCAAATGTAATAATTATTTCCTTTATATAGATATACTGGATTGCACCCATGGTTGGTGGGGTGGCTGCTGCTCTTGTGTATGACTTCGTGCTCTACCCAAAAAAGGAAGCGTTTGGCAAGCGTATGAATGTTCTAAAGGGCACAGCTGATCCGGAGACTTCGGCGACAGAACCCCTAATCGAACCCCGAACCCCCAGATCTGGTTCTGGTCAGTGGCCCAGGCCCTGAAATGTGTCTTTAACCTACATTAAATGTCTACATACATTACAAAACATTATCCAAATGATAGTTTTATCGGCTTCTTCTAGTTTTTTACTCTGTGTAGCAGCATCATTCTGGCTAAATTGACTACTTCCACAGCTACTTCCAATACGGAAGTGTTCTGCCGTGTTCTGCCTATAACATCTCAGGAATTTCCTTTAACAACATTCAGCGTACTTACAGATTTAATCTTGATGAGGCAGATTATTTTTGCTTTAAGGGCGGGCAGCTGATTGAATAAATTAATCTTGTTTTCAGCAATAACATGACTTATCTTGACTTTTGAATTTGCCATAATTTTTCTATCTACATTTATTTTCCTATCAATTCTTGTGCAATCAGTCTCAAATGTTAACTTGCTCGCAGTCCTATACTGTATAGCCTACATACAGTTGTGGTCATAAGTTTACATAAACTTTGCACAATCTGCAAAATGATTTTTTTTTTGTTTTTTTAATTTACAAAAATTACCTAGATTAAAATTTTACATACATTTGATTCTTACTTGGATGATCCACTACTGCTTTTTTTATTTTTATTTTTTGTAGTTGTCATGATAGCTCCCTTGAGTCCCTTGATTTCAGTTAAAGATGTCCTCTTTTTTTTCTCTTCTTTGGTTTTTTCAGCATCTTCTGCATATTTGAACCTTTTCCAACAGAAGACAAAATAAGTACAACTTACTCTGATCATCCTGTTAAGTATCCCTCTTTATTTAAAACTAACATTTAACATTTTGCAGATTCTTATGACCACAACTGTATAAGGTGAGGTCGTTTCTCTCTCAGACATTGCAGCATTATAATAGTTAGAATATTTCTTCTTCTATCTTTTAAAATCATGTGAGCATTCGTTTAAGGTGGCATTTTACAAATTAGACAAGAACCACATTATGTCAAGCATATCAAAATCGCAAAACCGGTTTCCCCAACACTACCCCCATCTGCCGTTGATTGGACAGATGGTCCAACAGGCAATAGGGTTAGGCAATGTTGTTATGTCGGCCTAGCTAGGATGATCAAACAAACTCTGCAAAGCTTTGAAGGAGTCAAAGTCCCACAGTTTCAACACATTTCAAAAGACTCGCCTTATGAATGGTTTACCTCCAGCTGTCTCTAGATATTAAGCTGGGATAGAGGAAAGTGTTATAACATTGAAAGAATTATACACTTCATCTTTAAGCATTTGCAAATCTATAGCAATATGCTCAACATTATACTGAGTTTTTTTTATGAGAACACTTCTGCAAAGCAGTTAACAAGTAAAACCAAACCAACCTGATGTCAACTTCTGTATCACCTCCAGTCTAACTGATGGTAAAGTTGTCACACAAGTCAGCAGTTTGTTGACTGCCACAATGACAAAGAATTTAACAAAACCATTTGTTGGACAATGTCACGACCTGAATGTCTCAGGCTGTTGGCTCAGTACTAACTGTTAACATAATTGACAATAATATATCCTCTAGTACATTTTGAAAGGAATGATTTTGTTTCCTTTTTGGCGCAGTCAGAGGTATTGTATGCATGGATCTGCTCACGTAGGCATATATCATTTTTAATGAGCACTGCAACAAACCCTGTTAGGTATCTACAATAAATCTTCTTTAGGGAGTGCTTTTCGCTCATGAGAAATAATCATAAATGTTTAGCATCTGTTTTAACACCACTAAAAAAACAAGAAGAAGTCCCAAAATGCATCAGTGGGGATCTGCATTGGAGGGTTGAAAAGAATTTAAGGTGCATGCCTAAAATTCTTGGTCAGCATTCAAATGGTAATCATAACTTTCATTCATTTCATTTCATTGGATTTTTTTCCACATCGACACAGAATTGTTCATAAAACATACAATTCTTACATAATGTCATAGAATGCAAATAATTGTTTGTTAAAAACATTCATAAATTGTCACACAAAAAAATTATAAAGTTTGTGAAACGATTCTCGTGATAATTTACAAAATAATGTTTCAATTAATACTTTACGTGTTCTGTTTGTGTTTCATGAATAACACCCTTTGTGGGAATAACTTTGAATTGCTTGTTTTCCATCCATCCATCCATTTTCCAAACCATTTGTCCTCTTGCAGGGATGCTGGAGCCTATCCAGTAATCTCAAAAACCATGCAGCAATAATGGGAATTGAATTTAATAATATTAAATTTTATAATAATAACAGTCATTCTACAACTGAAGAAAAATTGTAAAACAGATGTGTTATGAAAATTTGCTGGCTTAAGAGCTTTAAACTTCCCCTGTGATCTAAACACATGCAGAGAGAAAAAGAGTTTATACTGGTGGCTTTGTTGAGGGTGGAGTGACACTTTTGAACAACATTTATCAAGTGACAGAACTGCAACACCCAAAAGTTCAGTTATCAGTTTCCTTACATTGTGCTGATGAGGCATAAACAAGTACATACTGTAGATCTCCTCAAACCCACTTGCATTGCTAGACAATGGCGAAATGCAAAACAAATTCAAGGAGTCTCGGGGGGACTGAGTCCAGGGAGTGAATTCCAAGGGGGGACAAGTTCAAGTTCAAAATGTAGAGGATTTTCATCTTTCATCCATGTAGTACCATCCAAATGCCACGCAAATTTCATACATAAATATAGTGGGAATCTGTGGTTTAAAATTTTAAAATATGTCCACAACTAGGGTCCCCCCAGTGAATCTCAGGCATTTCCACCACTGCCTACCACTAACCCTAAAGGTGTCTCGAACAATGTGAGCTGCATGAGCCATGATCTATGGGATAGAAGAATGGGATTGGAAAAAGGTGGATTGGAACTCAGGATGACTGTCTAAACATCTAACCTATTTCCTCCATCTTTACTCTCTACACCACTAGTAACAGACACTCCTTTCTTATTTGTTTTGTTGCCAAGAGTGTAATTTCAAGGTTTTTTTTTTTTTTACAAAAAAATATAATAAAAATGCATTTAAAAAAAAATCTGACTTGTCATCTGACATGTGCTTGTCTTCTTTTTCTTTCTTCTTCTTTTTTTGTTTGTTTGTTGCAGGAGGTCTGGGAGCTGAGTAAACATGGATTACAGAACAACCAGACAAACCCCTCTCTTGACAGATATAAATTAACTGGATATTAGGCCTAATGCCTAAGCGTCTTTTAGTGAAAATTCTTACTGTTGAAGAAATTGATCTGCAGATCAGTATAATATTTAGTTTTTAAGTAATACTGCAGTGATGATTACATCAGAAATGTATAATTCTTGAAGTTAGATATTGCCATTATTGGAATTATACCTTTTTATACAGTACATTCATTTTTTTTATTATTATTCAATGTAAAGCCAATGTATATTGCCAAAAAAAAACAAAAAAAACATATTGAGTGAGTGTTTCCATTTTTGATTGTGCTGTCTGCATTAAGTCTGCATTAAATGAAATTTGTGACCAACTTTACTTCTGTATTGTGACATATTTTTGGGTGAAACAGCTTAGGGGCTATCCACACAGAAAAGATTTCCACTGCTCTGCTTTTTCATTGCTTTTCTACTTTTCTAACATTTAAATATTTAAGTGAATGTAAGTGAGCTATGCTCATATTCTGTTTTTAAATTGTAATTTTAGTATCTCCTGAAATGAGTCATACCATTGATAACAGAGTACTGAGCAGTTTGAAGAGTTCACCAAAAATGAAAATTCTGTCATCAGGTTAGCTCTATTGAAGTCTCTGTTAAATTTCACCAATGCTGTGAGTTCGGGCATTTTATTCTGGAGTAAACAAACATAAAAGAGGGAATCAACTAGGCTAGTCACACTGTAATTGCGTTACTCTTTAGGATTAATTAAATATTTAACTTGTTAAATTCTTTAAGGCAGTTACCTCACATTCATTCATCTATTTCAAACAATGGAATAAGAACACCAATTCACACCATCAATACGTCTACTGCTCTTACGAAAATTAACCATAGTTACACTTTTACTATATTATATATATATTTTTTTTTACTTTTACTATATTATATATATTTTATATATATATATATATATATATATATATATATATATATATATATATATATATATATATATAATTCATATATTTGATGAATTATAACTATTATATGAAAGGTAAGTTGTACTGCTGTTCAGTCGTCAGTTTGGCTGGTTTGTCTTGTAGGCTCTTTGCTGCTCCTTTACAGTCAGAAAGTAGCTAGCGCGCAGTGCTAACGGCACTAGCAGACTTACAGTGTCACTCTGTTAACCGTTTGTCAGCAGGGAATCAGCGATGCGTGTCAGTTTTAACTAGTATTTGTTTGCAGTACAATTGTAAATGTAACAAAATAGTCTAGCCATCGTAATAATGCGTCACCCATAGTTACTACACTTTTACTATAGTAAAACCATGGTTTGCTTTCGTAAGTTTATCAGTCAAATTTATTTAAAAATGTAAATTCAACAGGTACAAAATATGATCAGTAAGAGAAAAACAGTGTTAATGAGAAGACAAGCACTGGACTGCGGCAGGTTAGTGGGGAAATATATTTATTTATTATTCAGAATGCACATTTGGAAGGGAAATACATTTGTAAACATTTCAGCAGGTTGAAGATCATTACGATCATCATTCCTTCAGGGAACGAGGGTTACATACATAACGGAGACGTTACGTATGTAACGACCTTTCAGAGGAATTGGGGATATCTACCAACACGCCACTGTCGCTGGCCCTTCCAGTGCTCTGCTTGAGACTCCTGGTTCGCCCCCAACTGTTAGAGTGGAAGTCAGGGCTCTAAGCAAAGAAGGTCAGTCACTGCTGTTCCGCGAGACCCGCTCAGTGTGACTATTGGATAACGCTGGGAAAGCGTGCCCTTGAAGGGAAGGGAATGCTGCAGAGGCCACATCCTGCCCATAGGAAGGTGAAATGTGGCAGTTACACATATGGACTTAGCCAATTAGGGTAGTACAACATATAGAAGTGTCTGGGGTGGTTCCAGCTTACTTCTAGGTGGGAAAGAACACCAGCAGAGACAACAAAGCGGCTCTGTCAAGGAAAAGAGACAGGCTAGCCGGACTGGGTAGCCTTACCGTGGAAGAATACATATATGGGATCGCCGCAGGGATCACTACATATGGACACCCAACCTAACGCAGGTTCCACAATGCATACGAGTGTATGACTGCCAGGGGGTGACAGAGGAACTCAACAGGGTTAGCCATTTCTAAGGAACTCTACTGGAGCAATAGACGCACGTATCCAGCCCAGGTCCTTCGCGCTACTGGCCACTGGGGGCGAGTATATGGGAAGATACCGGCTCTACACGAAGGCTATAGAATCTAGCAAACGTGTTCTGTGTCGCCCTGCTCACAGCTCTATAAATATCTGTCAGCAAGGCACCTTGAGCCCAGGAGGAAGCAACACTTCTAGTTCAGTGTGTTCCCAACCCGAACGGGCAAGGCAAGTCTTGGGATTGGTACACCAAGACAATAGCATCCACTATCCAGTGGGCTAATCTCTGCTTGGAGACAGCCTTTCCCTTCTGCTGGCCTCTGTAACAGACAAAGAGCTGATCAGAGGGCCTGAAGCTTTGCATTCTGTCCACGTACAGCCGCAGAGCACGGATGGGACAGAGAAAAGCCACGGCTGGGTCTGCCTCTTCCGAGGGCAGCACTTGCAGGTTCACTACCTGGTCCCTGAAGGGGGTGGTAGGAACCTTGGGCACATATCCAGGCCGGGGTCTCAGGACAACGTGAGAGTTGGCCGGCCCGAATTTTAGATACAATTCATCGAACGAAAAAGCTTGCAGGTACCCTTCCCATCTTGATGGAAGACAATGCAGTCAGGAGAACTGTCTTTAGTGACAGAATTTTCAACGTAGCTGACTGCAAAGGTTCAAAAGGAGGTCTCTGCAGCGCCCTGAGCACTAGAGACAGGTCCCAAGAGGGTACCGAGGTAGGACGAGGAGGGTTCAACCTCCTCACTCCTCTGAGGAGCCTGATGACCAGGTCGTGCTTTCCAAGAGACTTACCATCAACTGCATCGTGATGTGTGGCAATTGCGGCAACATACACTTTCAGTGTGGAGGGAGACAGCCTTCGCTCTAACCCCTCTTGCAGGAAGGAAAGCACGACTCTGACCAGAAATCTTCGGGGGTCTTCCTGGTGGGAAGAACACCATTCAATAAACAGGTTCCACTTCAAAGCATAGAGACGGCTTGTAGAGGTTGGCTCTAGCGGAAGTGATGGTGTTAGTTTTAACCTGGACCACCTGGGGATGGAGTCGCTACTCTCCCGGAAGCGCAGGCTGTCGTGAGAGCTCAACGGCTGCACAATTGAGCACGCCAGGGATGTGAATGGCCCGAAGCGACCTCAGATGCTTGACTCCAGAGAAGGAGATGGCGGGCAAGTTGCCACGTGTGGCGGGAGTGTAGACCACCCTAGTGGTTGATAGTACGCAACGGTCGCAGTATTGTCTGTATGGACCAGCACGTGCTTGCCATGTAGCAGCACTTTGAGGTGGCCCAGCACAAGACGTAATGCTAGCAACTCAAGGCAGTTGATGTGCCAATGCAGCTGAGGCCCCATCCACAGACTCGACAATGCATGCCTGTTGTATGTGGCCCCCCAGCCCGTGGCAGAGGCATCCGTGAATACCACAGCATGCCTGGACACTTGTTCTAGGGGGTCTCCCGCCTGTAGAAATGAAGGGTCTGACCATGGGCTGAAGGTTTGGTGACAGTACGGGGTGATAGACACCCGGTGCGTGCCACTCTGCCACGCCCATCTCGGGACTCGGCCGTGAAGCCAGTGCTGAAGCTCATATGCAGAAACCCGAGCAGCGTTACTGCGGCTGCAGATGCCATATGCCTCAGGAGCCTTTGAAAAAGTTTCAGTGGGGCCATTGTCCTGCCTCTGAATGAATTCAAGCATGAATTCATTGTTTGTTTTCTTGTTTTTTTTGTTCTTGTGAGATTGCGGACAACACCATCAGCTCCCGCACCAGACATGCATTATGTTGCCTAAAGAATTTATTTTATTTGCATATATTAATTGACTGCTAGCTAACTTCTTGTGCTGATATTCTCCTCTTCAGATCAAAAGTATCTACAGTCCATCTCCAGAGATCTGTAGAGGTCATTGATCTCGAGGAACCTCCTGCCGGTGTTCTTCAAGTCCTTTCCGCTGCTGAGCCTCTGGTGAAAGAAGAGTTCCAAGCTCAAGTTCACGACGCTCCAGTCAGTCTGACAGCAGGTGAAAAGGCAAACATCAGAGCCTTAAATTGGATGCGAGCAGCTATTGGCAGCCAATGCAAAATGATAAAGAGAGGTGTGACATGAGCTCTCTTCGGTTCGTTAAAGACCAGTCTTGCTGCAGCATTCTGGATCAGTTGTAGGGGCTTGACAGTGCATGCTGGAAGGCCTGCCAAGAGAGCATTACAATAGTCCAGTCTAGATAAAACAAGAGCTTGGACAAGAATTTGTGTGGAATGCTCCGATAGGAAGGGTCTAATCTTCCTAATGTTGTATAGAGCAAATCTGCAGGACTGGGCCGTTGTAGTGATGTGATCTGTGAAGCTTAAACCATCATCCATCACCACTCCAAGGTTCCTGGCTGTCCTGGAAGGAGTTATGGTTGACGACCCAAGTTGAATGGAAAGGTTATGATGAAGTGGTGGGTTGGCACCAACCACAAGCAGTTCCGTTTTTGTAAGGTTAAGTTGAAGGTGGTGGTCCTTCGTCCAGGCAGAAATGGCTGTCAGGCAGGCTGCGATGCGACCAGCAACCGTCGGATCATCTGGTTGGAATGAGAGGTAGAGTTGTATGTCATCAGCATAACAGTGATAGGAAAAACCATGTTTCTGAATGACAGATCCTAGTGATGACATGTAGATGAAGAAGAGAAGTGGTCCAAGCACTGAGCCCTGAGGTACCCCAGTAGCAAGATGATGCGACTCGGACACCTCACCTCTCCAGATACCCTGAAGGACCTACCTGAGAGGTAAGACTCGAACCACTGGAGTGCGGTTCCTGAGATGCCCTTCCTCCTGTCAACATGAGGGTTGACAGGAGGATCTGGTGGTTAACAGTGTCAAAAGCAGCAGACAGATCAAGCAAGATGAGTACCGATGATTTTGAAGTACATGTATTTAAGGCTAAAATCATTTTCCAAAATTAGTTTTCTACATCTGACCTTTGACCTTTCTTTAGGGTGCTGTCATTTATAACTGAATTTGTCCTATTAGGGTAAATAATTTTTGGCAAATTGTCTGAAACTTCACCCACATTTAAATGTATTTTCCTTATCTGAAAAGTAGTGGAAAGGTCTTAGTATTTCAAAAAATATTAAAAAGCTTTTACATTCCAAAAACATTCCATTTAATCTTGTGCTACTATATTTCATTTGGAACTTCCATGGGAAAATGTCACTTGACTTGGCACAAATTCAGATGCAACTTCACTGCCTGAAAAATATAAACCATGTCTTAGTGTTTCAAAAAGCATTAAAAAAATCTTTAACATTGTTTCTTTCTGTAACGCTTTGCTTGCGCAGGAACACACGACGAAGAAGATGAAGATCAAACAAGTCTTTACTTAGGAAATACAACAGGTACAGGCAGGAACGCAACACAACACAAGGCATACGAGACAGGACAATGAACATAGGGAAGACAGGAACTTAAATACACAGATGATTAACTGAAACATACAGCTGAGAGTGATCTTGTTAAGGTCCATAGTGATAGATTGTGGCGGGAAAACGGAACAAAGGAGCACATGAGGCAAAACATGAAACCAAAACAAACTGAATGTGACTGAGACCGTGACAGTACATCCCCCTCCGGCGTGGCGCGTCCTCGCGCCGTAATGGAACATTCAAAGTGGAGGGCCGGAGGGGCTTTAGCGCCACCTTGGGGATGAGCGAGGGCGACGGCAATGACGGAGGAGGAACCCACAGCGCAGATGGAGGGTTGATGGAGTGGAGTGACGCTGAAGACCCAGGCGACCGCTACAGAGCCGCAGCGACGATCCCCTGAGATGGTTGCAGGGATCTGGAGGGCTGAGGTGTAGCTGGAGCGACCGGGGGCGGAGGCGGAGCCTGAGGGAGGGCGGAGCTAGCCAGAGCAGTAGGGGTGGAGGGCTGGAGAGCAACAGATGGCCCGCAAGTCCGTGGCGCAGATGACTCGACGTCCGACCTGGGTAAAGTCAACCATTCGAGGGAGCTCCGCGAAGCCGAAGTCCCGAAGGTCCCAGGAGACGTCGAAGGAGGGAGGAGCGCAGGTGGAGGAGTCAGGGCGACGGGTCGAGGTGGAATGACCAGGACAGAAGCTGGAGGTGGAGCCACGGGATCCTCACGCTTAGGAGGAGGTGGCTCACGGCAGGCCCGCGATGGAACCACGTCACTGTACCAAAATGTCTGACTTCCACAACAATCTATGAACAATCTTATAACAATCTTATATTCTTCATCTCCATTCTTCAAGAACATTATCTAGTCTTGTGTATACTACATATATACATATATTACATACCCAAGGCTGCAAAACCGACTCTCTGTTACAAATATAGTAGAACTATCAGTTCTACTGTTCTAGTTCTATCTGACGTTTCCAAACTGCCCAGCAGTAATGACTTTGTGAACTTCTTTATTTACAAGATTGATAATATTAGAGAGAAAAAAAAACACATTCCGCATCATCTGTAAAACCGCATTCTTCCATTTTACAAATATATCTAAACTACGACATATGCTCTCAATGACAACTGCAGAACAGTTAGTTCATGTGTTCATGACCTCAAGGCTAGGTTATTCAGATCAGATGGAGGATCTGCACCCTAGACCCGACCATAATGTATTTTGAAGTGTCAGCAGAGATTTGACAACTAGACTCCTGTTTAGCTAATCCAACAAATCTCCTGTGAAGGCTTCATCGACACAATAGCCAGTGGCTCAAGTCCTCAACAAACCCATCTCCATACCGGCTTGATTAATCTGATCTTCAACCAGATGGAACTGGATTAAATATTTTGAATGTTCCGATCCAATCTAACTTCTGACCTGTAATGCTGCCTGAATCGTAATCGTGCACTCTTCAATTGTTGACCAGAGGACAATTGGCCCCTGACTGAGTCTGGTTTCTCCCAAGGTTTTTTTCCTCCATTCTGTCACCTGATGGAGTTTTGGTTCCTTGCTACTGTCGCCACTGGCTTGCTTAGTTGAGGACTCTTAATATTCAGCAATATTACTGATCTGCCTGCACTGACACCATTCTATAAAAACTGAACTTATCTGGATGATGACATTACTGTTTTCTCCAGAGCTGCTTTATAGATAAATGAACTAAATTAAAACCTTTTTTACAATGGAAATGAATCAGCACTGAACTTACTTAAGCTGGACAATGACACTATTTTCTTCTAGAGCTGCTGTAGAGTCAAAAGAAACTTTGTTTAAGTTTAGCCGGGTCTGTACATGCTTAAAATTCTGTGTAAAGACGCAATGCCGCATAAAAACAGACCTAAAATATGCCGGGTCTGACCCACCTAGTATCAAAGGCGACTCTGATACTGTTTTGCTTCAGTATAAATGAACGCGAGCTTGTGCCGCACTAAAGTACGTCATTGTCATGACAACCAAAAATACGCCTGTCTGCTCAAAAACAAAAGCGGGAGACAAAACTTAGACTTCACTTCATATTGTTTTAGGCAAATTAAAAAATGTATACCAACAAGAGTGAAGTAAAAGAGTCCTGTACTCACATCGTTAAATCTCCATTTGTAATCTTCCTTTGAGGGACAGGCAGATCAGCGCGCTGCAACATTTCTCTGACACTGATTAATGTAACATAAAAAATACGATACTTATATATTTTGCTTTTGTATTGTGGAGTGATACTTTCATAAACGTTCATAAACATAAAGGCAAATGTTGGATCACAATAATTAGGAACCACAGTTTCCACAGATCCCTTCTCTCGATTTGGATGATCTCTTTTATTCTGGACAACAAGGGCACTGACTGTAACATCAAACGTATTTTGTAGTGTTAAACACGTATTTATACCGATTTCATCAGGCTCCGAAAATTCTTCAAAAAGCATATAAAGAACTTTCACCCGCTTTTAATCATGCGGTGATGTACCCGATGTAATAATTAATAATTAGTGTTTGTTCCAGCTGGAACAATTTTATTTAAAAAAAGAAAATAACTAGCAGTATCAAAGAATTATGACAAACATCAAAACGAGCGCTATAACGAGCAGAAAATGTTGATTTATTTCGAGTTTTACAGACTATTTCATTATTTTTTTATTAAACACTAAAATTTGTAACACTTTGTTAAAACTGTAATTTTAAAATAGTTATGTTCAAAGCATTGCTTCCCACAATTTGAATTCCTGTGTAAATGCATTTTCAGAGCAGCATTAATCAGTCTGTGTAAATGCACATTTTCATGGTTTTATGCCACTTCAGATTTGGTTTCTGTGCCGCCTTTGCTGTGTAAAGATGCCTTTTGTTGCGTTATTTTCCGGTTATCACTGTAAAGCTGCTTTGAAAAACAATCTGTATTGTAAAAAGCGCTATATAAATAAAGGTGACTTGACTTGCCATCACCCTCACTGCTTCTATCCTCCTTGATCTTCAGCTTCTTCCTTTCTTACTATGACCTTATTTTCTGATGCACTGTCATCATTTTCATCAATATTTTCTGGAAATAGTACAGCTTTTCCTCTGTCTTCTATAAAACTTACTAACATCAACCTAAAACACAGGCAAAAAGGCTAGTATACTGCCTGCCAGTAATGAACAATAGTGCCAGCTACACAGAAAATAATGCATCCACTAAAATGACATTGTCATTTATATATAACACACACGACAAGACCTGACAGAGTGAAATGGGGTTTGACTGTTTTAAAATGGAGTGGATTTGACCGGTGACGGTGAAGTGACTGGACTGATGACTGATTAATTAATTTAATATATATATATATATATATATATTGTACATAAATTTACAGCATATAATTTTGTACAGCTTTGGCGAAAAGTATTGGCAGTGATATCAGTTTTGTGTTTCGCAAAGTTTGCTGCTTCAGTTGTTGTGATGTTAATTCACATTGTTTCTAGATTATTGTTCAGATCAGCATTTCAAATAATTGCAAAAGGCTGTTTTTTTTTGTCTGGCATAAAATGACCAGCTACTCTAATCATATCGGCACATGGGAAAGTGTGAACAACACATAAATAAAAAAAGTAATGCAGAATGCATATGTGACCCGTTCTGGTGAAATGAGTCGGAAGTCGCAGCGTTCAATTTTAACCGATAATGTGGAAAAACAATGAAAAAAAAGATTTTTCTTTTTTTAGCTAATTTCAAAGAACAGACACTCAAAAATAATCTCAAAAAGTTTCGTAGTCCAGATAATTGAGTAAAGGTATTTAAATGACTATTAAAGTTGACAGTTTTACTAAATTCGCTGGAAATGAACGTTGCTTTTCTCAACTCCTCTCATCACTTCTGAGCATTTCCCTATATTCCAGGGCTGCGTTCAGCCCTGACAAAACATTGCAAAACGTTTTTTAAATGGAAGCGGTGGTGCGTTGAACACCCCGTTCTGATGACGCATGAGTTGCAACTATGGCAGCTGAGAAGGCCATTCTTTGTGTTCTTTTTGAAGAATTTTCGGAGCCTGATGAAGTCGGTATAAATACGTGTTTAATACTGCAAAATACGCTCAATGTTACAAACACTGCCCTTGCCATCCAGAATAAAAGAGAACATCCCAATCGAGTGAAGGGATTTGTGGAAACTGAGATTCCTAACTATTGTGATCCAACATTCGCCTTTATGTTTATGAAAGTTTATGAAAGTATCACTTCACAATACAATAGGCTAGCAAAATATATAAGTATAATATTTTTATGTTACATTAATCATATCTGTGTAGCACACCTTCCTAAGGAAAGGATGTGGACCAGAAGTGGACTTTGCAATTACTAAATTACTATACTTGTGATCTTATTATTTAAGTTATCTTGCCATTAATGTAAATAAACATGTGCAAACAATATACTTGCTCTTGTGAATTTATTTGGATGTTAATTACATTTATGAGCTGTTTCTTTAATACTGCGTGGTTTATATGCATGTTGATGCTGATTAGGCTGACATTTTTGACACACCCACCAAACAAGAGAAAACGTATTTCAGACCCCTTGCACACCGTTTCCATTTCAGGAAACATGTCGTTCAACCCATAAACCGTAGCAAAACGTTGCGCACTCGTTTGAGCTTGAACGTGCACCAGGTATCCCCTGAAACTCACTATCTCTGCTCTCCAAATATGGTGTTAAACGTTGTATACAACCAATCAAAAAGAAGTGGATTGGTCCAGCCATCCTCCTGTCAGACTAGCAGCGCTTTGTGTAAATTAGCAGATCTCCTCAGAAAGATAGTTCAATACTGTGTAGTGTAGTATACTGTAGTATACTGTGCAGGGCTCGACAATAACTGTGCGATGGCCCGACGACGCTGAACGACGCTCGGGACAGTAGACGGAACGCTCACTTGCCCGATCGGGCCAGTGCTGTAGGGTATGCGATATATATCGTCTATGATATCATAATTGTTGATTTAACGATCTGAAAGTATCAAGTTGCCTATGTCCCTCACTTTACAAAAACCAAACAAAACACCCAATGAGTGCACATATGCACTACGTGATGTTGTCTAGTAGGTTAGACTAGTGCGCGTGCATATTTAATGTACGCTTTCACTGTGTGATTTAGCCTACTAAAATATCTTTAGAATGCCCCCAGAATTCAAGATATGGGGCAAAAATGACCCTGTATATCTTTCATATTTATATTATTTAATATAGTTAACCAATATTAAACAAACAGCGCCGTTTTTGTCCAAATAAGAGCGTGATTACAAATGTGATATTGATTTTATACAGCGTACAGTTAAATGAACAAGAACCTAATATCAAATGACTTACATTTTAGACACCAAATCGCTTGTTTCTCTCTATTTCGCCTACGAAAATAGTTCCAAATTCCACATAATTGTTTTGCATCTCTGAGCAACACTTCCTGAATGAATCAGCCGCTTGAATAATCGGTTGAATCTCAATTACATTTGCCGCCACCTACTGGCGGGTTTAATTTCACGTTTAAAGTGTCTTTCCAGTTTATAAATAATTTCACATTCTCACACACACACACACACACACACACACACACACACTCTCTCTCAAGCAAAAATGTAGCACCTCTGTTCAATTTGTAAAAGTGCCTTTTAAAATATTTATTCAAATAATTACTTTAAAATAAGTTGAGCTTCAGCTTGGTTTAATATATATATTATATATATATACAAATGTCTTTGGTCAAATTAAGCTGCAAAATAAATAGTTTATCCCTTTAAATGCAATGGATTTTATCAACAAAAAACTGGCAAAAAAAAAAAAAAATTCTCAGGTTTTTTTAATTGGAAAAAAAGGGCAGATGACCATAATTCAAATGGATAGCTTTAAAACCATTCAAGGTATGACTTTGACTAGGATATGATTTTAAAGCCTGGTCTCTTCTATCCATTGATACCAAAATCTCAATTTTGAAATTTGGGTCAATGTGACTCATTTTGCTGGATCAGGTCACATTTGTATAGAAGTAATGGGGACACAGAGGACAGTCAGAGCATTAAACTTCTATAACCCATGTTCAGAATTAACAATAGGTATTTTGAAATTTTTTTGGTGTTATTCTGCTACCCCTGTTTGATTTCCCATTTATCTGAAGTGTATTTTGAGTCTTCTGTTGATGTAAAGAGAATATACTTCATTAATTTCATTAATGAATAAAATACTGTTTTAGCCATACCAGTAAAATCACAGTAAATGTTGGAAATATAAAAATAAAAGTTAAAACTACTTAATTAGTAGCAGTATACAACAATAACCAGCAATATATATTGTAGTAATATTGTCCTAAAATGTTTAAAACCATGCTGTAAAGAAAAAGGTCTTCTTTATTGTGATGACTCTTCCTGCCTGTCTTACGATGGTCCAGCGCCGGTCTGCCAGTGCTGCTGCGGGAGGAAAATTCTAGTTTACACGGGGAAATCAACACCCGCTTTGATGTTCTTACAGACATTTATTAACTCAAAAATATTTATACCTTGCAAATAACATTTGTATTTAACAAAACAGGCTATTACATTTTGAAGTATACCTACCAATTTAACATACTCCAAGCAGTGAAGGCGTTTCACAAAAACCTAGGGTATGGCATGATTCCTTTTGGGCTGGCCATACAACAATGACATTCCCAAGTAAAACATATTTATCTAAACAAAATGTGGACAAAAATCCACCAGACTAAAAGAATGGACATGCACATCGAAGAAATCAATGCAAATTCTGAAACAGCCCTAACCAGATACAACAGGACACGACATGATAAAATGTATCTTTTCTATGTTAATCAGAGTTTTTTGTAGGCTACTAACCAGCCGCAACAACAATTCGCAACAAATCTATTTTACAAACAGTTTAACCTCAATTTTATGATGAAAATTTACCACATTATTAATCTCCAACACGCGTTCACTCAACACAACACACGCAGCTGCATTTCGAAAACTTAAAAATGCTGACTTTAGAGAATGCATTCATGCATTGGAGATTAATATTTTGTAAATAAAGTAGTAAATTATTTTTGTTTTTTGTGCAAACAAATCACTTGTATCACTTCATAAAATTGAGGTTAAACCACTGGAGTCACATGGACTACTTTAATAATGCCTTTACTACCTTTCTGGGCCTTGAAAGTGGTAGTTGTAGGCTGTCGAAAGCTCTCAGATTTCATTAAAAGATCTTCACTTGGGTTCCGAATATTAACAAAAGTCTTAAGGGTTTGGAATGACATGAGGGTGAATATTTAATGACAGAATTTTTGGGTTGAACTAACCCTTTAAAAGTGAAAGAGGCTTGCATAATGGTTCATTGTTGAATTTTTTTGCAAGGACGGCATCAGCAAGAAAAAGCTGCAGATTAAACAAGATTGAAGGGAAGAAAGAAACGATCTTCAAAGAGAAAAAGATGGTACAAGGATTTTGGGGATACCCATCAACGTGACATCAGATCAGATTAAACAAAACAAGGGGATTATTAGAAGCAAGACAACTCGTAATGGCGAGAGAATTGATAGTATGTCAATTTTGATGAAATTCGACAAGGAAAAACAAACATCCAAAATATACATTGAATACAACTATGAGATAGGACATATATATATATATATATATATATATATATATATATATTCCTCCACCATTTTTAAATGCCACAAATGGACACATAGCGGCAGTGTGCACAGGCAAGCGAAGATGTGCCAGTGAACATGAATATGGAAAGTGTTAAAGAGGAGCCAAAATTAAATGTTGCAAAATTAAATGTTGAGTGGAACACTGTTTTGTTTTTCAAGGGTGTGAAGCCAGTAAGAAAGCTACAGAAGTTCAGATAATTAAATGTTCTTAAGGGAAGCAGCCAAGAAGTTATAAGCAAACCGTCTCATACCAAAGTCTCATACTGAAATAGTAAGTTCAGAAAGTAATAAAATGAGATCATGTAAGGCATGTAATAAAGTAAAGGAAGACACTGATTGTGGGGAGAAATGAGTTTGTACTGTTTATGGATGAAGTCATAAATTGTACACATTAGCACAAACAGACAAGAAGACAGAAAGGGTCAAAATAATAGTTAAAGTTAAAGCAGCAGAACAATTTCTTGGAATCGGAAGAGGTCTAATATGGGAAGTGAAGGAATGTTTAGTTCACAGTCACAACCATGGGGTAATGCATCTTCATGGTAATAGTTATTTTACAGCTGAATGCAAGAAGCCTTATTGGCAATGGTCAATAATTAAAAAAAAAACAAATGTATCAAACACTCAGGAAAAACCCAATATAATTTGTATTCAAAAAACATGTATTCTTAAACCACAGTGGGATTTTATAAAACAAGGTTATACTGCAATTAGAAATTACAGGGGGAAAAAATGGAAAAGGGGGTGTTGTGGCAACATTTCGCAAAAATTCCTGTATTGATAAGTTACAACAAAACAGCTATCAATAATATAGAAAAGGCTGAGCATTTGGCAGAAATGAAAACTCACAGTTCAGAAAACTTATCTGATGTCGCTAAACAAGGTAGGGACAATACTCTTGCACAGAATAATGTAAGGAAAGCAACAACAAGCGAGAGTTTAGACTACTAAACTCTTGAGAGTTGAGATCTACACTCCATGTAGTAAAACAGGAAAAAATTCCAGTGGAATGGAAAGAGTCTCTCATAGTGCCTGGAAAACCTGGAAGCGATGCATCAGATCCCTCAAACTAAAGACCTATAGCACCTATAGCATGAGAAGGAAGGATCTAAATGCAGCATTTTTATTTAAACCAAAACAAAGAGGATAATCCACAACGAAGATCACAGGAAAAACGTTTAGCAGTGCAAAAAACACAAGACCAAGAACTGAACAAACTCTGGGCTATAAATACACAGGGCAAATAAAGGGATCAAGCTAAAGGAAACAGAGGTGAAACTAATCAGTAACTAAAGGAAACAAACTGGCGCACGCTAGGAAACTAAGTCAACTAACAATGGCAGGGAACACAGGCAAACAGGAACAGAACCAAACCAAAAAACACAATGAAACTAAACCTTTCTGTGACAGAAGGGATGAGACTGGGGAGCAACTGGAACAGTGGATTTTTTTTTTTTTTTTTTTTTTTTTTAATTTTTTTACCAGCACCCCTTGCCCATTATTTAGATCCCATACCGCCCCCATATGAATATTAATGCTGATTATTATTCTGTGTTTATTATAATTAGGCCTATTATTTACACTACCATTCAGTGCGGTCAGATTCTTTTTAAAAGAAGCTGATCCTTTCATTCAGCAGGGATTCATTTATTTAACATAAGTGTAATAATTTGATTTACAACGTTTTTTTTTGTTGGTGATTTTCAGTGTTATAGCCTTTGGCGATGTTGAGGTGTCTTACCCCAAAAGTTAAAGATACTTGTTATAAAATCCTGTTTAGATATATCCATAGTGGAATTGAGAGTTTTCAGTTTGTTCTTCCTTTCCTAAATTTTGGGTAAATATTTTTAATTGGCTTTCAGTCAAAAATAATCATATTTATCCCTTAGTTTATGCTACTCTGTCCTGATTACATCTTTGTTAAAGTCATGAGACTTTTGGATGCTAGTAAGTGTGTGGTGTATGATATAGGTATGCCCCATCTTGCACTGTAAATGTGCAAAATGTGCAATAAAAATTTGAAAAAGACAGTAAAGTGTGAAAGATGAGATACAGTGACGTAAGACCTGGTTCTGTGCTGGCTCTCTAGCCCATGGAAAGGCAAACCGGTTATTAGAAAGCTTGCCAGTCGAACCAACTCCAAACCGGCAATAGCACAAGCTCTGAACTAACACCTAGTTCGTTCTGGTGGAAAAGGGGTACCAGAGGCTGGCCCAGATCCCGCTTCAGCTCCGGAGCCGCCAGTTTTGCCCTGCCACTTTTTTCCTAATCTATCTGAGCCTGCCTGATCTGTCCCTCTGGCTCTGCCCTGGCTCCCTGCCAGAACTCCAGACCCACTGGAGTCCCTCCTGGTCCATCTCTCTGGCTCCGCCCTGGCCCTCTGCCAGGAATCCAGATCCGCCAAAGCCCACCAGGGGTGCATTTCCCGAAGCGAACTATGGTCGCAAGTTTAGTCATTACCAATAGAGTTCAATGGGACTTACGACCATAGTTGACTAACAATGCTTTCGGGAAACGTACCCCTGGTCCATTCCCCTGGCTCTGCTATGGCCCTCTGTCAGGACTCCAGACCCACCTGATCCTCCCTGAATTAACCCTCCCATCCCCTCCCTGGACTCCTGCCAGGGTTCTTGACCCTATGAATTTTTGTGCTGTTCCACCGGCACTGGCTTGGCTAGTCCAGCCAGTCAGTCAGAAGGGATACAGCAGTTTGAGAAGTGGGGAATAAAGAGGGGTTTTACATTTTCTATAGAGAAAACCAAAGTTATGTAAATGAAAGTATTAATCTAAAACTATATGGAAGTAACTTGGAGAAAGTTAAAGGGTTAGTTCACCCAAAAATTAAAATAATGTAATTTATTACTCACCCTCATGTTGTTCTACAGCTGTAAAACACAGTCTTCTGAATACAAATTAAGATATTGTTGATGAAATCCGATGGCTCAGTGAGGCCTCTGTTGAGAGCAAAGCCATTCAAACTCTCAAGGTCCATAAAGGTACTAAAAACATATTTGAAACAGTTCATGTGAGTTCAGTGGTTCTATCTTAATATTATAAAGCGACAAGAATACTCTTTTTGTGCACCAAAAAAAAACAAAATAAAGACTTTTCAACAATATCTATATGGGCCGATTTCAAAACACTGCTTCAGTGCTTCAGAGCTTTACGAATCGAATCAGTGAATCAAAGTCAAAGTCACATTATTTCAGCAGTTTAGCCGTTTGATAGGAGATCCGAATCACTAATTCGAAACAAAAGATTCATAAAGCTCAGAAGCTTCATGAAGCAGTGTTTTGAAATTAAACTGTGAACTAACCCTTTAAAACATTTTGTTTTTTAGGAGTAAACTTTGATGCAAGGTTAACATGGGTAGAGCATGTCAGGAATGTAGAGGATAAGTGTAAAAAAGTAATAAACACAATGAGATGTTTAACAGGACTAGAATGGGGAGCAGATTATAAATCACTAATGTATACATATATATATATATATATGTGTGTGTGTGTGTGTGTGTGTGTGTGTAAATTTAATAAGATCAAGGATGGATTATAGAAGTGTGGCATATGGATCAGCAGCCAAATCTGTACTTGTGAGACTTGATGTAATACAGACTAAAGCACTGAGATTATGCCTAGATGCAGTAAAAACTTCGCCAGCGTGTGCTCTACAAGTTAAAGTGGGAGAAATGCCACTGAACATTCGATGTAGACAATTGCTTGTAAACTATTTGATAAATCTATCTAAAAGGACATGGAGATGGTCATCCAACCAAAAGAATACTGCAAGCTAAGTGGGAAAGGGAGAGAGCACAAAAGATAAGTTTTGGGTGGACAGGAGATGCGGCAAGAGATTTGGGAGTGTATAAAAGAGGTCTGCCCAAATGTAATATGGCCTGATACCCCTGTATGGAAGCTAGAAACCATGGAAGTTGATTAAGTTACTTGAAGTCAAAAAAGTAAACAGCAGTACAGATCTGGTAGCTGAATTTTATAGATATATAGACTATAAATACAAAGATTATGTGCAGATTTATACAGATGGACCAAAGGACCCAGAATAAGGAAGGACTGGCTCTGCAAATGTCATTTTAAATCAAAGAGGTGAGGTAAGCAGAAGAACAACTAGTCTAATGATCTGAGTGTGTATACAGTAGAATTATACGCTATCATGATGGCACTAGAATGAATCGGGAAAAACAATTTTAAAAAAAGAAGCTTTAATTGGAAGTGATTCAGTGTCTGCTCTATACAGTCTCATGACAGGTATGTCCAATAGTCATCAGGATGTATACAATATTGAGAAATTATGCAAGAATAAGACAAAAATGCTCTTTGATACAACTGATTTGGATTCCTGCTCATATTGGCATTATGGGTAATGAGAGAGAGGACTGAAGGGAAGAGTATAATATGGAAAGAAGCCATTAAAGAATGGCAATATCAGTGGGACAGGAAGACTAAAAGGAGACATTTGTTACTGTATGTTGTTCAAAATAAAGTTGGTGCTGTGAAGAATAGGGGAGGGAATAGAAAAGAAGAAAGTGCTGAGAATGAACAAGGCAGAAGAAGTATTTGCAGTTTTTTTTTTTAACAAGGACTGATGAGGAGAATATGATGTAATGGACATTACAGAAAAATAAACCCGGAAGATGGCAGTAGTGCAACGTTAATGAATGCAGGCTGCCGTTAAACCCTAAAGAAGAAGAAGAAGAAGAAGAAGTCACCATTAGCGTCCGCCCCCAAGTCAGCGTCCAGTTTTCTGAGCTGAGGTAAGTAGTTCACGGCGCTTCGTTATACAATTATGAAAACACAGTTAGTTTAAGCAACATTTTTCCGGGTCATTTCTGTATTGTTTTTAACGGGTACAACGCTATTTGTACGTATTTTCTGGCTGTCCCGTTACGGTCCGTGTACCTTCGGATAATTTGTTTTCTTGTTTTTGTCTTTAACTGTCTTGATTTATTTATCTTCGACCCTTCTCATAAACATTAAAAAAAAAAAAAAAAAAACTAACCTCATGTCGTTTTTTCATAATTTTATTTTTGTTTTCATCACACTTTGTTGTAATGCACCAAATGGAAATACAATAAATCCAAAACCTTTTTCCTAACGAGCCTACTGCGTTTTAGATTATGGGAGGCATTTCAGTTTGGGGAAGTTCCACTCAAAAAAAAACAAACTTCAAAATCACATTTCAAATCACAAGTAATAAAATCCGTCAGTTTGACCGAATGAGCTGTAAAATTTCCTTAATGTAATTTATTTACAGACGTCAGTAAAGCTTAGTATTTTAATGTGAATGGTATAACAAGAATATCTATGGCAAGAGCTCTTTTCAGTCGCTGCCATTTTTTCCTCCTGATTATTTTCTTTCCTCTCTCTCTCTCTCTCTCTCTCTCTCTCTCTCTCCTTTGTATTCCGCTGTAACAGTGTGAAAAGAAAAAAAACATATACTGCGCATTTGTGGTAGTGATGGGAAGTCCGGTTCTTTTTCGCGAACCGGTTCTTTCGGACAGTTCGTTTCAATGAACCGGTTCAAAAAACCGGATCACCGGTTTCGTAATGACGTCATTTCTATCTTCTAGATGCATTAAAATACATTCAAATAAAGTAATCTGTAATCATAACTTAAGTTAAATAATAATAATTGTCATTATCACTTTCCAGTAGTTTTGCTGATCTAGAGCATTTGTGCTCAACGCATTACACATGTAAAGCCACGCAAGGGACCGACACACTTTAGCAAGCTTTCACTGACTGACCTTTAACGTTTTATTTGTTGCCAAATTCACCCCCTCATTCAAGTCCTCGGTCCACCCGTGCTCATTAGGGCTGTGAATCTTTGGGTAGACAGCGATTCAATTCATATGTGTTCGATTCGATTCAAGAACGATTTTTGAAAATTCAGACCGATTCGATCCAAATTGATTCACATTAAAATTCGATGCGATTCGATTAATTCAATTCGATTCTGCATTTTTATATGCATTCATAGGGTTATTAAAATGCTTCCCCCATTGTGTCTTAGTCAGGGTGCGAATTACACAGCGGCCTTCAGGAGGTCAGAGAGTAAGGGCAAAAAAAAAACTTTTGTCCATTGGTTCATGTTAGTTATAATGATGCTACATAACTTTATTTTAATAGCCTAAAAAATGGCATTTGTGGAAATTTACATAAGCCAGAATTTTAAAAGGCTTTAAAAGTATTGTTAGTTCATGTTAACTATAGTGCAGGATAGTGTTAATGGCTACACAACCTTATTAAAGTGTTCCAGGTACATTAAACATACTAATGCTTACATGGAGAGACTACCTTAGAATATGCACTTTCCCAACTAATCCTAAACTAACTTTTCTTCACGGAATAGTTATAAAAGCCCTCTTGGTTCTCTTTATACTGATAATTTTCCTTACGATGATTCTGAAAGAAAACGCGCTGGGTTTCTACTGTTGCTATAGTAACATTAAGTTAAATTTCATTTATCATTAATTGGAACTGTGCGTATGAGTCACTTACATTATGTGTTTGCTCCGTCCATGCAATAAATGCGCGCCCTTGAATAAACGGGGTTTTACGTCCACTGCTCAGGTAATGTCAATGGTATGACCCACTTCCGTAAAACTTTATTTAAAAAGCGTCTTATTTCAACGGTAGTGACCACGCAATGACTTGGCAGCTTTATCAATGGCTTGATCGGTTTGACTCAGGAGGACTATTGCTGTCTCAGTAGAGTTGTCATCTGCTCATGTGAATAGCAGTAGTGGCCGTCCTGAGGAGAGCTCAAACGTGGGATTCTCAATGAGAGCTATGGACAGAGCGCAATCCAGTGTGAGGCGCTAAAGAGTGCAGCGCGTGTCTGTGAGGGCACGAATTACGGCGCACAACGTCTCCCATCAATTCGCGCATGTAGTAATTTAATGTTTATATATTTTAAAGCACTGCATCGCGATTAATCCGATTCTTAGCATTTTACATCGATCACTGACCGAAATTAACGATTCACGATTCAAAAAACATGTTTCAAGATCGATGCATGTATGTGCATCGTCAGGATTTGTAATAGATGCATCGAGAAAACGAGTGAATCGTTACACCCCTAGTGCTCATAGTATCATCAGTTATCCGAATGAAACAGTTTAGTTCAGACGCGGTGCTACCACGCATGCTCAGTATCTCCAGCTCATCGGTTCTCCGTATCGAATGTGTCCGAAATAAACGGTTTTCGGTTCTGTACTGGTGACTCGAGAACCGCTGTAGCAGTATGTGTGCTGAGCTCAGAACTGCTGTTGACAAAACTAAAAAGTCAAAGCATGTATCAAGTATATTTAATACGTTTCTACTGTTTTGATTAACACATTATAAACATTTTAAACACCTTGCAAAAAATTACGGATTTATTTAATCTTACTTAGAAATTTAATAAACTGTTCTTGAAAATATCATGCATTATTGTTAAAACAAATAAATGTATGGTTTGACAGTTTTACAATCCATTCATTGTGTTTCCAGTCTTTAAAGTAATAGGCCTACAGTAACTGTGTGATAAACATGTTTCCAACAGGTTTTATATTGTTACACTTTATGCTCATCCTTCTGAAGAATTACACGCATGCTCAGCTCATCAGTTCTCAGTATTGAACGTGTCTGAAAGAAACAGTTCTCGGTTCTGTACTGGTGATTCGAGAACCATACATTCGGTTGTACACGCATGCTTAGTATCAGCTGCTCGTTCTCATCAGTTCTCTCAGCACAGCATGTCTGTTCATGCGTTCATGTGTTTGAGTTACTGGAGTAACTATACTCCGGGATATTAGTTTATTTAGGGTCAGAGGGACTTTCAGGAATGTCCGAAAGTAAGTAACTTTTTTTGTGGATCGGTGCTTACTTGAAACGTGAACTGTTTGGAACGATTTAGTCCGACTTGGTGAACTTGGTGAACTGGTGAACGATTCATTCGCGAACCGGACATCACTAATTTGTGGTCTGCTCTCCCGATTTAATTTACATATTCCATGAATAATTTACTGGAATCCACTAAGAATCTCTCTTATTCTCCCTAAATCCTCATGTCTCTTTCCAGGTTTGTTTTCACACTGATGCTTAAATGTAATTGTCTCCCCTTTTCACTTCTAATCCCTATATTATCTGTGTTCACTGGAACGTTTCTAAAGCAGGTAAAATAATATTTATTGTCTGTCAAAATGACAGAAATCACTTTGAAATATTATCATTCAATGTTCCAGTTTTTTGATTAAGGCAATGTATGTTACATAATATGCATTCATGCAGAGTGTGGAAGTATTAGCGCGCTTACTGCAAGACATGGAGGCGCCGACGCGATCACTTGCATTTTTTTCCTGATAACAGTGGAAACAACTTAAAATACTGTCATTTTTGGTCATACAGATAAGAGTAATGCATCATTCAAAACTAAAGGTACTTTTATTTGTGTAAACTCAAAATAACAAGAAAACATTGTGCCTTTTGTAAAATAAAGAAAACAAACAGGATGCGCTTCCTGCCATCTCGGTCTCTTACCAAAACTCAGTGTATACTTGCCTCACAAATATATGAGATATATATCTATAGAAGGCTTGAAATGTCAAGCAATTGTTAACCGGAAAACAAATATAATGTAATCCGTATGAAATGTGTGTAGTACTCCTGAAAAAGGGGAGAAATAATAAAAAGAAAGAAAAGAGACAGATGCAGGCTTCTTCAATGATAGTTCACAATTAATGTATTTATTGTTTTTGTTTTTTTCACAACTTATTTTCCAGAAACATAAAAATGAAACTGCATCTTTACAACTACTTTTCTCCAACTGTACTTCCTTACAATAAAGGTAATGTATAAACGTGTCTTGTTAGAGTCATGAATAATTCAATTAAATCACAGGTGCATCCACTGTTGTGGAGATGACGAGTCAGCAGCGTCGACTTGTCAAAACTAAAATATTTAGTCTTCTGCTGTTTTTTCACATTCACATTTTTTGACACATTCATAATCATTACATTTGCCAGTGCGCTGTGGCAAGCTTGAGTGCTGATTAGGCTAAGAAAAAGTTTTACCTGTTCAGCTAATGACGTTTAATATCCCCGACAAACTCTGTAATCCCATTTAGCTACTTATTAGCAACCACCTTTTTCAAAACAATTAAAAGCTTTAAAAAAAAGAGGGTGTTACTGATGTATTTTATGCTATAGAATAAAACGTGAAAATATGTAACCAAAAACTGGACTATGTAACCGGAAGTTCTAAAAATGCTAACTTGGATCTGGGTTTTGGCCTACAAAAATGTCATCCCTGCAGCACTCTATTCAATTTCTACATGTTGGCAGTAATGAAGCGTTTTGCTGAATGGTCAAACAAACTTCAAACATCGTCAGTTCTTCCTCAGTTCTGCGCAACAGAATAATGGGAGTTATGCACAACAAACTTCCATATTCTGTAAAACAGGTTGCATCACTTCCAGCTCAGGTCTTTTATATGTGCTTTGTAAATATTGAGCCGTTTTACTCAAGATACCTTCAAAAGAGTGAGCAAAGATGAGCATAATCGATGTCCATCACATGCAGATTGATATCTAAAAGTTTTTTTTTGTTTTTCTTCTTATCACTAACATTTAGATATTTAAATCAAATAAAACACCCAACTATAAAAAGAGCTCGGTTAGCTGATATCGCAAAGTACATAGATAATCGCCGCCAGTTCTTGCTTCCTTCTTAGCTGGCAAGTATTCAGTGAAGTGATGGATGCTCATGAGTGTGTTGTCCATGTATTTAGTTCTAATGTTCCAACCGACAGCCAGCCTAAGTTTTTGACGGACGCGATAACGCGTGTGAGGGGTGAAATGTTTGATTTTTGGGTAATTATAAAACATGCTGGAGACGTTCGAAATGCTTTTTGTGTAGTTCATTATTTTAAGGAATGAAGTTCATTTTGTGGCTTAAATAAATTACATTTCTATTGGCCCGGTCAGGCCAGTGGTTCAAATTTTGACTTGCCCCACAACAAAAAATTAATTTATTAATAAAGTAAAAGAAAAGAAAATGGGCCTATAAAATAAGCCTAGTTATTGCTTTTGTTGTTTTTGATACATGTAACCTTAACCTTTCCACACATAAGTTTAAAATATTCTGTCTGAGCCCCCAGCGTGAGTTTTTCGAGGCGACCGTTATTTAGAATGTATCACTTTATTGTTTCCATGGTGACACGTCATTGCTTGTCACGTAACACACTGCAGCGCTGTATGACTGATGATTTGCTCTTATTTCATTTTTCCTTTTTTATTCAAAATATTCGCAAATTTGTTAACTATAGCATGAAATATCTGATATTCCGATTGTCAAATATGTGCAAGTGGATGTATTTTGAATGCTTATTTTCTTCATTCAGTTCTAACAGCTCTCACTGCTAGCAGAGCCATAGACGTAAAGGACTTTAAGTGGGACACATGTTTTAAAAAAATTAAAATGAATATTTAGCTGGATTCATCCTAGATGAACTGGTCTAAGAAAGCCAAATTTTGAGCAAATACAGCTTTATTAATTCATGCGCATCCATACTGTAGCTTTCTTCATAGGCAGCCAAATGAAACAGGTTATAGTATACACAAACCGGATATTGTAACACGAGCGCACAAGATACGTTTCACAATAAATATATAACAGAATATAACGGCTTGACAGTAAACTGTTTTTTTGCAGTGTCTTCTTATTAATGTCCGTTAAAGCAAGACTATGTTAAAAAAACAAAACAAACAGCCACTGTGTCCAAAAGTGGGAATTGAGATAACAGACACAGCAATGCATCATGTTCTATGAGGTCATTATGTTTAGCGTGATCCAGGGGATTAAAATCTATATTTCAGACCTAGTGGAGTAATATTCTATTACTATTATTCCACTAGGTCTGAAATGTATTGTACGTTTTAAAAAAAAAACCTGGATCACGCTACAAACATTGTGATCTTAACTTTATTTATTATTAATTTATTAATTTACTGTTAATAGTAAATATGTAAAGCTGCATAAAATGGAAATACTCAATAAAGTAGGCTAACTACGTTACCTCAGGCCACGTACACACTGCAGCTAAATTCGGTTGTCAGTTCACCTTTTAATGCTTAATCGCGTTCTGTACATACACAGTTCAGTAAAATACGGGATTGACAACCGCATTTACAGAAATTATATGCAGTGTGTACGGAACCGAACTGAACAACTAGTTGTTAATGACATTTTTTAACGTTCATCGGACACTTGTTTCTCTTCTGTATGCACGGTGAATCACAGGGAAAGCATGAGCCTTGACTCGTTTGTGTTGCCAGATCTTGCTAGAAAAATCAGCGAACAAGAATAAGCCCATAATAAACCGAAATAAATCCAAATGCTTTATGCTAAAATAAGACCAAAATATCACAATTCATGTCTGCTCACTTCAATAACTCCATAAACCCGTTTGCTTTATATGAGACAAGCCTAAACAACAAGCCCAAAACGCTTTTAATGAGTGACCATGGCAACACAGAAAGAGCATGTTCTATGTGAAACAGGCTGTACAAGCATAAACAAAACTGGACGCCTCCGTCAACTGTGTTAGTGTGTTTAGTTAAATTGCTGAAAATAAGGAATGTTTTGTCACTGTAATTACTTTGGTTACAATAACGGATACCAAACATGAGACGCCAGAACATTTCTATGGTTTCCAAGCTGTCGATCATCACATTTTCAAGAGTGAGTCATTCCGTACACACATGCAATGATAATTTAGGGGATTCACTCCCGCCTTTAAATGCGGTTGTCACTCCTGAAACTTACAGTGTGTACGTGGCCTCAGATGTGTACGTTAATGGTTGGATTCCACAACTGATAACATAAAACTTACTCTGTTACGAACGTAACCTCGGTTCCCTGAGATACGGAACGAGTACTGCGAATGGGGAAAAGCTCCTTTTTCCTCGATGCCAAAGCCTTTTTCAATAGCGCAGTGTAACTGCATGGCCATTGGTTCAAACTGGAAAACTTTTTGAACCAATGACGGTGCGGCGTAGCTGCGCAAGCCTATGGCAATGCAGCGCACCAAAGCCCGCCAAAATGGGCGGGGCGTCTGGCTATATAAGTGGGCATTTTGCAATAGGATTTCAGGTCATTCAACTGAAGCAATGACACTGAAGCCGCAGCCTCACAGCACAGCATAGAACGCATACCGAGAGGACCCGAGCATGCAAGGTCGGAACGTCCAGGTTATAAAATCTGACAAAAGTGGACGGCGAGGACCAGCCGGCCGCCTCACAGATGTCTTTGATAGAGACACCAGTAGACCAGGCCCACGAGGAGGCCATACCTCTAGTGGAGGGGGCTCTTACTCCGATGGGGCAATCAAGGCCCATAGAAGAGTAACATAGAGCGATAGCGTCGACTATCCAACGCGAGAGTCGTTGCTTTGAGACCGGAGACCCTTTGGTGTGGCCGCTAAAGCAGACGAAAAGCTGGTCAGATTGCCGAAACGGCTGTGACCGCTCAATGTAGGTCCTCAATGCCCTTACTGGGCAGAGTAATTCCAACTCTCGCTCGTCCGACGAGGGAGGCAGCGCTGAGAGGGAAATGACCTGTGCTCTGAACGGGGTCGAGAGCACTTTAGGGACGTAGCCATGTCTGGGCTTTAGAATGACCTTTGATTCGTTGGGCCCAAACTCAAGGCATGCAGTGCTCACGGAGAGGAGAGCCAACACGCTTGACCGATGCTAGTGCAAGTAGCAGAGCAGTCTTGAGCGTTAAGGGCCGAAGGTCAGCTGATTGCAGCGGCTCAAAGGAGGGGCCTTTGAGTGCTCTGAGGACCGTGGAAAGGTCCCAAGTGGGAACAGTAAGAGGACGTGGGGGGTTTAACCGCCTAGAACCTCTCAGGAAACGCACAATGAGGCTGTTTCGTCCCACTGAATGGCCAGCAATTGGAGCGTGGAACACTGCAATGGCTGCTACGTACACCTTGAGCATGGAAGGGGTGAGGCCCTTGTCCAGACGCTCCTGGAGAAATGACAGTATCGGGGATACGTCATTCAAGAGGTCGATCTCTGCCTTTCTGAAGATCTCCCAGATTCTGAGAACCGTCTGGGGGTGGAGCATCCACTCGTCCGAGGGGACATTGCTCCGAGATGGCATATCTTCTCCCAGATTCGTTTTGCAAGGCCTCGGCCCTCGTGACAAGGGGTTGAATAACGTCGGATGACAGACCGCTGTTAAGGGGCCTGAACACTGACGAGTGTGGAAGAGGAAAATCGCTCTCTTTTTGAGAATGTAAAATATTTATTGTTTGCCATAACAACACTTGGTCCCCAGCACCCGGAACTGAACAGGGTGGCGGGGGAGCTAGGCGAGAGCTTTTGGGGTGGTCCGGCCGCAGCTGCCCCTTCCTCTTTCTTCCCGTGGGATCAGAAAGACCTTGGAGGCGTCGGGTCCAGCACAATCCTTGGCCGGGGGCCCTGGCGTCTCGGGAAGGTAGAGCGCCTAGCAGTGCGAGCTCGCTGGCGCTGCTCCTTAGGGGGCACTGCCTGAGAAGTAGAAGGGGCGGGCTTGCACTGATGCTGAGTCGGCGCAGTCCTGGGGCGACTCTAGGCTAAGCTTGAGAAAGGGAACATATATAGGCTAAGACAATACAACATTTACTGTAGGTGTCATAAAATTTACTGAATGAGAAATTTTCTATTGCGTTTCTGATTTGGCTGTGAGATTCGCTAATTTTGGGTGCGTAAGATGTGATGGATTCTATTGTCCAGTTGGCATTTTCACCCCAAAATGGCGGCCGCGCTACCAAAGTTACCCTAAAAGCATCAGAGTTTCGCCTCTTGGGTTCTATACTTGCGTTACACGTCAGTTAAACATCCTCTTGGGTGGTCCTTGGCCAATAAAAGCTGCGATAGAGTCTAGACCTTCTGCCATCAGTCTGAAGGTCTGACTACGCGAGACTACAAATTCATTGACTTTTGAAAATCAAGTTAATTTTTTACCAGGAAAGGAGTGGTTTTGATGCACAAAGTTTTTTTTATTATCTCTTATAACAAATATCTTTTATTTACACCCATGAAAATGCAGATCTTGTGGTAAATTATAGTGAAAAATTGCCTTTTAAAACTATTGCTCCATTATTACCCCATAGCAGATTTTGACTTGTATACAAACCATAAACAAAGCAGAGCTTGCTTACCATTTTGAATATCAATAATATTGATCACTTTCTTCATTCCAGATGGCTCATATTGTTATGAAAATATTTGTGTATTGGAATGCTCAGGTAAGATGACGTAAAATTAGAACAGCCTCCTATCTGTGTCATCTTGATTTCTTTGCTCGCTTCTGTCACTTTCGTTTTTATTCTTGGGAACTGACCTGTTCGCTAAACTGTACAGCCAATCAGATTGATCTCTCTCACTGACTGCCCCACTGCAGATTCAACATGCTGAATTCTGCGAATTGCCGTCGACGCGAGCCCGACTAGAGCCGACACGTGGAAGACACCGCAGAATCTAGCCTGACAGGCCCTTAAGGTGGGACTTGTCAGTGTGCTGTACTGACTCTTATTCTGCCTGACAGAAATACTGAAGATGGAGTGGTTTGACCAATCAGATGAAAGGTGCCCACATGTGCGAATTAAATATGGAAGCTATTAACCAATTTGTAAACCACAAACGAAAAAAGAGAAATCGAGCCGAAATCTAATTTTTCATTTGTTAAAATAAACAAAAACACAAACCGCTTTACCATTGCAGTATTCTTTTTCAGATAAGATTTCAAATGGGTAAAACGTACATGGACTAGGGCTGGGTAAATCGATTCTCATTTTTATGAACCGATATTGATTCTTACATCCCAAGAATCAATTAGTCTATCCTGTTTTCAGTTGATGAATGAACAGAACATGAAACACGCCTCCCATCCAATAAATCGCAATAATCTTTGTGCTTTGTTACTTTTGATATGAAGCAGAGTCTCAGATTTCAAATGATGTCCATCTTCTTATGAGATAAATAAAAATAAATACCGTTTTGGTGCTGTTTAATGTGGTGTGACAGATCGCTGTAGTGCAGCTCAGTTCAAGAGAAGCGGCAGCACAGAATGCATGGGAACTGATCATCTCCTCCACTTTAATACCAGTTACAGTGCAAAATAAACATTAATAAACATCTGAAAACATGTTAAAAGATACAGTACAACTTACCGAAATCCTTATCATGTCTCACGTAATCGCTCAATCAGTGTTTCAACCGCGGAAAGACATCAAAACAGCTTGTAAACTGTCATATAACATCACATTTACATAAGAAAAACCATATTTAATGACCATAAACTCATTAGTCCGCTAGAAAAATGAACTCTAGTGAGGAGCATTTTGATAAATATATGCACCACATTACATATTCATTATAATTTTTAATGTTCTTCAATATTTAATGCATGTTTGAATAAATCAGTTATGGCAGTCACAATTTAAATGTTTATATTTCAAAAAAACGAATTGGAATAGAAATATGATTATGTAATTCTAAAGTTAGTATTATAACTTTATAACAAAAACATCATTGAGTGTAATTTAAGTTTTTGTATATAAATAAGTTGATTTTAACCTTCAATATTATCAGGGTTCCCACTCTTTTTCAGCGATCATTTTCCAGGACTTTTCCACGACATTTTCAATTTTACTATGGCAGGAATAAAAGACAAGAATCACACCCTACAGTAATATATTGCTCTCTAAGTCTTTAAAAGGCATACAGTTTATTGCCATGACTTAACTATAAAATCAGTTTTTAATATGAGCGCTTGATCATACATTATGACTATGGAAACTTGTTTCCGCGACAGAATAAATAAAAAAAAGTCGCAATTACCTTTTTTGTATCTCACTCTTCTGACTTTTTTTCTCGCAATTGCGAGTTTATATCACAGTTATGCAATTTATATTTCTGACTTTATAACACAATCGCGAGTTTATATCACGCAATTCTGACTTTATATAAAGCAATTGCGAGTTTATATCACAATTATGTAAGCTCTGAATTTTTTAGAATTTCGAGATAAGTTGCAATTACCTTTTTTATTTTTTATGCAGCAGCAGACACTTCCATAGTTTATTGCCATGACTTAACTATAAAATCATTTTTTAATATGAGCTCTTAATCATACATTATGACATTGTTCTCGTTACCAGTGTCCATATCATAGCAAAAAATATTGGAACTATTTTAATGTCTTGTTTAACTATTTGAAAATAAAAATATTAGTCAAAGACAAAGTCGATGAACAACAAAGAAACTCATAACACGTAATAGAATATGTGCCAGGTCTATTAGTTATTTCTAGAGATGCACCGATACCATTTTTTGAGGACCGAGTACAAGTACCGATTTTTTTTTTTTTTTTTTTTTTTTTTTTTTTTCAGGTACGATGCCTATACATTTATTAATTTCTTTTCTTTTTTGGTGATGTGGCTGTTTTCCCAGTACAACACAGTGAGACTAATGAATGTAGGACAGCTTCTTTAATTTTATATAATTAATATAATTTAACAACTTCTAATATAATTATGTGCTTGTCACAAACTTAAAGCACAAATTTCACAATGTCCAATAACCTTCAAAGGGCATAATTACCAAAGTCATAATAATAATTAAAAAATCAAGTCTTTTTTAAACTGATTTTACAGAGCATATAACATAACACTGTGAACCAATGTAGAATACAGGACGAGTGTGCAATATGACCATGATATGAAAAATTAAATTTTTACGATATATATGTATATATACATTCGGCATATTTTGTTGTTTTATTAACATTAATGACAGACAAATATTTAATAAGGGCTACTCTTCCGAATCCATGAATGTAATATACTGACACATAACCTGTTTTCACCCACCTGTTTACCTCCACTTAAGCCTTAACCGACTGTATTAATGTGAGATACTCCACACGATGAACTATTTGTGCATTTGACCATTCAGGCGCAAGGAGAACTGATCACGCGCTGTCTGAGAGAACTGGGATCGCGCGCAAGAAAGAGAGAGCGATTCTGGTCTGTCATTGAGCACGATTTGCATGCAGTTCACAATGTGTGTGTTGTCATCAGTAATTCTGAAGTACTTTCACACCCCTGAGGCTAACACTGTTTCTGCTGCTGCCGCTGGTGTCTCTGTGCACGGAAAATTCTGTCAGTTATGTCACGTGAGGTATCAGTCTTTGGTATCGGGGGTATTTTTACGAGTATGAGTACAAGTACATGAGCTTGGTATCGGCCCGATACCGATACCTGCATCCCTAGTTCTTTTCAGTCCCGTCCAATGCTGGTTATCACATGTCAGTCAATATAATTTTGGATTCAATCCCGCATTTAAGTTAGTTAGTCATTCCCAAAACTTTGCAATGTGTATACTTAGCAGCATGAAAAACTTTCAAATTGCGAATGGGTTATATACAGATTTTCCTTTTTTAATCACTGCAGCTGTCAATCACTTCAGCGCAAACTCACAAAACTCCTGTTATAATCAATGAAGCTGGCTACACTGCACAATGAATCTCTTATTGACCGTATATCGCATCAAAATGATTAGTTAGTAAGTTACTGAATTAGCTAACTGCTGCAACTGGCAACACAAGACTAAACATCATCATTGAAAATACTATGTCAAAACATCGCACTTTCTGCAACTAACGGTAATTGTTCTTGGCCAGTAATAAACTTTGTTCTCGACTAAAGAAAAACCTAAGAACTTTAAAAAAAAATAATTTTCAAGGACAACAACAAGATTTTCCAGGACATTTTTCATTTTCTCTAATTTTCCATGTGTTTTCCAGGACTTGAAAGTTCTCTAATTTTCCAGGTTTTCAAGGTTTTCCAGGACGAGTGGGAACCCTGATTATAGTAATGTAAGTACCAGCTTACTCCCTTGTATAGTTTAGAACATTAGTTGAGAGTTTGTTTTTTTTTTTTCCTTGAGAAAATTTGCCATGTACTGTATCAGATATACATCCAAAATAATCAATATCGAATCAGAATCGAATCACAAGCTTGTGAATAGAAATCGAATTGAATTGTGAAAGTTGTGTCAATACCCAGCCCTAACAGCCCTTTGGCATCTGTTTGCAAAAAAAAAAAAAAAAAAAATTTAGCACAGTAAACAATGACGCAATGAACTTGGTTTCTGTTAAAGACCTAAGAGATTTTTTTCCTTTGGTGGTGTTTGTGTATGATTATTCCAATGTTTTTCAAAGTTAATGCTATACGATACTTTAATTTAACTGTGGTTAATGACTCTCATCTCACTAAAGGCTTGTTTTTAGGAGTGTCTATTTGCAGAGCTGCTGAAAAATTTATTTCATGTCAATAGTCCCTATTTTTACTTCATTTGGTATGCTGATGTCGACAGGTCACATGTAAATTGACACTTAGTTCGTTTGATTGATGTCCATAGACTGAGGCAAAGTATATACAGTCTGTAAAAAAAAACACATTTAATGTATTCAACAAAACTTGTTTGTTTTCATCAAACAAAATTTGTTTTAAAGCAAATGAAAACATTTTACATTTCGATAGTTAGAACGATGAACACAAAACATGCTTAAAATGTGTTTAAGCATCAGTTTAATAACTCATTTATTTTTGATTTTGGCAGGTCTTCTCCTCCCACAGCAATTCACCAATAAATGCTGGAATATTCCAATCAGCCTACAAGTAAAGAAGAGTTTATGAAAGAACATGGAGAACAGAAATTATCCTGAACCCTGCAGAATAAAACAGGAAGATATTGAAGAACAAATAGGTTAGTGTTTATTCTTGATTCTTCAGTAAGGTTATAAAACTTATATAGTGGTTGCAGTTAGAAAATCATTAGACCTATGAAATAATGAATATGATGGTTTGAGGTGTGCTGGTACCTGTGGTTAAAGGCATTAATTTTATCAGAGCATATGTCACTAATGACAAAATTAAACGCTAATATGAACAGATACTGTTGTTTTGATTCATTGAAACCAGTTGCTTTAAAATTGCTTCTCATTTCTCTCTGAGTTTTTTATATGCTTTACTGAAAATCAAACTATAGGAACTTATTGTACTGTTTTACTTTCATTTTAGACCTGATGGAGGCAAACAAGGAGATTGGAGAACTGACTGAATTGAAGGAGAAACATCATGTCAAAACTGAAGAAATGTCTTTAAGTGACTCATTGGAAGGAAAAAAACAAAAATGTTTCACCTGCCCTCGGTGTGGAAAGAGTTTCTCATGTGAACAAAATCTTAATTTTCACACAAAATTGCATAGGTTGCCGCACACATGTGATCAGTGCGGAAAGAGTTTCACAATAAAAGGAAACCTTACAGAACACATGAAAATCCACACTGGAGAAAAGCCACACATGTGTGATCAGTGTGGGAAGAGTTTCACTCAAAAAGGAGACCTTAATGATCACATGAAAATCCACACTGTAGAGAAGCCATACACATGTAATCAATGTGGGAAGAGTTTTCTACATAAAGGAAGCCTTACTGAACACATGAAATTCCACACTATGGAGAAGCCACACACATGTGATCAGTGTGGGAAACGTTTCTCTCAAAAAGGAAACCTTAACGAACACATGAAAATCCACACTGGAGAGAGGCCGTACATGTGTAATCGATGTGGGAAGAGTTTTACACATAAAGGAAACCTGAACGAACACATGAAAGTCCACACTGGGGAAAGGCCGCACACGTGTGATCAGTGTGGAAAGAAATTCAAACTAAAAGTAACCCTTAATGAACACATGAAAATCCACACTGGAGAGAAGCCGCACACATGCGATGAGTGTGGGAAAAGTTTCAGACGAAAACCAAGCCTTCAGGATCACATAAAAATCCACACTGGAGAAAATCTCTACACATGTGATCAGTGCGGGAAGAGTTTCAGAAAGGCCGGTGTTTTTAAAGTACATCTACGTACTCATACTAGAGAAAGACCTTATAACTGTGATCATTGTGGTAAAAAGTTTTTTAGGGCAGATGCCCTGAAGGACCATGTGAAACTTCATACAAATGAGAAGCCTCATGTGTGTTCTTTGTGTGGAAAGGGTTTTAGACAGATGGGCAATTTAAAAATACATCTGAAAAGACACAGCGGTGTGAGGGATCATATTTGCTCTAAGTGTGGAAAGTCCTTTATTAGAGATTCTGAACTGAAACTGCACCAGTCAGTTCACACGGTAGAAAAACCTTATGAGTGTTCACAATGTGACAAGAGATTCAAACGGCCAGAATATCTGAAAATACATGAGAGGATCCACACTGGAGTGAAGCCGTATCAATGTCATTCATGTGGAAAGAGTTTCACTTATTTAGGTTCTCTGCTTGGTCATACAAAAAGCACATGTCCGAAATCACAGTAAGTAGTTCATTTTCAGATCCATCCCTTTCAGGTGCGATGCTACGTCCTCACCCAATGTGACCCAAAAACTTGCAATAAAAGCTCTGTTCCATATACATAAAAACAGGACAAAGAAACATAATCACAAGTTGTCACAGTGAACAATGAGTGAGTTCATTAACTAATCATTGATTAAACTTATTTTTAATTATTATTGACCTGTTTTATTGTGTCCTAATTCTACAAAGCCCCTAAATGACTGGTTATGGAAAATATATGAAATGGAATAAAACTACACTAGTTTTGCTAATTAATTGCTACTAGTTTAGTTACACTATACACTATATTGCCAAAAGTTTTGGGATGCCTGCCTTGACGTGCTTTAAACTTTAATGACATCCCATTCTTAATCCGTAGGGTTTAATATTGAGTTGGCCCACCCTTTGCAGCTATTACAGCTTCAACTCTTCTGGGAAGGCTTTCCACAAAGTTTAGGAGTGTGTTTATGGGAATTTTTGACCATTCTTCTAGAAGCGCATTTGAGGTCAGGCAGTGATATTGGACGAGAAGGCCTGGCTCGCAGTCTCCGCTCTAATTCATCTAATTCAGGTGTTCTGTTGGGTTGAGATCAGGACTCTGTGCAGGCCAGTCAAGTTCCTCCACACCAAACTTGCTCATCCATGTCTTTATGGACCTTGGTTTGTGCACTGGTGTGCAGTCATGTTGGAACAGGAAGGGGCCATCCCCAAACTGTTCGCACAAAGTTGGGAGCATGAAATTGTACAAAATGTCTTGGTATGCTGAAGCATTAGGAGTTCCTTTCACTGGAACTAAGGGGCCAAGCACAACCCCTGAAAAACAACCCCACACCATAATCCCCCGTCCACCAAACTTTACACTTGGCACAATGCAGTCAGGCAAGTACCGTTCTCCTGGCAACTGCCAAACCCAGACTCGTCCATCGGATTTCCAGACAGAGAAGCATGATTCGTCACTCCAGAAAACAAGTCTCCACTGCTCTATAGTCCAGTGGCGGCGTGCTTTACACCACTGCATCCGACGCTTTGCATTGCACTTGGTGATGTAAGGCTTGGATGCAGCTGCTCGGCCATGGAAACCCATTCCATGAAGCTCTCTACACACTGTTCTTGAGCTAATCTGAAGGCCACACGAAGTTTGGAGGTCTGTAGCTATTGACTCCGCAGTAAGTTGGCGACTTCTGCGCACTGTGCGCCTCAGTATGTGCTGACCCCACTCTGTGATTTTACACAGCCTACCATTTTGTGGCTGAGTTGTTGTTCCCAATTGCTTCCACTTTATGATACCACAAATTTTTATATATTTATAATATATACTAATATTTAGTAGTAAGGAAATTTCACGAATGGACTTATTGCACAGGTGGCAACCTATCACGGTACCACGCTTGAATTCACTGAGCTCCTGAGAGCGACCCATTCTTTCACAAATGTTTGTAGAAGCAGTCTGCATGCCTAAGTGCTTGATTTTATACACCTGTGGCCATGGAAGTGATTGGAACACCTGAATTCAATGATTTGGAGGGGTGTCCCAATACTTTTGGCAATATAATGTAAGTGTTGCGTGCCCCTGAGAAGCTTTTGGGAGCATAAGCATTGAAGTTTTCCATCACAGTGTCCTTTTTGAGGGCTCCATGTTATTCAGTTTGCATCATAATCATTTAATTAATTTGATATCTGAAAGTCATGAAGTATCTGTTGATTTTTGGGGGCTAACCATGTTTTAAATTTCTTGCTAGAGCTGCTTATATTGTCCAATATTGTATAACAATCCAAAATTCATTTCAAATTTGTTCTGCTTAGTTGATTTGCACTATATGTTCATCTGTTTCACTTAATGTAACTTCATCAAATCAGAACAATTAATTTCTAAGGCTGTATACACAAGTCCATTTTCAGCTAAAAACTGAAAACTTTTCATGCATATCGCCGTTCATTGACACAACAATGGCGTTTTTGCCCGGGGATAATTTTAACAATGCTGTCATCTGTACGCGAAAAAACACAAAGGATAAAAACTTTTCAGTTTTAGCACATTGTTGTCGTGTACACGTAACTTCAAACAACATCTCACTACCTCCACAAGCTTTATACAACCAGCAGATAAGCTGGAATAAAGACAAGCAGTTGCAAGTGCAATTTTACAGTAATATTTGTTTCATATTTGTTTTTGGTAACGTAGGGTCTGTGTTCTCGCCTTGCTGTGATGACATCACAACTAGCTCATAGTCAGCGTTGAGGGTTTTTCTATTGAATAACATGCAAATGAACAATTTAAACAAGTACAAACATTACACAGACTATTATACAAAGACATGAAAAGAAATGCACATCTGTACAGTCTGAATAGCTTTCTGGGTTTTTAAGGGCAAGATAACGATATAATGCATTTCTTCTTTTTTAAACATTTACAAAACATGGCTTCTTTCTTGAAATTTGCATTTATGTATATGTATTATAGCCAATAAGAAAATAAAATGAATCAAATATGTATGAGTTGTTTGTCATGTTTGTCATACTGACTTGCACAGAGACCCAACTGCACATTTCCACTGTAAAACAAAATTTTCATCAAGATTTTCAATAATAAAGTCAAGTACAATTGGCCAAAAAAGATGCTACCACAGGAAAGTACCAAAACGTCTCAGGTTACGAATGTAACCAGGGTTACCTGAGAACAGGGAATGAGACTCTGCGTTTGCAAACGCTTATGGGGAACGTCCCGTGACTCGGTGTCCGAAAGCCAACTATCCAATAACTCCAAATCCTATTGGCTGGCGACAGCCTATGACGTCATACAGGCGCGACCCGGAAGTATAAAAGGGGCGCCTGGGGAAACAGTCATTATCCATCGTCTTGAGGGACTGTTCAGCAGGCAGCCCGATGTATGGCAAGGAAACGCAGAGTCTCGTTCCCTGTTCTCAGGGAACCCTGGTTACATTCGTAACCTGAGACGTTCCCTTTCGAAAGGGAACTTCTACTCTGCGTTTGCAAACAATATACCCACGCCGCCATGCTTGAGGAGAATGCCTGCCAAGAAAAATGGCTGAGACAAAGGCTCCAGAGCAGTAGAAACTGCTTGGCAACTCTCCCTCGGGTCACACCAGGCTGTCGGTGACAGCATTCTCTTTGGCCAACAGCCCAAGCTGTACTCCACGAAGGCCCTCCTCAGAGGTCCTACAGAAGCTGCTAAGGCGTCTGGAATCTTAGGAGGAGGCCTGATTAAGGCCTACCACCATGACCAGCTTAGGGAGCTAAGCACTATTACAAACATAACCCTAAAAGGGAAGTACGAAGCTCACCTAACAGGTAGACCATGCAATGGGCACATACTCATGGAAGCCGAGAAGGGGCCTACAGCATGATAGTAGTTATGTGAAAAACAGAAGTCTATACAGAAAGTGGCCCGGTTTTAGGGGCCACCCCCAAACACCTGTCTTGTTTTTCTGGGGGAGACAGATGACTTCAATGGCAGCCTAAGAGGCTGCAATGTGCCCACATGACAATCCACCCAACACAATCCAACAAGCAGTGTACTCAGTAAAAACACCTTTTACTCTTTAAAGCAAGAGGATATGCCAACACACATTAAGGAAAGCCTGGAGGGGCCTATAACCTCAACAGACACGTGGCATCAGCTCGTGGCAGTGTTTAGGCCCAAAGGACGATAAACAACCAGACAAAAGGAGGTTGGATTTATCACTTAGGCCTCTGGCCAACGGAAGTGTATAAAGATAATTTTCAAAGAGAAATACACTCAAACATACTCCAGTGTGTTCAAACCAGGCGGCCCGTAGGCCTAGCAACCTCACAGCGTACACACAGCGTAGTCTCGTGGCCATTTCTAGGAGCACAAAAGATCTTCAGTAAGGTTTCACTACCAAACCAACCTGAGGGGCTAGCCACTCGGAATACTCGGTAAAAAGCACCTTGTCACCCTCACAGTGAGAGGAGTACATGACTGAACTCCACTTATTACACCGGAGGCCGAAGTAGGCCTGCCTTAGTAAACACGTGGCATCAACAAGTGGCTACCATAACCATACCACCCAAAGGCCATGTATTAGAAGTTTCATGATTAACACATGAAAAACACTGCCAAACATCGCGAACAGGCCTGTTAGGGCCTATCCGTCAGCGATGGGTGGCCGATGGTGGCATGGTTTCCCAGGCATCAAGTCGACTAGAAAAAGGAGGCCTAAAGGGGGGCCTCCATTCCAGTAACAGGTCACCAAGTGGATCAGCCTACTCACGGATTAAAAACACAAACTGTGTCATTACGTAAATTAAAAAGGAGGCCTGAAGGGGCCTGCCAATTTAATAACACGTGGCTACAGCTCGTGAATTTAAAGGGAACCAAGCTACAGGGAACCAGCTGTAACCCAAAAAGCTAAGGGAAGCTAACTGCAACCTGTGCTAGGCTACACATTCCAACAGGCAATGTACCCTAAATATATGTGACTAAAGGGAACCAAACAAAGCCAACATGGTCTAAGGGAGGCTATTATAAGCCTACTACCTCAAACAGACACGTGGCATGGCCTGTGGCAGTGTAAACCTGTGAGAAAATGTGAGCACATTACGATCAGTTAAACAGTATAGTAGAACAACTGCTAACTAGAAGGAGGCCGAATATAATAAGGCCTACAATCCGAGTTATAAGCAGTATAACTGTTAACCAGATCACTAAAAAAGGGAGCTAATAGATACCAACTTTCCTCAACAAAGTGGCACTAACTACCCTGAGTATGCAATCCAACAGGTGATGCACCCAGTGACAAAAACCTCAGACTGGGGAATACAAGTCATCAAATACTCAAAACAGAGGCCGTTCTTTCACAGACAAGGGCCTACTGTTATGAGAGCAGGTGCCAACCTGTGGCAGCATAGGCTCACATACAATGTAGGACAAAAGTCTAGAACTCAAAGTAACACAAACTTTGATCTACATGATGTTTTTGAAAAGAAAAACACTTTCTACACAGATCCTCAAATCTGATCTAAGCCCCAGAGGACAGGAGCTAAAAACTAGCAACGTCAACTCAAACTTGATTAAAAAAAATTATCAAGTGGCTCAGAAGAAAGTTATTCCTTTAGCACGAAAGTTCTAGAAAGTGGGGCAAAGCACACACCTGTATAACTTATCCACGCAAAGATAAGGGCCTACCACCTGAGAAACAGCATCAGGGAGTCAGAAAAAAGCCTACAACCTAGCTGTTAAAAAATTCCACCTACACAAGCAAGGTGATAATTGGGCGTACAGCCTAAACAACTCCCTCGGGAGGAAACCAGAACTAGGAAACAAATCCTGAAAGGATAGTAAATACATATGGGGTTACTTCATATACCACACATCACCTAGCTCTAGCCTGGCTGCCAAGTTATAGGCCTATTTTCTTTATTATATACAACAGGCACCATAACAAAAGCCTGATCTCCACTTCTAAATCTCATGATGAGAGAAATAAAGTGAAGCTCAAAGCTGAAAAGTCAGGCGGCCGGTTAGGGCCGCCATAGACATACAAACTGAAGTAATGAGTGCCAACTCAAACTATACTGAAAAATAGCCGAGACGCTACTCAACACAGAGAGAAAACTAAGCAGCAGCCATTTTGTGACCTGCTTAGTCAGTCTCAACACTCCAGTTTTGCCCAAAAAAACCCTTTAAATGCTACATTCTCACTGTTACATTTACTGTGACATGTTCAGGAAATACACAGGAACAACACAAAGTCAACATTTAAGAAATTAAATCTGACCTTGTCTTACCTTTCCGTGGCTCGAAGACCAAAGACTGCTCCTTCACAAACATGGGAAGGAAAACATCCATGGTTCTAAAAGCCCAAAGAACCCTTTTACTATCAAGCCAGAAGGCAGGCCTTCAGAAAAAACTCATCATGGGCCCGGCCGTCAGCCTGACTGTTCAAAGGTGTCAACCTGAACATACACAGTAATTAAAAAATGCCCCGGGAGGCCAAGGAAGAGGGGCGAAGGCAAAAAATAGTATTACCTTCGCCAAGAGAGGGGGATCGATCAGCGGCGTTGCTGGCGCCGGTGATCAATCACCTCCCTCAAATCAACCTTCCTCTTCCTCGTATCCCGCCGCTTCTGCGACTTGCTCCGAGGTGGAGGAGGCGCTCGAGCGGCAACACTAAACCTCTGGCCCTGCCTCAGAACCTCGATTCGAGACGGGCCAGGGCCTCCCGGCTGTCTGGGCCCAGGATCGGACCTGAGTGGTATGCAATTCTTATAAGCTGCTGAGCGCACCTTCGCCTCCCTGAACTTTCCAACCACCGTCTCAACGGAGCCACCGAAAAGTTCAGTTGGCGAAACTGGGGCATCGAGAAAAGAGCCCTTCTCTTTCTCCCCGATGTCCGCAATGTTCAGCCACAGATGCCTCTCCGTGGCCACCATGGCCACCATCGATCTCCCAATCGAGGTGGCCGTCTGCTTGGTGGCCCGGAGAGCGAGATCTGTGGTGCGGCGCAGCTCAGCCACCGCATCAGGGGACAAACCCTGCCCCTGATCCAGGTCCTTCAGCAGGTCAGCCTGGTATGCCTGCAACACTGCCATAGTGTGCAAAGCCGCGCCAGCCTGACCTGCAGCAGCATATGCTCTGCGGTTCAGACGAGATGTTTGTTTAAAGGGGTCTGGCCGGCTTTTAGTGTCGGTGCCCTGCCCGTGACGAGATAGTTGGCAAACGTCTCGTCAATGGGAGGCAGCGACACATACCCATGCTGGCCCAATCCCTCCACAACAGCGAAATTCCCTCGCTGATGTGGATGAATTCTAGCCGAGTATGGGTTCTTCCATGCCTTCTTGATCTCAACGTGGAGATCTGGAAGGAATGGAAGGCTCACTGGAGTTACGGGGTTGTGGTCAGAAAGAAAACGTTCGTCAAGTCTGCCACGAACGGGCTCTTTCCTCACGTGCCCCCACGGCAGCTGCAGCCTGCCGGCGGCGCGTTTCACAACCTCCAGTAACTCGGCATATGCTGGGCCAGGAAGCTTGGAGAAAGAAGAAGACACCACTTCTTCCCCCTCCATTGCCAACTCCTGCCCACGGGGGCTATCAGCCAGAAGAACACTCACTCCCGAATCCGATGATGTCAGGGATAAGACATCATCGTCATCCAGCAGCTCATCCTCGCCAGCTGCCACTGGAGGCTGAGAGACCATGACACCTCTCTCAAACTCGGCAGCGAGCTCCATCTGCGAGCCCCATGAGTGCAGCCGCCGCTCTGCCTCGGCACGAGCAGGGCCGGACCCACCAGGCGCAGATGTTGACGCCTCCTCCCACGAGAAGAGGGCCAGGCGAAAACGGAGCGTTCTCATAGGAAGACGCTCACAATTCACACAGACAGCGCCCTCAAGCACCATCTGTGCGTGTTCTTCTCCCAGACAATAAACGCATAGGGTGTGCGAATCTTCCGGAGTCAAAAACCTCGGGCATGGATCCGCACACTGCCCTCAGACATAACAGAGACGTACTCACAGGATACCAAGAGTATATTTGATAATGGCAATTGACACAAACAGTCCCGAAAGACGATGAGATAATGACCGTTTCCCCAGGCGCCCCTTTTATACTTCCGGGTCGCGCCTGTATGACGTCATAGGCTGTCCCGGCCAATAGGATTTGGAGTTATTGGATAGTTGGCTATCGGACACCGAGTTACGTGACGTTCCCCATAAGCGTTTGCAGACGCAGAGTAGAAGTTCCCTTTCGAAAGGGAACAAATGAATAGCTCTCTTGACACAAATTGCAAAAGCTACATTTTACATCTACTGTATATCTTTTTTAATTTTTTTTAATTTAACAAGATAATGTTTAGCAGGGTATGTTCTATGAATAAATCTAGAAGAGACTTCTTTACGGAAGAATATGAAAGAGGATTAGGGCCAAGCAATAATAAAAAAAATAAAACCATCTTGAGATTAATCTAGTTAAATTTTGAGAAAAAAAGTCAAAATACGTTATTGAGAAAACATTAAATTTCAAGAATAAAGTCATTGTGTTCCGAGAAAATACTTGTTAAATTTCGAGAAAAAAGTCAAAATAAAATGTAGAGAATAAACTCATTAAATTTTGAGAATAAGTTCATTATGATTTGAGAAAAAATTAAATTTCAAAAATAAATTGTATTGCATTTTGAGAAAAACTTAAAAAAAAAAAAAAGTTTGAGAAAAAAAAGTAGAAATAAAATGTCGAGAAAAAACATGCATTCGAACACTGTCATGTTCATACTGATCGCCTCAAACTGGACTGGGAAATTGTGGCTGACGTGGTTGCCGGAGTTTCTGAGTGCCATGTAGGGATTGACAGGAACACTATAGGTCAACACCCGCTCGTACGCAGGTTTATGAGAGGTGCGCAGCGCTTTAATAGGGTTTCAAAGCCACTGATTCTGCTGTGGGATCTGTATGTGGTCCTTAATGCATCTCAGCCCCTTTTTGACGCTATAGATAGTATTGATTTAAAGGTCCTTTAGCTTAAGGCTGCTTTATTACTGGCTCTTCCGACCAGACCAAAGACAGACTGCAGTATGAGCAAATTTTCCAGTCCAATTGATTTGTTATTCCCTTTCTCAAAATGGCTATCCCCTAGCTGAATACGCTGAGACGTTCTTGGAGCTATCTTCATGCGTTTTTAGTGGGCGAAACAGAACTCGAAGGTTTGGATGAACCTCTGTATTAACGTATGCCATGGATAACTAACAACTGCACATTGAAACAGTACATTCTATACATTCAATCTTCTGTTGAGCTGCTCCACTCCTGAAAAGCCACTCATTCTTCCTGTGATCTCGGAATCTGCTCCAGTGAGAGACATTCCAGAGTCTCGTCCCCTCATAGGCACCGCTCCAGAGTCACCAGTCTTCCCTCCACCCAGGAAAGCTGACTCAAACAGCGTGAACCTTATGGCAAAAGTAAGGGACCCTTCCATCACTTCTGTAAAGACGTTCCCCATTCTCCGGTGCTCATCTCCAGAGTCTGATCCCAAGCTGGTTCTAGTCCGTGAGTCCGAGTCCATTCTAGTGTGTGTAGTCTACGAATCCACTTTAGTATGTGAAATCTCTGCATCAGTTCCAGTGAGAGAAAGTCACCATTCCCGTTCCGTAATGGCCGCCATTCTAGAGTCTCATTCCGTCATGGCCGCTATTCTAGAGTCTCATTCCGTCATGGCCACCATTTCAGAGTCTCATTCCATCATGGCCGTCATTCCAGAGTCTAGTCTCATCATGGCAGCCATTCCAGAGTCTAGTCCTCAGCCAAGATGGCCGCCACGTCTGAACCCTCAGCTCAAATGGCCGCCGTGCCTGAGCCCTTGGCCAAGATGGCCGCCACCGCGCCTGAGACTCTAGTTCCCATTCCGTGTCCAGAGATGACTCCCGTCTGAGTCCAGAGATGACTCCTATATCACTGGCCCTTTTCCTCCACCGTTGGCCACTGGCCTTTCGGGGACAGGCTTTTGGCCTTTGGTATGGCCTTACAGTTTCAGCCAAGAATTCTGGCACACACACAAAACAGACACACACACACACAAACACATATGAATATTTCATTTTCTAAATTTGATGGGCATACACTACTAGAAGTGAAATCAGTTAATTTACCTTACTTCAGTGGTGATTTCCTCCTCTTGTAAAGATAGAGGAATTAAAGTGAGGGTAACTTCCTCAAAACCCTTGTTAAGGGTCACTGTTGGCATAGGAATATAAAGGGATGGGACATGATACAATGCAGCAGTGGATGGCCTGCATAGAGATGGAGGTGAAGCAGCGGATGGCCCAGGGAGAGATAGAGGTGCAGCAGTGGATGACCCAGGGAGATGGAGGTGCAACAGTTGACAGCACAGGGAGAGATGGAGGTGCAGCAGCGGATGGCCCAGGGAGAGATAGAGCCGGAGGGGGTCTGTCAGTCACTGACGCTGGGAGAAAGTTGACTTCACTGAAGATGTCCTTGTTGTATGGTCAGATCCCAGTGCAGTGAAATCCCTTCTTGACATTGTTACCCAGGGCATTTCCTGCCAAGGCCATGGTAACAAGGACCCCCCTCTCTGCAGAAGTTAAGGCTGGGACACACCAACCCGACTTCAAAGAACTAACAGCAATGAAAGCCGACGGTGTTGTCGCCTCACGTCGGCTGCGTCGTGGAAAAAATATAAGCTTGAACACACCGAAAGAACTTCAGCCAACTGTCAACTAGCATGTGCGTTCTGTGCCTGCGTATAAAAGAGATAACTGTCTATTTAAGCTAAAACTTAGTAAGCCGACGCACAAACTGCCCGTCGGCCGACCGTCGGCTTGGTGTGTTCCGGGCTTTACAGTCCCGACTGGACTGTTTTCAGGCCTGTTTCGTCTATGTTCCACATGTCTTTTGCTGTGATCCCATGCCTCAACAGGACTGTAGCCAGCTTATCAAAGAATGTTGCCATATTTGTGTGATTAAAACGGGTAGCCCTGCTAAAATTTGTGGCCTGAGGCCTTCTTACTGAAAGGTGTTGGTGCCTCCTCATGAAGTTTGAGAACCAGCTCTCACTCGCCATGCCATTTGCAGCCCACTGTGCCGGAAAAGACAATCCATAAAAATTGGCTAATTCAAAGGCCAATTTGCGTACCTGAAACAATAAAAAATAAGTTAATAATGCAATTGCACTAGAACTCGTGCGATTGAACTCGTTTCATTTTATGATTTAATAATTTCATATTTGACCAAAAAGTTTAAGGCTATTTAACAATGCATTTAAAGAACACATCATTTCTGAATGTTTCTTTGTATGTGTATGTTCATGTTCATGTGTCTTTGCTGGCTTATTTGAGCATTAACATTCTGCTTAACTTGAACTTTTCCTATTGATGCTTTAACTTTTACTCTTCAGTGTATTCCTACTTCTTTTGGGGGGAGCCCAAAGTATAAAGCTGCTGCTTTCCTCACATATGAAACAAGCTTAATCTCCTTTTCAGCAGTAAAAACTGCATTGCAGCCCTTAAAGCCTACTGAGGGCATCAAACTTGAGCCCTGCTCAATGAGGTCTCTTCTCTTCTTCACATATCGGGCCAGGCACGCAACAGAAATGTTTAACTCCTGTGCTGCACTCCTAATTGACCTCCCTTCCTCTACACTTTTTGAGGCCCTCTCTAAAAGATCTGCAGCAACTCCCCTATTTGTACTCCTAACTGAAGCGTAGCACACACACATGAACAAAAATGTCTACAGGACAGTTATACTGTACTGTCACCAAATTCAGTTCATACATCACTGCTCTCCTGCTGGTTATAGGTACTACAACACTTAGTTTGGCAAGTAGCACATAAAGGCCTTCTTTACACAAATGATGTTGGTACACAGCTTACATACTTACAACAGCTTTTGCATGATAATTGTTTACTGAATTTGATGGCATTACAATTTATTTAATATATGAAGTTATTGATTTTATTTAATAATTAATAATCATAAAAGTTTTTCATCAAACTAAGTGTTCCAGTACAACCAGCAGGAGAGCAGTGACTTACGAACGGAATTTGCTGACAGTACAGTGTGTTACAGTGAATTTATTGAGAATTTTTCAGACTTGTCTCTCTGCCACCTGCTCATAGAGACCAATTTATTACAAAGCACATTTGAGGAACATTGTGTTGTTGTAGCTCGTTGTCTAGGTTACTATGATTGGAAGTAGCTGCATTTGTGTTTTAACAACGTTTAGCTCACGAGTTATTGATCCGGGAAGCTCGAATCTGTGAATATATTCCCAACTTTACTGAACTGCTTGACATAAGCACTGACTGTATTTCTTTATATTTGAGTCCAACAAGTTCAAACTCTAAGAGCTGCGCATTATTTATGTGCATTATTAACGTATGGAGCTGACTGAAACACTACTGCCAGCCAGTGGGATATTAAAGAGGAAGTGTTTGTCCGAGCTCACAGCAAGGGAACAATAATATCTTTGCGAGGGAACACAAAAGTTTTGCGAGGGAACGCAAAGTTTCTCAGGGGAACGCAAAAGATTTGAAAAAAAGAAAAAAAACCTTCCATCTCAAATGTTTTTTCCACCAGCACGTCAAATTTCCTCCCTTCTCAATTTTTTTTCCACCACCATGGCCCTTTAGGGGCTCCGTACAATTAGGAGTAGACAGTTCAAATATTACAAACATCAAATGTTGTTTTAATTTGCTTTGTACATTGTCTGAATGTGACTATTAACTTGTGATCTTACATCGTGCAACTAAACATTTGATACGTTGTGTCTCAACTGTACCCCGCTGACCACCTCGAACATTTCTCTAGATTTTACGATGACCTTGCATGACACAAAGTCGTAGAATAATGAACGTCATACCGGTCTGGAAAGACATGAGAGTGAGTAAATGAGAACTTTTTTTTTTTAACCCCAGTACTAGGTTAATGTTCATGTTCACGGTCAGTTCAGTGTGTCTCTAAAGCCAAAATCACCTGACCATTTCTACACCATGTGTAGAAATTCATCAGACTGTATATAAATAACACAGTTTAGAAACATCTTTCACCATCCAGTGCCACATTCAGTAAGTCAACTTCAGTGTATGTGACCACATGATCATTGTAGAAATTAACCAACTACTTATCTAAAAAAAAATTTTAAATTCAGTATTTTTACTTACTTTTTTATTGAAATTGTAAACTTTTTACCTTTTTATATGGTTCATTTTTATATAAAGTAAATACACTTAAATATGTACCCCAAAAATATGTTTTGTCACTATCACAAGAAGGTCCCGGATTCAAGTCCCGGCTGAGCCAGTAGGCCTTTCTATGTGGAGTTTTCATGTTCTCCCTGTGTTGGTGTGGGTTTCCCCACAATCCAAAGACATGCAGTGCAGGTGAATTGTTGACACTAAATTGTTCATTAGTGTAAGAGAGTGTGTGAATGTGTGTAAGTCTGTGTGTGATCCCTGTGATGTACTGGCCTTCTGTCCAGGATATTTCCCTGCTTTTGGCCCGAGATGCTGGGATAGTCTCCAGCCTCCCCATGACCCTACAGAGGACAATCGTTTTGGAGAATCAAAGACGGTGAACTCCTATTACTTATGAATGGGGGAAACTGCAATGCACAATATGGAGGAATACGTTTCACCTTCTAAATAAAAGAGCCAATAAAATCATTGCATCACTACAGCTTCCGTTAGAAGCTGCAGTTCCCATAGAAACACACTGGCTGGTCTAGCCTGAATAAGCTTTTTTTAACTCTATTTTATAGAGTTCATGTTAGATTTTGTTGCTGATTTGAAATATGTAATTTAACTGTGAGTTCTGCAAGCAGTTTTTGAGATTTCAGGATTCCTCCATTCAAGCAAATAGAACTTAGTCTTGGATGCCTCAAATAGCTGCCCAGAGGCGGTGCATATGGCTGCCGAGTGAACAGACTTTCCTTGAAAGGGACTTTGAGAGACTAGGAGAATGGATGGATGATCGGTTTCTGAGGCCTCTAATCAGATTTGAATGTTGAATTGTAAATGTGACCTGAATTTAAGGTACCTTTGTATTCATGCTGAATCACTTGAACGATAAATTAGCCTTGTAGCAAAATAGTTATAGTACTTAAATGTTGTTTGATACTACAATGTGTTGTGCCTTAATTATTTACTGCTGCAGGGGCGTAGCCATCATTTTAGAAGTGAGGGGGACAGAAATGTTGGGTGCAATACCAGTCTTTATCTGACCTTTGTCTAATTGATAGATTTTTTTTACGTCACACGCTAGTAGTAGCTAGCCTGTTATGCTCTCTGCGCAAATATCTTGATTTCAACCAGCAGCGCCCTTTTTATGTAAAAAAAAAAAAAAAAAGAAAAAAAAAAGGCTAGCCCATAGCTTTTTCTATGATGCATTTAATAAAGAAAAACGTCTTAATAAAGATGACAGGACACCATAACTTTTATCGTTTGAAAGAGAACTAACAGATAGGCTAATTAGTTTATGACGATGTCAACATCTTCAATTCAAAACCCAGACGACTCTGACTTGTTTAGAACAGACATCAGCCATACAAGGTAAGCTATAGGCAGAGGCGTAGACAGTATTTTAGAAGTGAGGGGGACAGAGTTTTTTTATTTATTTTTTTGATCTCATCTCTTGCTTTTAATTTGAAATCAATTTGCTTTTAATTAGAAAACAAATACACTGCTGAACAATAACCAATATCTAATATTTTCACAATTTTATGATTGGTTTATGTACTACAAAAACTTGTGCATTAAGTCCTCATGGATTTTATACAATGTAAAAAAACTTTTTTTTTTTCTTTTTTTTTTTTTTTTTAAAATCACAGAATAAGGCAGAAAATACAGTATCAAAAGTTTGGAAATATTACAATTGTAATTGTAGTTGTACAATTGAAATAGGCCTATGTCTTTTCTGCTCACCAAGGCTGGATTTATTTAATCAAAAAATGCAGTAGAAACAGTAATATTGTTAAATAGTATTACAAAGCTGAATTTTCAGCATCATTTCAGTCTTCAGAAATCATTCTAATATGCTGATTTGCTGCTCAAGAAACATTTCTGATTATTATAAATGTTAAAAACAGTTGTGCTGCTTCATATTTTTTGTGGAAACCATGATACAATTCAAACATTTGAGGTAAGATTTAAAAAAAAAAAAAAAAGAGATTAATACTTTTATTTATTTTGGATGCATTAAATTTATCAAAGTGACAGTGACAATAAATGCACATAAATGCTGTTCATTGAACTTTCTATTCATCAAAGAATCCAGAAAAAAAGTATCATGGTTTCCACAAACAAATCATCATATTAGAATGATTTCTGAAGGATCATGTGACACTGAAGACTGGAGTAATGGTGCTGAAAATTCAGCTTTAATCACAGGAATTACATTTTAAAGTATATTCACATAGAAAACAGCTATTTTAATTTGTAATAATACTTCGCAATATTACAGTTTTTATTAAATAAATACAGCCTAGGCGAGCATAAGAGACTTCTTTCAAAAACATTAAAAATTGTCAAATAGCATTGCATTATTCATATATTTTATTGTCAGTAAATACCTTGAGATGGCTTGAAAAACACACATAAACCAGATCTTATTGCAATCGTGTTCCGGCTTCCAGTATGAATGAAACATATATTACACGAGAGTGAGCTATCCATAATGTTTAGATCGCCTCATTTTAGTTCAGAATAAAACGACAGGTCATGCAAAAAGTGCGGGGGACGAATTTACGTTTTATTAAAAGTGCGTCCCCCGCGTTATTCTACGCCCATGGCTATAGGTGTTTAGTCTGGCCCACCGTGGCATAGTAATGCGATATTTTTGCATGTAATATTTGTGAGCAAGGGGTTTTCTGAAACGGTAATTAATTAGAAATAAAATGCATCAAGATATAAATTATTAAATTAGTTGTAAATTAAATCTCTTTTAATACTAATACAAAAAGAAAAGAATAATACATTGACTTGGGTATATAGGCCTATTCATAGACAAATGTCTATGGGCCTATTAGCCTATATTTGCTTTAACGTTCACGCAAGAACTGTCATTCTGACTAGGCTACTCTGACGACCTGAGAACAACAGAGATAAATACACATACTCTTCTGAAGTTTGTAGCCTTGTGTAATTAAAATTGATTAAAGCCAAATCCTACAAAAATAAAAATACAACATAGGCTGACTTGGGTGCACTGGCGCGAACTGCTGCGCGCTCGCGTGTAGGCCTATGTAACTGCAACGGCGAGCCCAAGATTTTCACTTAAAAATAAATAAACAACTGAATGAAAGCGCAGGAGAGATATTTTTCTTTTTTTGAATGTATTTGTGTTCCGAAAAAAAATAAGGTAATAAGGCTTTAAACAACATCAAGGTGAGTAAATAAATACTGAATTTCCATTTTTGTGTGATCTGCCCTAAAGACAGTCACAGAAAAATAGTGAAGGGGTAAATAAACTTTAAACAGATAAAAGACATCGTTTGCTAAGCGACGTAGGCCTATGCAGTGGCTTGTAAACCAACCGACTTCACTAATTTATGAGAAATTAAAAATTAAAGTTTCACCTTAATTGGGGTTTGTTTGTTTGTTTGTTTAGAATCGTAAGGCAAGAGCTGACTTTTTTTGTTATTTTTATCCATAGCTGCCTCTTAGGCTACCATTCCAGGTTATTTGCAAATATGTGATTATTTTTTTAGTTTTTCAAAACGGTTGGTGCTGTTGGTTAATGTTGTAACTGCAGTTTTGTCTTGTTCTTATCTAGTTCTAGATTTATCTACTTGAATTGATATTGTCACGTAATATTGTTATAGAGTAAATAACGTAATTTGAATTTGCCATACCTTGACTTTTAGTGAATTAACGCCACTGTGGGACGGTCCATCATTTTTTCCCTTCCCAAATTAAGCGAGTTAAAAAACATGGGATGATGCGAATTATTCTGGCCCACCCACCATCCACTTTCTGCCTCCGCCACTGCAAGAAACATTTCTGATTATTATAAATGTTGAAAACATGATAACATTCAAACATTTGAGGTAAGATTAAAAAAAAAGAAAAAAGATATTAATACTTTTATTCATTATGGATGCATTAAATTGATCAAAGTGACAGTGACAATAAATGCAAATAAGTGCTGTTCATTTAACTTTCTATTCATCAGAGAATCCAGAAAAAATAAATGTATCATGGTTTCCACAAGCAAATCACTGAAGACTGGAGTAACAATACTGATGTTGTCACAAATGTCATTTTTATTTAAAAGACTTAGAAAAACGAAGAATTTATTGTAAAGTAATACATTTTACTATTAATTCAGTTCTGCTGTAAAGCAGCTCTAAAAAGACAATGGTAGTAATCAGTCATTAATCAGTTGAAGTCAGTTCAGTGTTGATTCAGTTTGGTTCAATAACTGTGTAAAGTAAATCAGTTATGAAATCAGTTCAGTTCAGCTATAAAGAAGCTCTGGAGAAAACAGTTTAGCAGTTTAGCTCTCATCCAATTATTGTCAGTACAGTCAAGTCAGTAATATTGCTGAATAATAGGTGGCCCCAAGTGAGATGAGTAAATGTCTTCTCATATTTAGTCTAGAACTATAATAACCATCATGTTTACACGGTGCACAGCCGCACACGACGCCTCTGAACTCACTCCTGACTTCTCTCAACATGAGGGCAGGAGAGGTGTCAGTCAATAAATGGGAAGATAAAGTAACTTGCGTTGCTTATTTGAAAAAGTAACTCCGATATTTTGTTGTAGATCTAAAAGTAATGTGTTACTTTACTAGTTACTTGAAAAAGTAATCTGATTACTTGTGTTACTTGTAATGCTTTACTCCCAGCACTGCTCACAACAGTAAACATTATTACAAAGCAGCATTTTGGGAGGGACTGATTTCTTTTGAAAGTCAGTTGCCCCTTTTGACACCTGTGTATGTTGTTGTAACCTGTTTCATTAGGCACTATCTTTCAGTGAAAATTCAAGATGGACTTTTCTGTAAAAACCACATCATAAGATCATTCACATGGGCCATTGGTACTTGAACCCTGATGATTACTGCTTGTGGCTATATTTTTTAAATTGTAATCACATGGAAAACAATTGCAAAAAAGCATGCTACCATATTTAAGTATCTAGATGTTTTTAGAGCTTATACATACCTGGGGCATAGCAATTGATGAAACAAAAATGTTGGAAGTTTCTCAATAGCTGGAAAAGAATGAAGAGATTATAAAGAACCTCAGTGTTAATGATCTGTTAAGCTGGTATATTGAATATATTTTGTTATAATGTGAGTCATATTGCATCAGATTGCAGAGAAAGAAAGGCGAAATAAAAAATACATAATAAATCACGATTCAGTCCAGTAGGTGGAGATGTGCACATAAAATGCGTATTGCCAATAAACGAAGAAGAAGGAGAACCGGAAGTAGAACGGGCCAGACAGACAAAGCGCCAGTAAAGATGTCTCCTCCGTCTCACTTCGATTTCATTGAAGCCAGAGATAAATTTACGGTAAGTTATTAGTGTAGTATCGTAACAACTGTGTTTTGACATTGGCAGACGATTTTAAAATGAAAATGTTTTGTTCGAAGTCTCTTCTCTAAAGTCTTATGTAATATTAGATCTTATATGTTTAGAATTCATTAGGCCTATTGGACATTTACACATGTATGTACAGTAATTTGTTAGTGAATGCTTTAAAAACGACGATGATGATGATGATGATGTGTGTGAAGGGTTTGGTAATACCGTGTTACTAATTGAAAAACATGGTATTAATATGCTACATGACTAAAGTAACACTAAGTGTTTAAAAAACTTTTACTTTGGTATTATTTTTTCCAGAAACCATGTAATGTCATCATACTTGTCATGTTTGTGTCATACAATCGCATCAGTCAATTGTACAGTCGTAGTCATTTTTTATTTATTTATTTTGCAGGCTGCAGCTAAAAGTGCTGTTGATCTCAGGAACTGTAAACCACTGACTAACGCCTTCAGTCATCTGTCTGGAAAGTAATTATTCCTCTTTATCAATAATATTATCAGTCATAGTCATTCTAAATTGTGCTGCAGGAGTTTGTTTATTACGCTTCAGTGATGTATTTGAAAGGATAATCTTTGGTTTTTCACAGTGAAACTGAGAAGAAGGCCACACTTGATCAAGCCCTGCGTGGAGTTCTTGAAGAGCAAATAGTGAGTCCACAGCTTCCCCTTTGTGCACCATTTAATATCATGTTCATCTTACAACATTGGCATATGTGCAGTTATTTTGTGTATGAGTCAGATGATTGCATTTTATTTTGCAGGTGAAGCAGAAAGTGAATGTTGAAGATTTCCTTTCTCTGATCTACATCAGTATAGATGGAGTGACTGAAGGTATGTGTGCACTCCCACCTGTTAGTCTGCACATACTATGTATAAAAAATTATTTGCAGATCATCAATCTCTTGTCCATACAGGCATCTGCTCTGCTTCCACTCCTTTTCTTCTGCTGGGAGATGTTCTTGACTGTCTTCCTCTGGATCAGTGTGACAAAATCTTCACCTTTGTTGAAGAAAATGTCTCTACATGGAAGTCTGTAAGTTTGGAATTTTTAGTTGGTAGTGCTTAGGTTTTGTTAGTTATAGATATAAATTAGACAAATATTTAGAGGCCAAGAACCAAAGAAGTGTAGAAATCTGTTGTATTTGTTATTCTTCTTCCACCATTCAAGTCTGTGGCAGCCCATAGAACTGCCTGCATGAAAGTTATGAAATTTTGCACACAGAAAGTGGACAGTTGTGCCATAGCAAATTTGGAAGCTCTATTTCAAATCCTCTAGTGCCAACAACAGCTTAAATTTTCACATGTTCATTCAAATAACTTTTGAGCCGAGCTGAATGTTTCTATATCCATCTGAAGTTTTTGGAAAAACCTACATTTTTCAAGCTTGTGCAAGACTGTTCAGGCAGTCTTTACCACATTTGGCTAATATCATGCTGGCAAAAATGTATGGAATTTATGTTTTTACACCAGCCTTTCTTGCATTTGACCATTAGGGTAGGGTAGTCAACAGTTTCAGCACAGTTGCTTAAAGGGGTCATGAACTGCATTGTTTTATTGTTTTATAATGTTTCCTGGGGTGCACTTATAATGTTAGTATGCTTTTTACATAAAAAAAAAAAAACAACAACTAATAATTTAGAAATTAAAGGCATTTTTCCTACCCTGATTTATTTGAATGCTCTGTTTTAAGGGGAAGTGTCTGCTGTGAGGCTTCAGTGTAAATGCCCACTGTTGTGATTGGTTAACATCGTTGCATATGAGATGGCTAAATATTACTTTCTTGAAAACTTTTATTAGTTTTTACAGCAGTTTTTTACACTATTACAGCTCTAATCGTAAAAAGTATTGTTTACATTTAGATCGTGGCATGAAAGGTTGCGATGATGAATACTAGCCGCTCACAGACATGTTGAGCGCATGAAAGCAGTGACCTCGTCATTGCAACTCAATTTCTGCACACTAACAAATGCTTTTATCATAACTAACAGTGCAAACGCAACTAAGAGATTCGTTTAATAAAATGGAATTTTTGGCACAAGTTCAAAACTCAGTCACTGATAAACTCACGCTGTTTGATTGACAGCTACAGCGATTGTAAAGGGAGTGTTCTTTGATCGCTTTCTATATATAATTTAATCACTGTTTAAATAACAGATTATTTTCATCCTACTAAGAGAAACAACATGAAGTTGACCGTTTAGTCACTGGTTTGATTTACTGACACAGACAAAGAACATCTGACTGCACGTGAAACATTACATATCAGATCAGGCATTAGAATTAACACAGTTACTTACATGTTGTTGTCGGGTCCATATTGTAAAAGTCTGTTTGCAAAGCCTTCCCCGAAATTAGATTTGATTTACCAAAGAATCCACTGTGAAATGTACCGAATACAAATAAATGCTCAACTGAGACATTCACATTGTTGAAAATAACCATATTCCTAGCATTAGAATCCTTTGAAAGGTAATGTTATTTTTAGTCCTCTATTGCTCTTCTCTCCTACCAAGCAATACCTAAATCAGTGGAGCAATACTTAATTTCTCATGTTGGCCATTTTGGTTATCAACAATTATGAATTTTATAGTAAAATGCTAATATTTACAAACTCATTTGCACCTTCAGAAAAGAAACTATTGATTATAATAACTGTTTGAGTTTTTGTGTATCTTGGGAAATATGTTAAAAAGTTGAGTCTGTGTGCCAAAGGGAAGCCTTTTATAAATGGTGATGGCTATCATAAACGAGATGAGATATTTACAGCATTTACAACATTTAAAATTGTTAATGGATTTTAAACCAGCTGTTAAAAATAGTAATCAGAATGGTTTGTTCAGTCAACTGTTTTTTTTATTGACCACTTATATTTATGTTTGCTCTTTCTTGTTCACAGAATACATTTTACTCGGCTGGAAAAAATTACTTGTTAAGAATGTGCAATGGTGAGTTTCAAGTTTATTTATATAGCACTTTATCCAGTCCAAATTGCATCAAAGCAGTTTTACTGTAGAAATCAGTGCAAATGTCTCGTAACTGAGTTTTAGCATCTAAGCAGTCCTACTGAGGATAATACAATGTCAGTGAATGAGTTCTTCCTGGCTTTACAGTATGGGCACAGAGTGACTGATGATACAGCTACAGCACAAGTTAGTATTTTAAAAATTGATAGTATTTATCTTAAAGTGGTAAATACTAAAGATGCAGACAGTTCCTTTATCTTGGATACAGATGTATGTGAGCTGTGTTGGAGCAGGCTGAAAACATAGACAGGGGTTGTAGTTTGTCTGGCAATGGAAGTCCAATTGATTGTCAGGGTTAAAAGAAGGATTTGTAATCTACATTTAAACTGGCAGATTTTCTGCTTCTGAGCACTAGAAAAGACTGTTCCAGAGTTTAGGTGTTGAATAGAAAACAAAACTTGATGAATTTGTTGTTCAGAGTCTTATTAACTGGCCATGTGCACATGAGTATATCTTCAGCAGTATTCTTTGAGAATGTGCTGAGGTAGCCTAACATTACCACTGTTTTTTGCCTACAGACCTCCTTAGAAGACTCTCCAAGTCTCAGAATACAGTGTTTTGTGGACGAATCCAACTGTTTTTAGCACGTCTCTTCCCTTTGTCTGAAAAATCAGGTGGTTTATTATTATTATTTTCATTTGTTTTCTTAGTTCTTTGTTCAGTGGTTGTTTTTGACTGATGTGTTTCCCCTGTGTTACAGGACTGAATTTACAGAGTCAGTTCAACCTTGATAACATCACGGTGTTCAACAAAAATGAGCAGGACAGCACACTTGGGCTGCAGGTAAAGTAACATGTTGGACTTGATTTACCGAAATAGATTATTTTTGAATGCTCATGTGAGTAGAAAATGTAAAAGACCCTCTGTGGTGAAAATCAAGTTTTTAATGTTGTTTATATGTCTATGTGGTGGTTTTAATATGCTTTAAGACAAACCATTTTAAGACAAAGTATTTTCTCCTTAAAACTGCAGTGTACCAAAGACAAATTTTTAGACCGCCCCTGTTACCTACCGTCACACATATTTAATCAATCCCATCAATGTGCGGGGCGGGTCTTTTTTCCACTGACTTTCTATGATGATCAAAGCGTTTCTAAGGTCACTGATTTTTAGAAGGCAGCTGTCTGACTCTGAGATGGTGAATGGGAACATGGTTGTGTAACATTAGCATTAAAATTATTAGCTGTTTGATAACAAAGGCTAATCGTATTAGTTACCGTTATGTGTTCGATGTTGTAGATAAATAAGATAAATAGATTAGATAAAACACATGACCAATTCTTATATATCGACTATACAGACAAACCTGTATAATTCTTCTGAATCAGTATCTGTTTGAAACGCATATGGCTGAATTAGAGCAGTATTTACGCTTTCCATTGTGTAGCGTTCACTACAGTTGACAGAGCAAATCAGGTAGTCCGAGCTGCTATGATTGAGTGGAGGTGGGGGCTAATTTGCATATTCATGTATCCAGGTATACTAAACGAAGCAAGGGTGTGGAGTTAAAATCAAGCTATTTTAAGGCACAGAAATCTTCACAGGAGAACATTTTTCATTTTGATGATCAAAGATGAGTTTTAAGGGATAAAATTATTCACTGCAGTGCATAGATTTCAAAAATATGCATAAACCTATGGTCTGAGGTGAATACTTTTTTTTTTTTTTTTTTTTTTTTTTTTTTTTTTAATTCTATAAGACATGCAGATAAACTCCAATGGAAACACCTTTGCCAAAATAAATAAATCCCTTGATGCGCAACAAAAAACGTACGTGCCTCAACAGAAGATGTGTTTGGATAACTAATTGGATAACTGGCTGACCAATTACATCGCACAGCAGTTTGATCATTCTGAAATTCCTGAGCCAAAGTCAGTCATCAGAATGATTTGGTTTAATTCCCTCCCAGAAGCATCTCACATAATTGTGTTCCTAAACACCAACATCCGAACACAAGATGACATGACAGCGTTTAGTGTGTTTTGTCCGCCTGCTCTGAGGTTCAAGTCATTTATGCTTTAGGAAAGAAGAGCCACAATTTCTTCCCCAATTGCAGCAACTTCTATTTTTATTACAGATATTTTGTGCCAATTTCCCAGGTGGTGATGATTTTGTTCTCTTGAACACATGGGATGGAAACTCTGCTTCATTCGCAAATGTTTTATGGATATTCCAATTTTGTGCACAAGTTAAATTTGTAATGGAAATATGGCAAGTTCAATGTCTATAGTGGGTTATTTCTTAGATGTCAGACGTTATTTTTTTTGTTGTTGTTTTTTTTTCAAGCACACAGAAGTTAAGGAGGATGGGATGGAGGTGGAGGAGGGCGAGATGGGTGATGAAGATGCACCTGCTCCGTGGTAAAAGATATTTGTATTTTCACAGCTTTTAAGCTGCAAAGTCAGTGGCTGCATCAGAAATTGCACACTTCCCCACTATATAGTTGGTGAAAAACTGTGTGACAAAAGTATGTCTGAATTCACAGTACTCATAAAAGAGAAGTCAAAAAGTATCCAGATGACCTACTACTTCCGGAGAGATTCTGAAGTGTGCATACAATGGACACTTTACTATCCCATGAGGCCGAGGGAGAGGATTTGTGAATGGCAGTGAAGTGATGCAACTGACGCTGGAAGGTCATATGATAATGGCAACAGAGAGGATGTAGTACGTCCGGTTTACATTCATACACACATTTATACTTTGCGAGCGCTAAAAAAGTATGATCCGTATAGTAATTACTTACTCTGAATAAGTACCTAGTCAGGAGAGTATGCGATTTCGGTGCAGCTCAAGTCTTGCTTTTGCTTTATTTTGCCTGTTATCAGACTCTTTTTATTTATTAGTCTAATTCAGATGGCTTTTGTTTTGTAGCTCCATTCCTATTGACTACAACTTGTACAGAAAATTCTGGACCCTGCAGGATTATTTCAGAAACCCTGTACAATGCTACGACAAGTTCTCGTGGATGACTTTCCTTAAGGTATTTGATCTTTTTTTTTTCTTTTTTTTTTTTAATCCAAACCAATATTAAAAAAAAAAAAGTCATTCTCAAAAGCTGTCTTGTTGGATTCATTTGAGGTAAATGTTTTATTAAGGGCAAAGTGGTGAATCAACTCTTGAAGGGTTTGCACTTAAAAGTTCTTTTTCGTATTTGGTCAAGCTTCTGTGAAAATTGGGTTATTAAATGTCATTTAAGTTTGTTTGGTTTTCACTGGTTTTAAAAAGTAAACTGACAGGCTTGGTCCACATGTATATTGTTTTAATGTCCCCTCAATTGTATTCTCTGTTCAGTATTCAGATGAGACACTAGCTGTGTTTAAGAGCTATAAACTGGATGACATGCAAGCATCAAAGAGAAAGCTGAAGGAGATGAGGACTGCTGCTGGAGACCATGTCTACTTTGCCAAATTCCTCACCAGTGAGAAAGTTAGTTCTTCCAGTCTTTCAGTCAGCTATTCAATAAAAAGAAAACCCAGTTCTAGCTGTTATTGGTACACTCCAGTCATTGACTTAATAATACATAGACCTGATAATACAAGGCAAATTTCCCACCTTTCTGCAGTTGATGGACCTTCAGCTGAGTGACAGCAACTTCAGACGACACATTTTGCTTCAATACCTCATCCTCTTCCAGTATCTCAAGGGCCAAGTCAAGTTCAAGAGGTCAGGGGAAATGGCAAGCTTTTCTTTTCAAGCTATAAGGATATGTTTTCACTGCTTTGTTAATAAATGTTTTTTTTTCTGTAATTTCTCTTTAACCTTTGCAGTTCTAGCTGTGTTTTGAATGATGATCAGTCTTCGTGGATTGAGGACACAGCCAAACTAGTCTATCAGGTTAGTCTTAACCTTAAGTATTACTGATTGGAGGTGTGTGGTACATATTAACACTCCGGTGCTCAAAAATATTTTCATTTAATATTTTGTATTTTTAGTGAATTTTATGGTACTCCCGTTATATTTATGTAGTAGTTCTAATCCATTTATTCACTTTTTAAGCATAGACCTGAAAATTAAACTTCCAACTCAGACTGTCATAAATCTTTAATGCTTTGGAGCACAGACTTAAGTTCGGTCTTTTTAAAGACAACACTTGACAGATTATTGCTAAGTAAAAAAAATAAGTGAAAGTTAGTTTTGTTTATGAAAATTGCACAAAAATACTATTTTCAATTTTTGTATGAAATCTGTATTTTTAGTTTTACTCTAAAACTGCGAGGAAATTCAAAGCCATTAATCTAAACAATTTGTTCCAAATTTGAGCTTTATCTCTAAAAATGAGCTTTCAGTAAGATTTTGGTTTGGTGCAATACCAAAAGTTTCCACTAGATTAATTTTTTTCCATTCATTTCTAATGCAGTCACTTTTAACCAAGAGGAGTACAAATGTGACCTTTTTTCATGTGTTTTCACATGACATGTTCCAAAATCTTTGCCAAGTTTCGTACCATTCCAATGCAGTTAAAAAAAAAAAATAATAATAATAAAAAAAAAAATTTCAGAAGGGTACCAGAGGCTTAAGGGAGTGTACCTATATTCCCAGGGTCCTATGTTCCCCAGTTTAATGGTCTGTTAACACACACAGTAGGTTTTGTTTTTTTTCTAAGGACTGGACTGCTTTTCCTAGGGCTCTATTAACTTTATTAACTTGTAACCCTAACCTTTGACAAGTTCCACAAAATTCTATGTCATATTAAGCAAATACAGAGCTTGGAGAGCTTTTTTTCCCCCCTCTCTCCAGGTTCCCACACTGTAAGAAATAAACCCATAAAATGTACAGAAAAACATCTGTGGTTGCCAGCACTTTACCGTAAAAGAACATGGTAGCAACATTTTAGGTTTTATGGGAGTGAAATTATGGTAAAAAAAATCAACTTTTTTAAATTAACTAACATAATAACACAAATGGGCAATAGGACCCTATGATTTCTTATGAACCATATGAATCTCTGGAACATTTGACTCTGGGGACATCACACAGGAATTCCCTCCATATTAATTACATAGCTGTGTCATACTGTTTTATTACTATTCACCTACTTTTCTTATCTTTGAAGTTACTGAAAGAAACCCCTCCAGATGGTGACAAGTTTGCATCTATGGTTGAGGTAATATCTGCAAATTATACATGCATATGGGTGTATGGATTTTAGGTTTCACTCTCATCTTGTGATGAATACTGTACATATAGAAATTGCAGCTTTGTGCTCCAAAACCCTTTTCTTGTCATCTTGATTTATGCTGTCTCCAACAGCACATCCTGAATACAGAAGAAAACTGGAACTCCTGGAAAAATGAGGGCTGCCCAAGCTTTGTGAAAGAAAGGTATTAAATAAAAACGGCACACAAACCGCTTTATGCCATGAAACATTAGATATACACTGCAATTATGCAAGGTTAATGACTCGAATTCTAGTCTTTATCATATTGTTACATTTTATTCTGAAATCTGACGAGAAAAAAAAAAATCTTCAATTTAATTTTATAGCGTATTATTATGTAGATATAATTAACTGTTTTCCACACTGACATATATTCACAGATGCATTTATGCAAAGTGTTTTACAAATTATTAACTGCTTTCTTGCAGCTCCTTGATTAAAAAATTCTTAGATTTGGGTCATATCACCCAACTCTTATACCCTTATATATGACTAAAATGAGTACTTTAACTAACAAAGTAAATATACATGCCACAGTATAGTCATCCAATCTGTAAAGCTGCTTTGAATACACACTGTGTATTGTGTAAAAGTAAGATTTCAACTTACAATTATTTTAATAATTGATTGGTTGGATCCAGTTTTATTTTCTGTATTTTATTAATAAAATGTTATTGAAAAATGTAGTGTATGTATCTATGTAGGCTATGCTGTACATTATGCAATAAAGGGTTAAAATAGAAGTTCTACATTCTAAAACAAAAAAGTGATTGCTTACCATTTTAAAGTTAATATCACAATTAAAATTTAGAGTAAAGAAAAACAAAAGCACAGACTACATTTTAACTGGTAAGAGGTAAGAGGAACAAGATCACTCATCTAAACATAGTAATTATATTAGCTACATTCATAAAGCACTATACAGATAAACATGACTTTACAAATAAGGATTACAACAAGCAATTCATCTTGAGACTGTAGTAATGTGTTAAAATAATGTTCCAAAATTGTTTAGAGGAATAGACGCTAGAGTAGACTGTGTAAGCAGGATCAGTATCTAGTAGGTTAGACTAGTGTGACTGTGCATTTAGAGTGCACTCATACACTACGTGATGTAGTCTATTAAAATGCACTTAGAATGCCCCAAATATTCAAGAAAAGGGGACAAAACTATCTCTGTATCATTTAATATAGTTAATCAATATCACACAAAAATACAAATCACTTTTTTTTTTTTCCTCTCTCCAAATATCAGCATGATTACAAATGACTTGGATTTTATACAGCAGTTCAATAAACAAGTTAATATTAAGTGGCTTAGATGATTTTAGACAATATTGCCTGTTTTAGCTCTATTTTGCCAATGAAAATCATTCCAAACAAAGTCACAGGACTGTTTTGTGTCTCTGAGCAACACGCGGCGGTGAATGAACGAATCGTCTGAATTAATAATTTAATGACTCAATCATTCATTCAAATGGCTGACCCTAAATGAATCAGCCCTTTGAATGAATAGGTTGAAACTCAATGACTCACTCATTAACAGTGACTTGCTGCCACCTACTGGTGGTTTTAATTTCACATATAAAGTATCTTTTCTTTCTTTTTTTTTTTTTTTTCTTTTTTTTTTTTTTAAATCATTGAGATTTAATTTCAAAATATCAACAATATTCAACATTTTATGTAGGGCTGTCTCCTACTATTCGTTAGTTGACCAAAAATTGTATTAGACGGTTGTCGCAGAAAAAAAAAAAACTCATGGCGAAGTCACGCAGTCCGTGAGCAACAGATTGTTAACGTGGGTCTTTGTGGTAATTACAATATGTTGGGCAGGAAATCCAAACGTTTGCCTATCGTCCATCTACCTCAAATATGGCTTATTTGAAATATGTAAGTAGTAGCAACATTACATGGCTCACTCTAACGCTAACCTAGGTGTGTGTGTGTGTGTGTGTGTGTGTGTGTGTGTGTATATGTATATATGTATATATGTATATATGTATATATATATATATATATATATATATATATATATATATATAATATAATATAATATAATATAATATAATATTAAATAAATTATTCGGTGCATATCCAAGTGTTTGTGCGGAGTGTGGAAGATGTAGTGCGCTTACTGACATGGAGGTGCCAGCAGGATCACTTGCATTTTTTTCCTGATAACAGTGGAAACAATTTAAAATACTCCATTTTTGGTCATACAGAGTAAACTTCGAAACTGTTTGTGTAAACTCACAATAACAAGAAAACGTTGTGCCTTCTGCCGTCTTGGTCTCTGTGAACTGGAGTGCATCAAAAAAAAAAAAAAGTATACTTGCCTCACGGACATGAGAAATATATCTAATTGATAGCTTAATGTCAAGTGATTGTCAACCAATTCAGGTGAAAAAACAAATATTCTCAAATTATGTAATCTGTAGGAAATGTGCATATAGGCCACTACTGCGGAGACGAGTCAGCAACGTCGACAGCCAAAAACACAGAAAACATTATCAATAAATTATTAAAATGTTTACAGTCTACTTGTTGTTTTAAAATCTTGATATTTAAATTTAGTTGATTCACATGCATTGTTATTAGTCAGACATAACAATAAATCCCTTGATGTGCATCAAAAAAGTCTTGACTTTGCTTGATGGGGTGGCATAATTGGACTAACCAGTGGACCTATCTCAATCAGCATCTGAAATGTTTTGGTTATTCTGAAATGACTAAGCCAAAGTCTGTCATCAAAGTGGTTGGGTATAATGACTTCCCAGAACTGTCTGTCTTGACTGTTTCTAAACAGCAGGCACCCAAAGGCAAGATAACACGACAGTGTTTATTGCATTTTTTTCTGTGCTCTTTGATCCACAAGTCATTTATTAAATATCTGGCTTCTCCTGCTGCAGCAACTTCCTTTTTTTTTTTCTCATGATATTTGCTACCAATTTATCAGGATTTTGTTCTCTTTGACTCACTGGATGGAAACTGTGCTTTATGCGCAAAATTGGAACATTGCATAAAACATTTCCAAATAAGTTAAATTTGCAACTTTGGATGGAAACTTAGCTACTGTTCATCTCTCATTAGACAAGGCAATTTTATTTGTATAGCACTTTTCATACACAATGGTAATTCAAAGTGCTTCACGTAAAGAAGAACCAAATACATAAGAATAAATATGGAACTCATAAGAAATAAAAATAACAGTAAAAACAGAGAATACAACTATCTGGATGGAAGAGTTAGGAAGTTTCAGGGAGTTTTTTGTTGTCCGTCAGAGTGGATCTAAACTGATCTATCCATCAGAGCGGATCTAATTGTATCTTCCTCATGCTGGAGGGATAACTGTACTCCACTTTGTTGTCTGTCAGAGCGGATCTAAACTGATCTATCCATCAAAGCGGATCTAAATGGATTTTCCTGACGCTGGAGGTATAACTGTAAAAATATTTGCCAGGTAGCGGTGCATTTAAACAGTTTAAACAAATCTTCCTGGACTAACTCTGTCAGAGCTCCATCCAGGGATAACAAATGCTTGCTTCCTAATTCTCCCAGCTCTTTCAACCAGACAGCAAGATTTAAAATGCATTAAAAGTCAGAAATAAAAAGATGATGCATTAGTTTGCAGTTATGGTCAGTTATTTTTGAAATTATGAATGAATATGGGAATAGAATCTTTTGTTTCTCTCAGACCAGCAGAGACCAAACCCATGCGCCCCAGCAGAAAGAGACAAGCACCAGAGGACTTTTTGGGGAAAGGACCTGATCGCAAAATTCTCATGGGAAAGTAAGATAATATTTGATTACTCTGTAACTTTGTCAAGATTTCGATTCGGATCTTATTTTGCATTTCTGCTGTTCTTGACCATCAACAGTGAGGAACTCACAAGACTCTGGAATCTAAACCCTGACAACATGGAGGCCTGCAAGTCAGATAGCAGGTGTGTGTTTGGTAAACACTTGCTTAAATGTGTTTAATATGATAAATTTTGCATTAATGCATGTCTTGTTTAAAGGGAATTCATGCCATCACTGGAGGAGTTTTTTGAAGAAGCTATTGAACAGGCAGATCCAGCAAACATGGTGGAGGATGAGTACAAGTACAGAGAATTAATAATTGATTCTCTTAAAAGAATCAAAATGATTACAAACTATGCATCACATTAATCATCAGATTAAATTATTTCTTCGCTGTCTTCCCTCAGAGTTGTGCGTAACTCAAACTACGGCTGGAGGGCCTTGCGACTGCTGTCCAGGAGGAGTCCTCACTTCTTCCAGCCCACCAATCAGCAGTTCAAGAGTCTGGCAGACTATCTGGAAAACATGGTCATCAAACTGGCCAAAGAGCTTCCTGTGAGTGGAAATCCACATTATCAAACACTAGGGGAGTTTTCTAGAATGTAGATAACATTCAAACTAGTGCTTGCCCAATATAGGCTTTTCAGTGGCTGATATCAGGGGCTTTTGCACTGGGTAGTTATTAAGAACTCTGTTATAGGAACTAGCCACCAGGGTGGTTCACCAAGAACTTTATTTTACCCTAGGGCCATTTTCCTGGTTATATTCACACCACGAGTAGAGAACTCTGAAGTGACGTCACTTACTTCCCGCCCTTTTTGGTTGTTGTGTGGGACTTTTATTTTGATGGCGAGGCAGACTTTTAATTTGACGGCGCAGAGAATGCCTGAGTACACCGTGCTCCCATTCTCGGTCTTCATTAGTTGTAATACGTTATTAGATAGCACTGTTAAACGAAGAAAGTAAACCATGTACGATAAATTATTATAGCATTTCCCGTTTGGTTGATGCCGAATGTCGAGATACATAATGCTTCGCTTCCCTTTTAAAGTCGCGTTGAATTGGACTTCGGCGTTGATCCATCTATTACCGTTTTCCTTGTTTGTGGAGTAAATGTATAGGCTATAAACTGAGTATTGGCATGGGTTTTTATTAGTGGTTCAACGGATCACAAAACTCACGGTTCGGATCGGATCATTTTTCGGATCAGCACAAACAATAAATAAATAAATTGGGGAGTGGGGGGTAACTTTGCATTTATTACTTTGCCCACTTTAACTACTCCGATACCACAGCAGAAACTACTAGCCTAATTAATACATTATTAAAGGCAAGTGAACAGACTGTAAAAAGAACTAATACTGTACACCAGTTACAAGCATAGATAAATACAACATAAAGTTACAAATATAATCTATATAATACATACAAGTATAAGGTCTAACTGTAGTATTAATTTTCATGTACAGAAATGTAATTTAATGTAAAATGACACTATTTACTGTATAAATTTAATATAGATTAATCTTTGGTTAAAGCTGTGTTTTGTTGTTTGATTTACATGACAGACAACAGCAGGTATTTATAGGTTGCTGTCACTTTAAGAGTACCCCATGCACACACATCCGATAGATACACATATGAATTCTCACCTCGTTCAATTAAGACATAACTGAAGGTGTTTACACGAATACTTGCCGAGAGGAGTATTTTGACTGACATAATGTGTGTATGTGTCCATCCAAGTGCATTGAGGACGCGAAAGCTCGCGAACTCCAAATGTCTGTCTGTCTGTCTGTCTGTCTGTCTGTCTGTCTGTCTGTCTGTCTGTCTGTCTGTCTGTCTGTCTGTCTGTCTGTCTGTCTGTCTGTCTGTCTGTCTGTCTGTCTGTCTGTCTGTGTCTGTCTGTCTGTCTGTCTGTCTGTCATCCTCTTTTGCCTCTTCTAGCGCTGGAATAGTTTTATATCTATTTAATGTGTAAACTAGCAAGACAACACGCGTGCAAAGATAATCTTTCACTCTATTACGGTTAAACTTGCAATTGATCCGCGAATCACATGCGTGCCAAACCGTAGGGCTTGGTCCGTACGGGTCACGGATCAACAACGATCCGTTTAACCACTACTTTTTAAAAAATGGCGGGTGCCGGTGTTTCACATGCGCTTGGCCAACCAACGTACACTCACTGGTAGTTCCTGTTGTGGTGGGTTGGACCCTTCTCTGAAATAAGAGATAATTTAGTCCCCCCAAAAGGCATTCCTATACTTAAAATCATTCCTAGTTCCTGTGGTGCGAACATGCCAAAAAGCAGGTAATACCACCAATAGTTATAAGAACTATGAAAACATTCCTCCTGTATGAAAACCACTATTATGGCAACATATATACAGTGCCATCTACAAATATAGCCACCCTTGGTAAATATGGCCATGGAAAGTGTCTTTGGTGTTTATCCTTTTGGTTTTTCATTAAAAAAATCCACAAAAATCGAACCATTAAATCTATGCATTCCATAATTATTGACACCACAAGCATCACGGCTTGAGTATGTTCCAAATTTTTTTTTTTAGTTTTGTTCATTTATGAAGGATACTAATATTAGTGGAGAACGGTGTACAATATAGTTTAAATTAATTCAAATTAGATAAACTCACTGAATATTTGAGTAAAATGGTAAGCAAAATATTTGAGCATTATATAAATTCTGAAATGACAATTTTTGTTTATCTTCAAACAGAAAGACCTTCCTTCTGAGGAGATAAAAACCGGAGAGGAAGATGATGATGAGAATGGAGATAACCTGTTGAAAGACAGCAATGACAGTGAGTTTTGTTCTTGTTTATTATTTAAAACTTAGAAGCCATTTTTATTGCTATTGCCCTGCCTCCACTAGATTCTGTTGACACTAGGGGTGTGACGATACATTTGGCTCACTAAATGAGATGATACACGATATTGGGTTTACGAGAACGAGACAAGATTAAGAAATCTTCAGCAACAAAATGCAAAACAATGCAGATGCATTTTTCAATCTAGGGCTGTCAACGTTTGATTTGGTAATGGGGTAAGTGATCGTGGTGTTTTTTTTTTTTATTTTGTTTTTTTAGGATTGAGTAATCGGATTGTGTATTTTTTTTTTTATATATATATATATATAAATAATAATAATAATAATTATAAATATAAATAAATAAATAAATTTTATATAATATATATATATATATACATACATACAGTGGGTACGGAAAGTATTCAGACCCCCTTAACTTTTTCACTCTTTGTTATATTGCAGCCATTTGCTAAAATCATTTAAGTTCATTTTTTTTCCCTCATTAATGTACACACAGCACCCCATATTGACAGAAAAACACAGAATTGTTGACATTTCTGCAGATTTATTAAAAAAGAAAAACTGAAATATCACATGGTCCTAAGTATTCAGACCCTTTGCTTGGTATTTAGTAGAAGCACCCTTTTGATCTAATACAGCCATGAGTCTTTTTGGGAAAGATGCAACAAGGTTTTCAAACCTGGATTTGGGGATCCTCTGCCATTCCTCCTTGCAGATCCTCTCCAGTTCTGTCAGGTTGGATGGTAAACGTTGGTGGACAGCCATTTTTAGGTCTCTCCAGAAATGCTCAATTGGCTTTAAGTCAGGGCTCTGGCTGGGCCATTCAAGAACAGTCACGGAGTTGTTGTGAAGCCACTCCTTCGTTATTTTAGCTGTGTGCTTAGGGTCATTGTCTTGTTGGAAGGTAAACCTTCGGCCCAGTCTGAGGTCCTGAGCACTCTGGAGAAGGTTTTCGTCCAGGATATCCCTGTACTTGGCCGCATTCATCTTTCCCTCAATTGCAACCAGTCGTCCTGTCCCTGCAGCTGAAAAACACCCCCACAGCATGATGCTGCCACCACCATGCTTCACTGTTGGGTCTGTATTGGACAGGTGATGAGCAGTGCCTGGTTTTCTCCACACGTACCGCTTAGAATTAAGGCCAAAAAGTTCTATCTTGGTCTCATCAGACCAGAGAATCTTATTTCTCACCATCTTGGAGTCCTTCAGGTGTTTTTTAGCAAACTCCATGCAGGCTTTCATGTGTCTTGTACTGAGGAGAGGCTTCCGTCGGGCCACTCTGCCATAAAGCCCCGACTGGTGGAGGGCTATAGTGATGGTTGACTTTCTACAACTTTCTCCCATCTCCCAACTGCATCTCTGGAGCTCAGCCACAGTGATCTTTGGGTTCTTCTTTACCTCTCTCACCAAGGCTCTTCTCCCCCGATAGCTCAGTTTGGTCGGACGGCCAGCTCTAGGAAGGGTTCTGGTTGTCCCAAACATCTTCCATTTAAGGATTATGGAGGCCACTGTGCTCTTAGGAACCTTAAGTGCAGCAGAAATGTTTTTGTAACCTTGGTCAGATCTGTGCCTTGCCACAATTCTGTCTCTGAGCTCTTCAGGCAGTTCCTTTGACCTCATGATTCTCATTTGCTCTGACATGCACTGTGAGCTGTAAGGTCTTATATAGACAGGTGTGTGGCTTTCCTAATCAAGTCCAATCAGTATAATCAAACACAGCTGGACTCAAATGAAGGTATAGAACCATCTCAAGGATGATCAGAAGAAATGGACAGCACCTGAGTTAAATATATGAGTGTCACAGCAAAGGGTCTGAATACTTAGGACCATGTGATATTTCAGTTTTTATTTTTTAATAAATCTGCAAAAATGTCAACAATTCTGTGTTTTTCTGTCAATATGGGGTGCTGTGTGTACATTAATGAGGAAAAAAAATGAACTTAAATGATTTTAGCAAATGGCTGCAATATAACAAAGAGTGAAAAATTTAAGGGGGTCTGAATACTTTCCGTACCCACTGTATATATATATGAAAAGCAGTACTAGTGAGGACCTCAGCGATTCTAGAGGGAGGGGCTCTGATGACATCCCAAATAGCAGTTTCATTGTTGGGTCATGGTTTGTAGTACTGCGGGATATATTCAGACAGCTTTGTAGATAAGGGAGACATCCAAAATAAATATGCACTGTTGGTGTGCCTCCAACAGGGTTGGGGAAACTCTGCTTCGGGGCATGGTGGCAATGACCTACCAAGTTTCATAATGATAAACCCAGGGTTCTTACTCAGTTTGGAAAAGTATGGAAAAAATGAAAGTAGAGTATGGGAAAATATTTGCATTTTCAGACTATTGTCCCTATTTAGTTTTCGATCATAGAAAATTAAGAATTTAATGAAAATAAATATTATCCTACAAGAAGTGTTTTCATGGCAGCTGTTTAGTGATTATTTAGTGATTGCCAAATACAACTGAATGAATTTAAGATACACTTTTTCATTATGCACAAATGCAGATTATAAGATTATTTCTTCTCATGATATTCGTAGCACTGTATTACAGAGCCTCTAAAAGGACCTTTGCAAAAAATGAAAAATATACAGACTTGCGTCTAGGACAATATGTACTTAATATATAATTAGGACTTGGCATAATAGGACAATGCACACAGCCGTATTGTGCCATCAGTCCATTTCGTGTCATGGTTTCTCCGCCGGCAAAGAGGATGCATTAAATTGGACATTAGGCCAAGCCCTTGATATTAGAAGTACAACCCTAAGGAAAGCCAAATTTTGAGCAAATAGATCTCTATTTAATCCATGTGCATCCACGCTCTCATTTTCTTCATAGTAAGATGGGAGTGACACCGAAAGGAAACCGGTTATTGTAATGTATATAAAACTAGAAATTGTAATCCGAAGGCACACACAAAAAAATCCAGTTCACATGTGAATAATTTCTCTATATAATAAATTAAACTATATATAAATGTTTTTTTTTTTTTTTTTTTTTTTTTTTTTTTTTTTTTAAGGGTTCTGTATATTTTCTCGAAGTGACAACAAATATAAAAACCTCTGAGATAATTAAAAATATTTACAGATGACTACTATAAACCAAATATAAAGCAGAAAATAATGCTGTATGAATCATTTGTTAAATATGGTCTGAAAATCTACAGAGAGGTTTGGAAATTTAAGTCTGAAAAAGTATAGAATTTTGAAGTGGCAAATGTGTAGGAACCTTGTACACCAGTGCAATTTTTTTTTTTTTTTTTTTTTTTTTTTTTGGTCAAAATTCCAAATGACAGCCACTCAAAATGACCAGTATGAAAATTGGGCGTCGTTCAAGACTGTATGCTGCACTAAATAAAAAATAAAAAAATCCAGTCTTTTCATATTTCCTTTCCAAAACTGTGCAAGTACTCTCAGGTCATGTTTGTCATGACAGGTAGTTGTTTCATCTCAATACACCAAAGTGTTGCAGAGATGCAGCCTCACGTCTGCTTTGGCATACACACATTACTTTTTGCCAGCTTGGCCTCACAATGATCTAAGCCAATTTTCATGATTGAATGAACCATCTACTATGAGTAGTTTATGAAAAATTCTAATTGGAAAAATCTTATTGTTGTGCGTTCAACTCAGAAATTGTTTCTAGTCTTTGTAGTTCAGAAGTTAATTAGCATAAACATAAGTGAAACTTTGAGCTGTTGAGGTTTTTGAGATACTTCCAATTTTACTCTGGTAACGCAGAAGTCCTGTGTAGTTTTCTTTTATACCATACAGTTTTGTGGGCTGCAAAATATAGCGATTACAAGAGTGGTCTTTGCCCTTTTGTGGCTTCACCCTTAAAAACATACATGTATACAGTATGGATGTCCATGGTTTGCCTTATCTCCATTTGGGCCGTGAAAATATCCTGGCTCTTCAAAGCTTCATAATGGGAGTGAATAGTAACTGAGCTTTTGAAACCCAAAAAAGCACATCCATCCATCATAAGTCATCCATACGACTCTAGGGGGGTAATAGAAAAATATCCATAATTATAACTTTATAAACTGTAATCACTAGTTTCCGGTAACGTCTGTTCACGAGAGAGTTGAGTTCCGTTGTATGACGTAGGATGTAGCGTAAGCTTAGGTGAGGGTAGATGCCTCTTGTGGTTCAAACAATTACTGTTTAAAAATTCTTGTTTTAATTCGTGACCGGTGGTCATATACACCCCTAGGATGGTTTGAGGGTGAGTAAATTATGCAATAATTTTTGTTTTTGGGTGATTTAACCCTTTAAGGTTTGCAGCACTGTTTCACTGCATTTGAAATTGCATGATACATTTGGTTTAAAAACTTAAAAGTATGCTCTATATAGTATGAATACGGCTAGTATGAATGAAATTCAGACATACTGCGTCACCTGCGCCATCAGTTGCATCGCTTCACTTCTCCTGTGGCCTCACAGGATAGTAAAGTGTCCAGTGGATGTGCATTTTAGAATCTCTCAAGTACTTGTCATGTGGTAAAGCTAGTTTGTGAATTCTTCAGTGAGGGTTTTTTTTTTTTTTTTTATAAAAAAAAGTGAATTTTTCCAGGTCCCAGCATTCAGAGCAAGGCAGTGACCAACAGTCAGATGGATGAGATTGCAGCCAAGCTTGGCTCCCAGTGGAAGACACTGGCAGACCATCTGGAGATGAGTGAGAAGGAGATTCGTGTGATAGAGGCTGACAGTGAGGATGTAGAACTACAGGCAAAGATGCTACTGGTGGCCTGGCAGGACCGAGAAGGCCCTCAAGCAACAATGGAGAGCCTGGTCACGGCCCTGACCGCAGCTGGATTCCGTAACATTGCAGATGGTCTCAACGAAACATAGTGTGGTTTTATTTTTTTTCCCCCTGTACTTTATCTACTTTTTTTTTTTTGAAATAAATGGAATCTGAAATGAATCTAATAGTTTTGTTTTCAAAATCCACACAAGAGTGTCAATGGCATGTTTATTTGTTTTCACTGTTTATGAAAAGCCAGTAAACTTAATACAGAGGTAAATTCTCTTTGAGTATTTTTAGGACACAAAAGTTTACAGTGGCATTTGTTGCATGGGAGCTAGAAGACAGAAGCAGTAATTGAGCATAAAGACATCCTCTCAAAGTGCTTTGATATGAAATCCACCTTTGATACATTTCGGTTCACACACAGCAGATCCTTGTAAACAGTTTCTTTTGGTAAGATCCCAGTATCATAACTCCTGTTGATGTATTTTAGGTGGCCAAGAACATCTTTAGATACCAAGTCATTACTTCTCCTGTGATGGGACGCTATTGAGCATAAACACCTTTTCACAGGCTTAAAAAAATAGTCAATGCATATATATATATATATATATATATATAAAAAAAAAAGTTGCTCCAAGTCCAATAAAAAGGATCAGGTCCAGCAATTTACCATCCATAAAAGGGGAAAACACCCTTAACAGACATGCCACTTGAGATGCATGAAGAGTTCAGAAATTAAGGTCATGTTTTAAAGACACATTTATTTGCACATCTATACAGACAGTGCTTTGAAAATGGCAATTATGGTTTAAGTTTCTTCTGCGAAACACTGTTACTCAAGTATTTCCAGACGTCGTGGGCCATACAGAAGGACATATGCTATATGCCAATCCCCACCACCAGACAGCTTCAAGATGTCCTCAGGGGTCACCACGCTGACCTTATCATCATCAAACTTCATCCATTCATCTGTTCAGAGAGAGTGAAATATCAATACCAGCTAGAACATCAAAGCACTGTAGAGCAGGGATATCCAATCCTAAATAAAACACCTAAACAAGGTCTTAAGGAATATTAGAAACTGTTTAGCTGCAACCTGCTCCTCAATGCAGGACATTTTTCCTCAAAAAGCAGGAGTGGACAACCCCTACTCTATAAAAAATGGCATCAGAAACCTTTCAAAAAAAAAAAATAGCTTGAGCTGGAGATTTATCTTGCAAACTTGCTTAGATATTGAGCTCTTTTGTACTACATCCATTAGTGTTACTCAAAGGAGTAATGCAATATTGTAATGGATAATGTTACTTTTACAAGTAATCTAACAACAAAGACACCAAAGAATGCAATCAAGCTACATTTACAGTTACAAAGGCAAAAATAAAGATTATGCAAGTACGTTTTACAAATAATGAATGCAAAAACTTGATCTGATGTCGGACAATACTTTACCTTCTTTCCTTTTAACCCAGGCGACATAGTGGCCAGATGAACTGGATCGGCCCTGATGTGTCAGAACTGCTTGCAGGTCATAGTAACCACTGTTGTTAGAGCCCAAGTCTATAGAGAGAAAAAAAAAGTTAACAGCTTATAAATTAAAAAAAAAAGAAATAAATAATCAAGTAGCTTTGCAGTGAGTACTCACCTTCAGAAAAACAGAAAGGTTCATATTTTGTTTCCTTTGGAGCCCCAACCTTCTGATTCTCCTGTTAAATGTGAAATAAAATGGAAAAACAAAATGTTAGCTATTTTAGGGGTAGCTTTTCAAAATGCGAGAAATGTTCAGTATAACATGGGCACTTGCTTTCGGCTGCTGTTGCATCTCCAATTTCTTGTCTTCAAACTCCTTAAACTTTGACCTCATAGGAACCATCTTCTCCTGAAGTTCAGGAGTACACAGCTCATAGACGTCCAGCATAAGAGGAAATTTGACATCCTAAATGCAGCAAAATTAAAGTTTACAAGAAATAAGTTATTAAATCAAATATATATTTTGGTGACACTTTATATACAAAATCACTCCTCAGAAAAAGACCTACCTTAAGGACTTTGGCATTCACAGACTCTTTTTCTTTGTAAAAGAACCGGACCATCTGAACCGTGAGGTATGCTGGTAGACGGCTGATTTTAGACTTTAATGCAAAAACATAAGTGACTGTTCATTTTTTTTATTGTATGAAAAAAAAAAAAAACTTGAACAAAGCAGCATTTCTCCAGTGATGCCACAAAAAGTCAGAAAAGCCAAAAAGTAATACATACCGATTTGATATAGAGGGCATTTCTTTGTAAGGATGGGGAAAACTTTGTGATGTCCTCCTGTAACCTCTAGATATATAGAAAGAAAGGTAAAGATTAACGGATTGTGAGCACTGGTGGTACTTCCTACGTATGGAACGTTTCACTCACCAATCTGAGTCCAGTGGCGAGATATTTGACTTCCTGGTTGATGAAGCAGCTAAGCTGCAGCTGGCTCTCTGAGCCTTTAGCTGGATCCTCATCCTCTGATTCAGTACATTTCATACTGGACACATAAAGGTTAAGTACCTTAAAAATATCACATTCCCATCTATAGGACTGGAGGACTATGTATATTAGTCTGGCCATCCCCTCAATACATAGTTATGGCTGCAGAGCAATGCAATGCATTGAATTCAAATACTCAGCGGCATTATAGATAATTCCCCCAAACATAAAAATTCTATCATCTTCCTCTTTATCAATTTTCTTCAGGAGTTAATTTCTCAGTGTATCAAGTCAACTCAAAGACTACAAACTCTGATGAATCATCACCCTGTCCACCTCCCAACCAAAAAAACAAAAACGAAACTCGGCACATTTTAATCAAATGACAAAATCTATTTATTTGTAGGCCAGGCTGCCAACAAGCAATTATTTATGGTAAGTGTGTGAAATTGTACCACACTGAATTATTATTATTATTATTTTTTTTTAAAGGCTAAATCCAAATCCGGTTATGGAGGTGCGAGGTAAGGCTAAAGGAATAAACAGGGCTGTGCAGTTTATTTTAATAAAAACAGCTGCAGCACAAAGAAATACTGACTGACAGAGCACATGCTCTGATATAGACTTGCACAACAGGCACTTGTCAAAGGATACGTAGTTTCAATTTCAACACCAAAATACTGATCGATGAAATTCTTCTTTTTTGTGGAGGCAGCAGCTCCACTATCACTGTCAGTCTGTTATTCGACCAAAAACATGCAAACAGAAAAAAAAAAAAAAAAAAAATGCATAAATTAGTTTCCAGACAAATATGATAAAGACCTTTTTGACACTAAATATATTAGGGTTGTCACAGTACCATAATGAGTAAAATTTCATGTTTTTTGTACCAATTTTGATACCATAGAAAAATAACTATTTTAACTATTTGAAAAATATTAAATTCAATAAGCTTATTTATGATGATGATGATTATATTATTATTATTATTATTATTAGGTAATAAAACAGTTAAACAGCATGTAGCCTTCAAATGTTTATAAAAAAAGATTAGTAATAAAATGAAGGACAAAGAATGTATACACAATACATAGAACAAGTGGCAGGACAATTAGTTTGCATTTACACTTAATGCACATCTATTTTGACAAGAGTATCAGATTACTTTGTTACATCTGTTGCTATGGTTATATCACTGTCAGTCATTGCAGTTTCGGATTCAAATGAGCCATTACAAACATGTCAATCCATAACATTTGCAGTGTACGCTCTACAATGTACAGATCTGCACTAATGTGGGAAAAAAAAGCTGTCTACACTGCGCAATGAATCTCTTGTTTACATTGTGTTTACACTTTTTGGTAATAACGAAAGGATTCACGAGTGTGCAGAACTCTAAAGCGCATGGTGAATTAAAGCTCTGGTGTTTTGAGCGGTGTTGAGCGGATTCTGAACTTAATCTCTGATTGGCTATTGCATTCACCAGATATGTCTGTGATTGACTACAATGATCAGCGCTTCAAAAACACATTGTAAATAGAAACCTTTGACGCTCTTCACAAAGCGCTCACACAGATACGCAAGGGAGCGTTGAAAGCAGCCACCTAACACCAGGCACCAAAAAAAAAATACCCAGTACTGAGTACTACAGGTACTGCAGAAATGCTGGTATCGTCATATTTTTAAAATTTCAGTACCAACTTGTTTCTGAAGTATCTGTACTTTTGACAACCCTAGAATATATAATACAGTAGCCTTGCCTCCGGTGGGGTTTCTGGTTCTTCAGGTTCTAATTTCTGCTGAAGGACCCGCATCATCTGGACCCAGCACTCATTGGCATCCTGAGTAAATGGAGGGAAAAAAGAAGAAAAGAAAAAAAATATATATATATATATACACACACATACACGCACACTCTCCAATTTTACAGAAAATATTCTGATTAAATGTATTCAGCTAAAAAGATGTGACCTGACCTGCTGAAGGTACTGGCCCTGGTCTCCTTTTTCAGCAAACTGTGGGAAGGCCATGTGCAGGAACTGCAGCAGAATGATGGGTGGAATGCTTGACGAGGTCTTATCCATGGACTCATACAAATCACGCAGAGCTAAGTGAAGAATTCACTTGATCAAACATGTGCTACATGCTGTCCACAAAAACTAAGATTCAGTATTGCTATACAGCTTAACTATTTTATGCATTAATCTTGAGAAGTAAGCTTGGACATACTGATCCCAAAATGTTGGCCAAATAAGTAATGAAAGACTCAAGAATTTTGTAACCTCTAAACTGATACACAGTGAAAGCTCATCACCTGCTGTGATGTACTGGGAAGGTGCATTAGCTCCTGAAGACCGCAAGGCACCAGAGTACCTACAGATGGAGGCAAATTACCAACAAAAAAACATTGATGTATTACACCACATAAAATCTCTGAATTTGATATGATGGACATGCTTAAATTGTACCTCCTGAGAGCGCCTTTGAGCTCAGGCACAGAGCGTAGACACTGCACTGTTGCATTCATGTAGCACGTGTTGCCCAGATTTGTCAATCCGCATGGCAACTCCATCTGAACATGACAGAGATTGCAGAAATGAGCTGTTAAAACATGAAGGCCTGTTTCTGTGATTCCTGCTAAAATACTTAAATAGCAGATCATTCTCATCTAAGATCTGTTGGCTGAAAACTTACCGCAGATGCGAGCTGCTCCTCCGTCATGTCCTCTACAAACATGGGTCGTACTACAGGCTCTTCAGGCAGGGCATCAGCAGAGCCCATCATCAGAAGAGTCATCCCCTACATGGATCAAAACATCTATTTAGCTAAAGAAAACACATTTAAAGTCAACATGAAACAGCATTTGCAACCTATTGTACTTGGGTAATGTGCTGCATTATTCAACAAAAAAAAAATATGTGGAACTTGATTTTAACAATCAGGAATTTACAGGATTATGAAAAATGCGTGTTGCGTAACAGAATATAGCCAGACCGGAGTTTGCAGTGGATTGTTAAAGCAACTGTATTTAAGTTTCTTCTTACCTAGAAATATCAGTTTCAAAATCACTCTTATGGCACACTGACTTCTATTAAGTCAAATGTCTTCTGTTTTTTTTTTTTTTTTTTTTTCCACGCTTCAAACAAACAAAACAATGGTGCAAATTATTGCAAAACAAGTAAAGACACTGCTGCTGCTCATGGGATATGTTGTATGTTTGAATAAATCGTAAAGGTTTACAACAAAATGGTCTTTGTTCATTTGTTTATTAAGTTTTTACGCCATGTTAGCTACATGGCAAACAAAAACGTCAATATCATCCATAAAATTTACATAATTATATAAAACATTTAAACTTAACATAAGATAGAAAACATAAAATACATTCAGGTGATACATTTTGAAATAGTCCATGCAGGCATGTTTCTGAATAAGTGTTTTCTAGCAGCATCATAAAAATTACAATTCAACAGAATATGCTTCATAGTCAAAGGAGCTTTACATAAGAGACATAAACGAGGAACTTCGCCTATTAATAAAACCCCATGGGTAAGTCTTGAGTGCCCCAGTCTACACCTAGTAAAGACAACTTGATCATGTCTTGATTTGAAGTTATGGAAGGTACTTCTTTATTATACTAGGGTTTATTTCATACAGCTTATTTTTATTTTCATCCCATTCTTTCTGCCACTTGTTAGTGATATTTAAATTAATTACTGGTTTAAAATCAGAAGGTGGTATCTGACAGATGGTCTTAAACAGAATTGCAAACAGAATTATTATAATTCAATATTTATCATTTTTCAGTATCTAACTAATACATTATAACAGACCCATTTTTTTCACAATGTTTGTAAATGCAGACTGCATTGCTAGGTGCTTTGACTGAAATGTATACTCCTAAATTCAATAATTACGAGGTGTGCCCCCAATACTTTTGTACATGTAGTGTATGATAGGATAGGAAATCTTTTGATCAATGGACAAAATAAGCTCGCACAACTTACATATGAACGTGCCCAGAGCACGTTACATAGGAACGTGTTTTAAGGAACTAAATAGAATCAATGCTTATTTTAAGGTGTACTGTTGGATAAACTATTTTAGATCTTATGTTTCAATATTTAACTGTTAACTGCTGAATTCTAATTACAGGACAACTCTAAGTACATTTTCTAAATCTAACAGAAAATAGACTTAGCCACATACTTACATTTTTCAACTTGATATTGCCCCACTCATCATCCTGGTGAACAAAAGTAAAATAAGTCAGACACCTGCAATAACAGAGGACAGCAAATATTAATGCTCTCCATTACAGATCACAGCCACTACCTTCAGTGTTCCTCCTTTCACCATGACTTTCTGTCTCTCTGGCTGAACCCCCGTTAGAGCGAAAAGCTGGGCTTTGAACACCATGGGCGGCTCCTCCGTATTTAGCTCCACCGCATCAAACTTCTCCTTTCCCCATTTCACATTCACTAAGATATTCAAAGAAAAATCAAGACAAAAAATTAGTCACAAAATTATTCAGCACATTTATCTGCACATTGCTGATAGTCTACAGTAATAAAATTTGTATGGTTTTATAGCAGGGGTTATAGCATCTATAGTACTGCACATTTTAAATGTCTCCTTTGAATGAACTCATCGGCTGATCAGTAGAGTACTGCAAAACTTGGTGTTTCCAATACATTTTTCATAATTATTAACATAAGAAGTTAATTTTATTTTAATTTTTAAAATCCAGCCAGCAGCCTTGTTCAAGAGAACAAAATAGTCACTTCCTGGGAAACTGGCATAAATAAAATATCTGTAATAAAAATGGAAGTTGCTGCAATTAGGGAAGAAACCGTGGCTCTTTTATTCCATCATAAATGACTCGCACCTGAGAGTGTGCAGATGAACGCTGTTATGTTATCTTGCATTCAGATGCCTGGTGTTTGTGAAGGCTATCATGCAAGGAGGGAGGGAAATAAACCAAATCGTTTTGATGACAGACTTTGGCTCAGGCATTTTAGGGGTGCATTTCCCAAAGCCAACTGTTCCATTGCTACCATAGCTGGCTAATGAAGCTTTTAGGAGTCACACCCCAGACAGAGCAAACCAACATTTGAGATGTTGTAAAATGTGTATGGCTGGGGAGGCTCCAGGAACAGTTTTAAAACACCTTTAAGTGACCATAAAGTGAATATTAAATCATCTTCTACTTGACTTCATGTCTTTTGAAACAATAAAATAACATAACATCTTAAAACTGTACAGACACAATTCAACAAATCTTGAGAGCCAGATTTTTTTTTTTTTTAAATTGCTTTAGATGATTTGGAATATAATGCACAATTGGTATACACAAGTATACATTTTTATGGTGCTACACACAAAACATTAACTACATGAGATACTGACTTTGGGCTACAAAAATGGCCCATGAAAGCTGTTACAGCAGTAAGACAAATAAAAATAGCTTTAACAGATTTATCACTGGAAATCAATTACAATGAACTAGTAAATCTGGCACACCAGATATGTAGCACGCAGGATACAAATACAAGCCATGATGCATCAAATTTGATATCTACAAGTTCTATGGCCAATTCTGCAAAATAAATTAATAAAATAAAATAAAAAATGTAGACGTAAAGTCTGTACTTACTGTTACACTAATACTGTCGATTGAAAGTGCTTTAAGATTTAAAGGCGTTTTAATAAAGTGTGCCTAGCCGGCATGATAACATGCTGCATCACTAATACTCAAGTCTAATCATTTACATGTCACATCACAAATATCCATATAAAATAAACACAATGCCTAAATACATGTCACACCAGAACGCTTGCTATGGGGTTTCTGCTTTTTGTTGAGCTTTCCCTCTTGTTTTTAAACACAAACCATCAATTGAGGCCTGAAGCTAATGTCCCATGCTAACGGCGCTGCCTTTCCTCACGCATCTATTATCCTTTAAAGACTAACTATGATTTATGTAAAATCATTATGTGAACAAACCTGTAAATACGGGCATCTTTCTGTTTCCTTGTCCTTTAAACAGCTCTACTCCAAAAGCCGGGTTTAAGTTGGGATGCGGAAGATTTGTGTGTCTTGTAACTTCATTCAAACGGCAGCCCACAATGACGCTGCAACTGCATGATGACTAGATCGATGAGCTCGGCGATCGACTAAGTAATCCTCATGCCAAATTGCTATGACGAAGGTCTTTGGGTTATGAATATTAATAAGGTCATTCTGCCACAGTGAAGCCCTTCTTCATGAATATTAATAACATAATGCTGACTTTGCGTGGTTATATCTTCCAATGGCAAAGGCTTGGATAATGAATATTAAAAACCAAGTAGTCCCATTTAATGCACTGCTTTGCCATTGGAGGGAGACCGTCAGACAGTCAATATCGTTTGCTGTAATATATAAGGGTGATTGGGACACTTTCCCCATTGAGATAACTTAGAAAAAGTGTCCCAATCAAACTGAATTCACCCTACATTAATATTTATTTACTCACTTACCTTTGAAACCCATCAACACTAAACACCCTGGATCAGTGGCGGACTGGGACAAAAATTCAGCCCTGGCACTGTAGCCACACCAGCCCACATTACCACACCAACACCGCCGCACCCACGGACACGCGGATTCCCAGGTGAAAAAAGTACACTTCCATAATGTACTCAAAGTGTTCTATTTTCACACACTAATTTTGTACTTCATATACTAAAAATTCTTCTTTAGTACTTCAGATGCTATATTTAAGATCATCTTAATAACATCTAAGTGTACTCAACTGTGCTATTTTGAGACACCATGAATTTGTATTTAGTACCACTTGTAGTACACTTGAACCCATAAGAGATATGCTGCGTCCCAATTCGCCTACTTATACTACGCCCTAAAAGTATGTACTCTTTCTGTGAACAAAAAGTATACTTTTCAGTGTGTAGCAGACAAACTTTGGGACATACTACCACGTCATACAATTGCGTCTTTGCTCTCTGTCGCCGTAAACTGGCCTGTCAATCATCTTACATCCTCCACATTTCATTTAGCTAATTTCCTACCGTATCGGAGACAGGGGTGTAAATTTGGGGGGGACAATAAACATAAAATTTCTCAAGAGCAATTTTTGAAGGGGACACAAATAACACAGCCACAATTTTAATACAATTTTACTTATAAAGGATATATGTAATGTTACACAGAAGAAAACTTGCTGCTATTATTAGTGTAGCATGGAGACTGTGCCATTATGCTCATGTTTCTCTGGTTCAATGAAAAAATCTGACTAAACTGACCAAAATATTCTCTTCAAAACCATTTATTTATTGCAATATTTTTGAAGTTGTTTACAACCAGGTCACTAAAATACGATGAATACACATTGACCCAACACACAACAGTAAATCTATTAGCCTTATTACAGTTCACACATGCTTATCACAATGTTAGTTGTTGTTGGTGTGGGTGACTTACTATCCAACAAGCTACCATAAACAAGCTAAGTAACATATAATCGCTAACATATATAGCGGACTCACGAAAAAATATATCAGTTATCTTTTTTTTTTTTTATGATTAATTACTCAGTATCGTCTGTATTAAAGAGAAAATAATCACTTCATTCAATGTTTTTTAATAAAATAGCCTTCACAGCTGAAAAAGTGAGTTAGCTGTTGGTAGCACATTCTCATTGGAGTATATTGCTGCTAGGTTTGAAACCCGCCACAGGATGTCCGGTAAGAGACTTAGGCAAAGATGGGAGAAATATGAAATATGGGATGAAAGATTGAAATATGGGAGTAACCCGTTTATTTGTCACCACAACAACTGTTATTAGTAAAAAGTTGAAAAGTTGTCTTAGTTGGGTGTATTCAGTATGTGTGTGTGGTTTTTCTATAAAACAGAAGATGCAGAGTAAAAATAAATATACATAGTGTTAACATTAAATGTTCTAAACAGAAATACACAATGTATAAACCCGATTTCAAAAAAGTTGGGACACTGTACAAATTGTGAATAAAAAAATAATTTTCAGAGATTCAGAGAATCTGGAACAATCTATGTGCGTAAGGGTCAAGGCCGGAAAAACCATACTGGATGCCCGTGATCTTTGGCCCTTAGACGGCACTGCATCACATACAGGAATGCTACTGTAATGGAAATCACAACATGGGCTCAGGAATACTTCCAGAAAACATTGTCCACCGTGCCATTCGCCGTTGCCGTCAAAAAGGAAGCCATATCTAAACATGATCCAGAAGCGCAGGCCTTTTCTCTGGGCCAAGGCTCATTTAAAATGGACTGTGGCAAAGTGAAAAACTGTTCTGTGGTCAGACAAATCAAAATTTGAAATTCTTTTTGGAAAACTGGGACGCCATGTCATCCGGACTAAAGAGGACAAGGACAACCCAAGTTGTTATCAGTTCAGAAGCCTGCATCTCTGATGGTATGGGGTTGCATGAGTGCGTGTGGCATGGGCAGCTTACACATCTGGAAAGGCACCATCAATGCTGAAAGGTATATCCAAGTTCTAGAACAACATATGCTCCCATCCAGATGTCGTCTCTTTCAGGGAAGACCTTGCATTTTCCAACATGACAATGTCAGACCACATACTGCATCAATTACAGCATCATGGCTGCGAAGAAGAAGGATCTCGTCCCACTGGCCAAAGTGCTCGAGGCAACTGTTGGTCAACGATCATCACTGTGGTGCCAACTTGAATGTCAGATGCGTCCCCTTGCCACTTCTGACGGGTTTGCAGACTAGGAAGGTAAAACCTCAGGAAGTGTCTCCAGAAGTGGTCTGCAAGAACTTGGCTGTGGCACCATCGCCGCCTGCTTATAAGCTCAGACTCTGGGTATACCACTGGAGGTAGAGTGCCGCCCCATCAAGAGAGAGTTTGAAGTGATGGAGTCTGGGTCCGCAATGTCAGAGGAAGTATAACCCAAGGGTTTTGAGTTTAGAATTCCCTCAATCTCCACTAACACTGTTTGTAGCACTTCAAAGGTTGCTGACTGAGCTCCTATGGTGGCTGTCAGTGCTTGCTTGAGAGAACGTATTTCTCGCTACCAGCAACCTCCAAAGTGAGGAGCATTTAGGGGGTTGAAACGGAATTCGACCTGTTGTCTGGCGAGCTGTGCCTGAAGTTCAGGGGTAAGAGCTGCAAAGGTTTCTCTTGAGTTCTCTTTCTCCTCCCTTAAAATTGGTACCCTGATCTGATATGAGTTCAAAGGGGGTTCTGCGCCTGGCAGTGAAGCGTCAGAGGGCCATTAGGAAAGAGTCAGCATCAAGGTTATGTAGGACATCAATGTACACTGCTTGAGTGGTTAAGCACTTAAAAATGATACCCCATTTATTTTCAGTCCTCCTACCAACCTTTACAGCATAAAGGCCGAAACAGTCCATACCTGTAGAATAGAATGCAGGTTGGAATAAGCGTAGTCTGGCTGGAGGTAGGATCTATGGATTCTTCCTCCATTTCTGGCACTCTACACAGCTCAGTTGAAACCGCTTAACAGCTTCCCTACCGCGGAGAATCCAGTACTCAAAGTTCAGCAAATACTCTCTCATATCCTGGGTGGTGGAGTTTGGCATCATAACTTTGAATGATGAGCTGTGTAATGCTTTGGATCAAGAACGATGGGGTGTACAGTGTCTCACTCAAGGTAGGGACTGTGATGTAGGCGACCTCCAACTCGAATTAGCTGGGTCTCACTGTCAAGTTCAGGTGCCAATGCTTTTAAGCGACTGTTATGAGAGAGAGGTTTACCAGCCCTTAACTGTTCAAGGTCTAAGGGGAAAGACTCTTGTTGGGATTGTTGTAGAAGAGTGACTTCAGCATCTCTGTAGGCACTGGCTGTCAGGCTGTAGGTGGCCGCCCCGTGAGAAGTCATGGATTCTATCAACTCTTGGAAAGTCTTATGATGATCAGGGTTAGGGACTGATGTGCTGGCTGTGCACAAATCAGTTTTGCGCAGCTCATCTCCATTTACCTCCACAGGAGGTGGTGTTTCAGGCCATGAACTGGGAGAGCCTTTTACGAATGATGGTCCCTGATACCAGTGGCTGTCTGGACCAAGCTCATTCAATGTTCGTCTCCGCATGATGTCATCAGCCGAGTTACTGGAGCATGGCACAAATCTCCATGTGTGCTGATCCGTGAGATCTTGGATCTCTCCCACTCGGGTGCCAACAAAGACCTTGACTCAGACTTGAACCAGGTAAGGATGCTGGTTGAGTCAGTCCATAAAGTGATGTGATGAATGGGCAAGGTTAACTCAGAACTTACAACTTTGGCCAGTTGAGCACCAGTTAGCGCAGCACAGAGTTCTAGGCGGGGTATGGACTGCTGTTTTTTGGGCGCTACTTTTGATCTGGCTGTAAGGAAAGAGACCTCCACATCTCCCTGCTGGTTTTCTGTCCTTAAATAAGCAAATGAACCATATGCCCGTTCAGAGGCATCACAAAAGATGTGGATGTCTTGCTGACTTGTTTCTTTGTCTTTGGCCAGACCAGTGTAGGTTCTTGGGAAGGCAATGTGCGGAAGAGATGGTAACTCTGCCTCCCACTCTGTCTAAGTTTGCAATAGATCAGGGGGAAGGTTTGGATCATCCCAGTCCCTTTTTTTTGTCTCACAAGCGTTGGACTATGAGCTTTGCCCTGGTGGTGTATGGAATAAGGTAGCCCGGGGGATCATATTGACTGGCCAGCGTTCTGTAGATGTTACGCATAGTGATCTCAGTACTCTCTGTGGGACGATACCTGTAGGAAATTGTGTCTATTTGATGGTTCCAAAGCAGTCCCAGAGCAGATTCTTGCGTATCTGATTTGCCATGAGAAATCCAGAGCTCAGCACTGGCCGATTTCAACTCTGATGGCAGGTGTTTTATGGTTGATGGCTGATTACTAGACCACTGTCTCAATTCGAAACCACCATCTGCCAGTAAGGTCCTGAGTTTGTCGACAAAGCTTTTAGCTTCTTCTGTCGTAGTGAAGCTTTGCAGGCAATTGTCGACGTAAAAAAGGACTTCAAGACTGAATGCCTGACATCATCTTCAGGTCTGCTGTGATCAAGGACATGCTTTTGAAGGGCGTACACTGCACAACAGGGACTGCAGGTGGTCCCAAAGGGAAGGACCTGCCACTCATAAACATTAGGTTGTTCCTGTACCTTGAGATCTCGCCAGAGAAAACGCAGCAGTAGTCGGTCCTCTGGGAGCAACCTGACCTGGTGGAACATCCCACGTATGTCACTGCTGACTGTAATGGAGTGTTCCCGGAATCGGAGCAGAACAGCAAGTAGACACGGTCCCAGTACTGGACCTGGCAGCAACAGCTCGTTGAGGTTTTGGCCCTGATAACTGAAGGAGCAATTAAAAACTATTCAGTTTTTCCCATTGTGGTGGACAATATGGTGTGGGATATACCATGAGTAAGCAGAGTCCTGTTCAGCATGCTGATCCAGCTTAACAGCATAGCCTGCTTGTTCCAGTTTGTGAATTTCTGCTGAGTAAGCAGCTGCTTGTTCTGGATTTTTAACCAGTCACTTCTCTGTAGCTCTCAGCTGTGAGAATCTGGTGCTGGTCTTCTCATTGCGCCAGGGTAGCGCATCCATCTGCCACAGTCTTTCAACATGCTTAAAGAGATCTGTCTCAGGAGATGAAGTTGAGGTAAAGAAACAGTGTTGTTTGTTGGTTTCCCACTGGAGATGCTGCACAGGCCCCTGTAATGTCCATCAAAGCCACGTCTTAACAGCAGCAGGCCCCCCTGGTGGTCCAAGGCGGACCAGTTCCTCTGGAGTAATCAGATGGGGGTAGTCAGAACCGATGAGCAGCACAGGACGCACAGTCTCTAGATGTCGTAGTGGAAGACCCCTCAGATGTTAATATTTATCTCCCTTAAAGCTTTGACTGGATGTGTATGTTCAGCCAGGCTTAGCTGCTAGGCTGTAAATGCACCTTTAATGTGGAACACCTTCTTGGGCTGTGACAGGGGAGAGATAGAGAATGACACCATTGCACCACTTGACTCTTTGACCCAGTTACGCTTCTGATCTGTAGTGAGTTGCTTGAAATTTAAGCAGTTATTCAAGGAGTGCTTATTTTGATCGCAGTAGGGGCAGTAGGGTTTTGGAACAGTTTTCACAGTAGGAGCTGAGGTATTTGTGTCAAGCAGAGCTTTCTTAGTGTTCAGCAAAATGTTTGCATTCTTGTTAAAGGGCTTGTGTTCTTTGATTACCTCTCTGGTCCGTGCAGTGGGCCCTCTACGTTGGCTGGTTGCAAATCTTGACGTGTCCTGTACTTGGATTTCGTATTCCAACCATTCAGAAAGATCCAGAAGTGTTGGAATTGGAACACGGTGTGGATGTGCAAACCGGCGAAAACTTGACCTGAGATCATGTGGTAATTTCTCCAATAATCTGAAGACATGGGAGCCACACTGCAATTCAAAGGTGCCCTTTTTTCCGAGTTGCCCCAGCATGCCAACGAGTGACCGAACTTTAAGTGCAAACAGTCTAAATGTCCCCACTGCTGATATCTGGGCCATCCATAAGTTCTGCTATTCGTTGCAATGCAAGCTGGTGTTGCTGACCATACTGCTGGTCCAGCACGGCCACCGTTTTTGTAAAGGGGTATTGAGAATGGCTGTACGAATCAGCGATGAGTAACGCTTCTTCTAGCTTTAGATGGTCTGTAAGAAGAAGAGTGTGTTCTCTAAGGCCATCTTCAACCGTGAAAACTCTCTCGGGTTTGGATGTACAAAGTCTGGTATGGTGGGAGTAGGGCCTCTGTTCATCGACTCTGGCTCAAACTGAGGCACTTGACTTGGTGAACTATGGGGCATTTTGTGGCACCAGGCAGAATCATAAGGTGAGGAGGTTTCATACTCCCACTGGTATGAGGGATAATAATCACGGTCATGGTGGTAGCATTCTTCTTTTGGGGCCCCCCAACTGGGTGGCTGGGCACTTGGAATGTCATAGGGGGAGTACATCTTGTCTCTGGGAACAGCCACCAAAGCTGGAGATTGTTCTTGACTTGAAGAACTGTCTTGCCTGAAGCATGGTGCTGGTACTGGCCCGAAGCTTCTCTCCGCAGGCTGCACGTGTTTAACATGGCGTGGTGCAGGGATAGGTTTGCTAGGATGAGGTTGACGGGCAGGAATAGCAGATGGATGAGGCTGAGGTTGTTGTTGATCAAGTGAATTTGTAGCTGCTGCATCTGCCGCTTAAGCTGTGAGAGCTCTTGAGCAAACTGCTGATTTGTCCGCTGCAATGCATTGCTTTCCTGTTGCATCATCTGTACAGTGTGACGTATGTTCTCATTTGCATGGCGGAGATTCCGGTTTCGTTACTTAAGTATGGCATTCTCAGACCTGCCTGGGTCTGTGTTGGACCACTCTTCTGAACTGTGAGGGTCATCACCTAGAACCGGTGGAAGACTGAATGCTGTTGCGCCCTCCTCTTGGTCTTCACCTTCTGACAGGTTGGAGGGTATCTTAGTGTGTGGTGACACGGGTTCTGGATACAACGTAGGCAGGGCAAAGCCAATGAGAGCATAATCCTAATCAGGATAATAATCCATAATCAGGCAAGAAGGGCAGTCTTCCTTCTGACGCGCCCAGTTGGCTCATCTTCTGCATATGTTGATATCTTATAAGCCTGCAGCAAGTCTCAATCTGGCTCGAAGGACCATGAAAAAGTGAGTTAGATGTTGGTAGCACAACCCGCCACAGGATGTCCGGTAAGAGTAACTCGTTTATTTGTCACCACAACAACTCAGTTATTAGTAAAAAGTTGAAGAGTTGTCTATAAAACAGAAGATGCAGAGTAAAAATAAATATACATAGTATTAACATTAAATGTTCCAAACAGAAATACACAATGTATATTTAGTAAAATACAGAATTAAAAGGAGTAATAGTTGCAAGAAAACAAATTAAGTATGTCATACATGTTAAGTTAAACAATAAAACAGCTTAATTTGTTCTATATAGGGGCGCTTGATCTGGACATGTTCTGCGCGCATGCGCATTAAGTTGTTTACAACTTAGAATAGTAAACTGCACCGAAATACAAACGAAATATACAAACACAACATCAGTATAAGCAAGTATGAATAAAGGTAACAGTGTAACATCGTGCTAAAGACACAATAATCGCTTATCATTAGCCATAGTGACGCATTTTAGTTTATAACAGCAAATAGAATAGCATAACACACAAGCGATCCTACAAAGATCACATATAATACACTTACTTTGAACAGACGCACAACACCCGAACAATGAATAGAACTATAAGATAACGGAAAAGTTCAGCATCTGCATCAGCGCTCCGCCTGATTCGCTTTCAACTTTGCACTAAGCGCTATGGGCGGGATGATCGCCTGCACATCGATCCGTGAGCGCTGATTGGCTGCTGTGCTGGATGCTGCGTGTCTATCAATCTCGGCAAACAGAGAGAGAGATTTAAATCAGAAGGCATATTATTCTTATGAATATAATGGCCTTTTTAACAACAGCCTTGAATAGCCTGTTCTCTCCCTTGTACACACACAAGTGTGACGTGCGCGGTGGACCAAACCAGGGAGGCAAGGGAGGAGTGACCGTTTGCGTTTGTATTACTTTACTACTTACACAATTATTTTAAGTATATATCATGTATTTTCAATAAATATTAATAAATAAATAAATATTTTCTATCAGGTTGAACTGATTATTAGTCACTAAACCTCTCAGCGTCGGTCGCGCATATCCGCTATGTTTTGTAGTTTTTTAAACACTTTTTACTCGTGTTTGTAGTTCTGAACTAAATCCTCATCCAAAGCTCAATGGTTTGTGGGCAATATTAGGCTTTATAGTGTGCACGGATCCACACTTCGAAAATCTACCGGAAATATTAGACCATCCGGGGAATGTTGGCATACTATTTTTAACATAGGCTACTATGCTTTGGGAGACACTTATTTTAATCTCACACACTATTTAGGATGGATAGTATGGGCATTGGGACGCAGGGATAGTATGTTAAAAGCACATTTTAGTTCATATTCATGCTGTCTCAAAATAGCACAGTTGAGTACACGTGATTTTTTTTTTCCCCCTTACATACACCAACACGTTAACTAATAATATTGTAGTAAAATACCATTTAAATCTGTGAATTATAAAAAGTAAGAAGTGAACGTGAGCACAGCGCATGACGTTTTAACCACACAAAAAGAACAGGCCTGTCAGGAACACAAAAGCGAAAATGTAAAAAATAAAAAAGTAGGGATGAAGACATTAAAAGGAAGTTTTCCTTACGAAATGTACCCTTACAAATAAGAATAAACAATTGGAGATTATTGTTGGTCGCGGGTGTGTCGAAAGACCTAATTCAAGAAGTCTGCGGTGCAGGCGGTCTTCTGTGTGGGTGCAAAACCGCAATTGAAAAACGTCTCAGGTTACGAATGTAACCAGGGTTCCCTGGGAACAGGGAACGAGACTCTGCGTTTGCAACGCTATGGAGAAACGTCACGTGACTCGGTGTTCGAAAGCCAACTATCCAATAACTCCAAATCCTATTGGCCGACGACAGCCTATGACGTCATACAGGCGCGACCCGGAAGTATAAAAGGGGTGCCTGGGGAAGCAGTCATTATCCATCGTCTTGAGGGACTGTTCAGCAGGCAGCCCGATGTATGGCAAGGAAACGCAGAGTCTCGTTCCCTGTTCTCAGGGAACCCTGGTTACATTCGTAACCTGAGACGTTCCCTTTCGAAAGGGAACTTCTACTCTGCGTTTGCAACGCTATGGGGAACGATATACCCACGCCGCCATGCTTGAGGAGAATGCCTGCCAAGAAAAATGGCTGAGACAAAGGCTCCAGAGCAGTAGAAACTGCTTGGCAACTCTCCCTCGGGTCACACCAGGCTGTCAGTGACAGCATTCCCTTCGGCCAACAGCCCAAGCTGAACTCCATGAAGGACCTCCTCAAAGGCCCTACGGAAGGTGCTAAGGCGTCTGGAACCAACCTTTCTAGAAGAAAAAGTGGTCCCTTCAAGGGAATGTGGCCAAGGAACCAAAGGGAACCTCGGCCAGTCACTAGAGGGGAACGAAGTCACCCCCAAAGCCACCAGGGAGGCCGACCTAGTCTGACCTGAGACAAACTCAGTCTGGGCCAACCCTGTCTGAATACAGAGCCTCCTAACACGCATTCTTCACAGAAGATAGTAAGTAAGAGTGACTGCAAAGAGGCAGAAACAAACTCAAACCCACGCGTAGAGACGGGCATCCTGGAGAGCAGAACTCAGCTAAGTGCTATAAACCCTCGTATTGAGGGGAGTATAATCCACTCATCCTAGGATCTACCCAGTGCTTAATTAACGCACTGAGGAGGCCGTGCGCTACAGAACCCTGATGCAGGGGAGCACAAACCAGCCTGATGCTGGATCCTTAAGAGGAGGCCTGATTAAGGCCTACCCCATGACCATCTTAGGGAGCTAAGCACTATTACAAACATAACCCTAAAAGGGAAGTACGAAACTCACCTAACAGGTAGACCATGTGATGGGCACATACTCATGGAGGCCGAAAGAGGCCTACAGCATGATAGAGTTAAGTGAAAAACAGAAGTCAAACAGAAAGTGGCCCGGCTTTCTTTCCGGGGTAGAAAGATGACTTCAATGGCAGCCTAAGAGGCTGCAAAGTGCCCACATGACAATCCACCCAACACGATCCACCGAGCAGTGTACTCAGTAAAAACACCTTTTACTCTCTAAAGCAAGAGGAGTACAGCGTACGCCAGCACGCATTAAGGAAGGCCTGGAGGGGCCTATAACCTCAACAGACACGTGGCATCAGCTCGTGGCAGTGTTTAGGCCCAAAGGGCGATAAACAACCAGACAAAAGGAGGTTGGTTTATCACTTAGCCAACAGAAGTGTATAAAGATAACTCTCAAAGAGAAATACACCCAAACATACTCCAGTGTGTTAAAACTAGGCGGCCCGTAGGCCTAGCAACCTCTAATACACACGGCGTAGTCTTGTGGCCGTTTCTAGGAGCACAAAAGATCCACCCTAGGCGCTAGGTGGCCCTTAGCTCAACTAGAATAGGACTCAGGGAGGCAGATATAGGTAAAAAACAACCTTCAGTAAGGTTTTGCTGCCAAACCAACCTGAGGGGCTAGCCACTCGAAATACTCCACATATTACACCGGAGGCCGAAGTAGGCCTGCCTTAGTAAACACGTGGCATCAGCAAGTGGCTACCATAACCATACCACCCAGAGGCCATGTATTAACAGTGTCATGATTAACACATGAAAAACACTGCCAAACACCGAGAACAGGCCTGTTAGGGCCTATCCGTCAGTGATGGGGTGTGGCCGACGGTGGCATGGTTTCCCAGGCATCCTGCCAACAAGTCGACTAGAAAAAGGAGGCCTAAAGGGGCCTCCATTCCAGTAACAGGTGGCGATCAGCCTACTCACAGGTTAAAACACAAATTGTGCCAAACGTAAACTAAAAAGGAGGCCTGAAGGGGCCTGCCAATTCAATAACACGTGGCTACAGCTCGTGAATTAAAGGGAACCAAGCTACAGGGAACCAGCTGTAACCCAAAAAGCTATGGGAAGCTAACTGCAACCTGCGCTAGGCTACACATTCCAACAGGCAATGTACCCTAAATACACATTTTGACTAAAGGGAACCAAACAAAGCCAACATGGTCTAAGGAAGGCTAATATAAGCCTACTACCTCAGACAGACACGCGGCATGGCCTGTGGCAGCGTAAACCTGTGAAAATATGTGAGCACATTATGATCAGTTAAACAGTATAGTAGAACAACCGCTAACTAGAAGGAGGCCGAATATCATAAGGCCTACAATCCGAGTTATAAGCAGTATAACCGTTAACCAGACCACTAAAAAAGGGAGCTAATAGATACCAGTTTTCTTCAACAAAGTGGCACTAACTACCCTGAATATGCAATCCAACAGGTGATGCACCCAGTGACAAGGACCTCAGACTGGAGAGTACAAGTCACCAAATACTCAAAACAAAGGCCTACTTTCACAGCAAAGGGCCTACTGTTATGAGAGCAGGTGCCAACCTGTGGCAGCATAGGCTCACATACAGTGTAGGGCAAAAGTCTAGAACCCAAAGTAACACAAACTTTGATCTACATGGTGTTTTTTTTAAAAAGAAAAACACTTCCCACACAGATCCTCAAATCTGATCTAAACCCCAGAGGACAGGAGCTAAAAAACTAGCAACGTCAACTCAAACTTGATAAAACAAATTATCAAGTGGCTCAGAAGAAAATATTCCTTTTAGCATGAAAGTTCTAGAAAGTGGGGCCAAGCACACACCTGCATAACTTATCTACGCAAAGATAAGGGCCTACCACCTGAGGAACAGCATAAGGGAGTCAGAAAACAGTCTACAACCTAGCTGTAAAACTCAAATTGCACCTACACCAGCAAGGGGATAATTGGGCGTACAGCCTAACAACTCCCTCGGGAGGAAAACCAGAACTAGGAAACAAATCCTGAAAGGATAGTGAATACATATGGGGTTACTTCATATATCACATCACCTAGCTCTAGCCTGGCTGCCAAGTTATAGGCCTATTTTCTTTATTATAACAACAGGCACCATAACAAACAGCCTGATCTCCACTTCTAAATCTCATGATGAGAAAAATAAAGTGAAGCTCAAAGCTCAAAAAAGTCAGGCGGCCGGTTAGGGCCGCCGTAGACATACAAACTGAAGTAATGAGTGCCAACTCAAACTATACTGAAAATAGTCGAGAGGCTACTCAACATAGAGAGAAAACTAAGCAGCAGCCATTCTGTGACCTGCTTAGTCAGTCTCAACATTCCAGTTTTGCCCAAAAAACCCCTTCAAACTCTATATCTCAATGTACATTCACTGTGACATGTTCAGAAAATATACAGGAACAACACAAAGTCAACATTTAAGAAATGAAATCTGACTCTGTCTTACCTTCCCGTGGCTCGAAGACCAAAGACTACTCCTTTACAAACATGGGAAGGAAACATCCATGGTTCTAGAAGCCCAAAGAACCCTTTCACTATCAAGCCAGAAGGCGGGCCTCCAGAAAAAATCATCATAAGCCCGGCCGTCAGCCTGACTGTTCAAAGGTGTCACCTGAACATACAGTAGTAATTAAAAAACGGAACTGAGTGGAATGCAACTCTTAAAAGCTGCTGAGCGCGCCCTCGCCTTCAGCAGATCAGCCTGGTATGCCTGCAACACTGCCATAGTGTGTAAAGCCGCACCAGCCTGACCCGCAGCAGCATATGCTCTGCCGTTCAGACGAGATGTCTGTTTAAGGGGTCTGGACGGCAAAACTGGAGCTTTTAGTGTCGGTGCTCTGCCCATGACGAGATAGCTGGCAAACATCTTGTCAATGGGCGGCAGCGACACATACCCATGCTGGCCCAATCCATCCACATCGGCAATTCACAGACGCCGATGTGGATGAACTCTGGCCGAGCATGGGTTCTTCCATGCCTTCCCGATCTCAACGAGGAGATCCGTAAAAAATGGAAGGCTCACTGGAGTCACGGGGTTGTGGTCGGAAAGAAAAACGTTCGTCAAGTCTGCCGCGAACAGGTTTTTTCCTCACGCGCCCACACGGCAGCTGCAGTCTGCCAGCAGCGTGTTCCACAACCTCCAGTAACTCGGCATATGCTGGGCCAGGAGACTTGGGGAAAGAAGAAAAAGCCACTTCTTCCTCCTCCATTGCCTCCTGCCCACGGGGGCTATCAGCCAGAAGAACACTCGCTTCCGGATCCGATGATGTCAAAGATAAGACATCATCATCATCCAGGAGCTCATCCCCGCCAGCCGCCACCGGAGGCTGAGAGACCATAACACCTCTCTCAAACTCGGCAGCGAGCTCCATCTGCGAGCCCCATGAGTGCAGCCGCCGCTCTGCCTCAGCACGAGCAGGGCCGGACCGACCAGGCGCAGATGTTGACGCCTCATCCCTCAAGGAGAGGGCCAGACGAGAACGGAGCGTTCTCATAGGAAGACGCTCACAATTCACACAGACAGCGCCCTCAAGCACCATCCGTGCGTGTTCTTCTCCCAAACAATAGACGCATAGGGTGTGCGAACCCTCCGTTAAAAACCTCGGGCATGGATCCACACACTTCCTGAAATGTTTCTCTTTGCCCTCAGACATAACAGAGACATACTCTATGAAGAGTATATTCGATAATGGCAGTCGACACAAACAGTCCCGAAAGACGATGAGATAATGACTGCTTCCCCAGGCGCCCCTTTTATACTTCCGGGTCGCGCCTGTATGACGTCATAGGCTGTCATCGGCCAATAGGATTTGGAATTATTGGATAGTTGGCTTTCGAACACCGAGTCACGTGACGTTTCTCCATAGCGTTGCAAACGCAGAGTAGAAGTTCCCTTTCGAAAGGGAACCTAACTTTATTCTTCAGAGAAACCTTGAAACATTATTCCCGAATTTCGTTGTGTTGGCTGGAGATGATTCTATATTCTATGGGCTCTATATATTCTAGCCACCAGCGTGAGTTTTCTGAGGCGACAGTTATTTATTTAGAACATTACTTTAGAACGTATATTAATTAATTGGCTACGCGTCATGCAGCCACACAGACAGATATGTATCGAGTTTATTTTATTTTTTATTTTTATTCAAAATATTGAATATATATAACTTAACTATATCATGAATTGTATGATATAATATTCCGATTGTCAAATATGTGGAAGTGAATGTGCTGTCGTTTAAACACCTTTTAATGATCATGTTAACGCACCATGAGTTTTCACCACAATTCAGAGGATCTGTTGGATTTACATCACGTAAATTCCATTTTAAAATTCATTTTCCCCTAAAAAAATTTAAAAAAGGCTAAGTGGCCAGTGTCACTGGGAGAAGAATAGAGTAAATTTTGTTTCATACACAATCTTATCTGATATAGGCTATGAATAAAACACATATATTTGAAAGGATAGCTATGCAGCTTCCAGTGTAGGCCTATGGAATTTAATTTAAAAAACTATTAAGTGTCTTCTTTATATACAATATATATATATATATATATATAAACAGTACTTCATTTTAATGTCTATTTAAATCTCTGAAACTTCAAATAAACATTGTTTGAAAACACTGAATAGTTGTGATGTATGATAAGCACTGAGTGCATCCGTCTCTGGCTTTTCGCCAGCCAAAGCACAAAAGCACGTTTGAATTATCAGTGACTCAATGAACGTTCTAATCACACCGGTGTGATTGTACGCGTCAAAGGGTTTGAAATCGATCGCATTTCGGGGGTGGAGGGGGGATGTTACTTGAAATAATATAAATGTTAACTAATAAATTATTTCAATTTCTTATTAAACGTCAAAAAAAAAAAAAAAGAAATCATCTGGCCCAAAATTATGTCTTGCATACCCCCCTTAAAACTCTTCACGGCGCCCCTGGTTAGACTATATTGCAAGGAGCCTACAGCAGTCTGTTTACCCTAAATCCCATTGTATCTGCTGATATTTCAGCCATGTAATTCAGTAACAGGCTAGCTAACAACTGTAACCAATTTTCAAGAAGCAATGACATTTTAAAATATACGGGGGTTGTACGCTATAAGCTTAACTGTTTGACACTGGAGCTAACTGACAGAAGTACCGGGAATTGCGTGAAAATGACTTGAGCTAGTTGTATTTTCTGTTTTTTTTTCTGACATTGCACTACTGTCCTCCGCTGCAGCAGCTGAATTTTAAAAAGTTAGGTTAATTTTAGGCATTTGGCAGCGTCGGACCCCTCTTTTCTTTTCTTTTCTTTTCTTTTCTTTTCTTTTCTTTTCCTTTTTTTTTTTTTTTTTTTTTTTTTTGCTTTCTCGAACCTTTTCTTCACCTCCTTTCCTTTCCTTTCCTTTCCTTTCCTTTCCTTTCCTTTCCTTTCCTTTCCTTTCCTTTCCTTTCCGTCATCTAACTTTTACTTACAATTTGCTCGTGTTGCGCTCTCTCTCTGAGTCATTCTACGAAACGGGTGCCATTTGAGTCCGCAACATTTGATCAGATGCATAAGGCACAAAAAATGTCCCAAAGTCTGTTTCCAAAGCTTAAAGTTATTAATTCAAGTGTTCTTTTATGATATATGATAAAATGTTTTTTTTTTTTTTTGAAGATTAGCATACTATTTTTCATTATTACATAGCCAATTTCATGTTAACCAACATGACATTTGCATCTAAAATATCACCAAATAAGTTATATTTTTTTCAAACATATACTATTTTCAGGATTATATGCCTGTCCCTGTTTACATAAATAAGGTTTATTGTAAATAATATTTATTTACAATAAACCTTATTTTTTTGTAAATATTTTATGATTTGTGCGTGTCCCTCAGTTTGACTTACCACCCCGTCACACTAACTTGTTTTATCTATAAATAATACACTGTTCCTTTAAATGACATCACAAAGCTGAAGTGACATCATTTGAGCCTTATAGCCACCACGAACAAAAGCAGGAAACTATGTACATTTTTTTTTTTTTTTTTACATTGTTTGTTTGTTGCTTTTTCATGTTAGGCAGGGCCCGTCAAGCTCAAACCTACCACCCCGTAAAATAGATAGGGAAAACTGTTTTTTTATTCATTTACTTACATTATTAATACAAATTTTCTATATTTCAGATTGAATGCATGTATGCTAGGTGAGAAACTTGACCACATGGGATTTGTGGAAATTTTGGGATAAAATTTACCACACTGTCACATAAACGTGACGGGGTGGGAAATTTCATCCCAAAATGTCCCCCAATAAAAATCACATTCTGGGGGGTAAAAGTTTTTTTTTTTGTTTTTTTTTTTTTGGCAGGGTTCCTTTGGTAAAATGTGCATTACAAGGGCTAAATATCATGTTATTTGGGCTCGCTTCAACCCTTGGACATGAAAAACAACCTGCGGCAACAGTGTAAAAGTAGCCCAGCCCAATTCTGCAGGAAAACCGCAGACTTGGCAACACTGTTAGGTTCATTCACTCACTCACTCAGGCACTATATTACTCACACACTTTTTACTCAATTTGAATGTCTCCCCTCCCCCAGTTTTTAAACTTTAAAACCAGCAGATCATATAGAGAAACACTTTGTCCATACCACCCGGTCACATTAGTTATCACCCCATCACAGGGTCATTTTGTTAAAAGTTTATGGAAAGAAAATGAAATATTACATAAATTAATGTTGAATTATGTTCTTGTTGTGTGGACTAATCAGATAAATGTAACTTTATTTTTTAAGTGAATTCATTTTTTTCAGTACAAACAATGAGGCCATTGAAACGTCAAATTCATGTTTCAAGATTAAAAATCCTAAGAATAAAAAAATATATATTAAATTACAGACTTTCGATTGATGGTTTCTAAAAAAGGGACATTTTACTATTAGGAAAACTTCTCAGGTTACGAATGTAACCAGGGTTCCCTGAGAACAGGGAACGAGACCCTGCGTTTGCAAACGCTTATGGGGAACGTCACGTGACTTCATGACGTCATACAGGCGCGACCTGGAAGTATAAAAGGGGCGCCTGGGGAAGCAGTCATTATCCATCGTCTTGAGGGACTGTTCAGCAGGCAGCCCGATGTATGGCAAGGAAACGCAGAGTCTCGTTCTCTGTTCTCAGGGAACCCTGGTTACATTCGTAACCTGAGACGTTCCCTTTCAAAAGGTAACTTCTACTCTGCGTTTGCAAACGCTTATGGGGAACGATATACCCACGCCGCCATGCTTGAGGAGAATGCCTGCCAAGAAAATGGCTGAGACAAAGGCTCCAGAGCAGTAGAAACTGCTTGGCAACTCTCCCTCGGGTCAGTGACAGCATTCCCTTCGGCCAACAGCCCAAGCTGAACTTCACGAAGGCCCTCCTCAGAGGTCCTACAGAAGCTGCTAAGGCGTCTGGAACCAGCTTTTCATGAAGAAAAAGCGATCGCTTTAAGGGAAAGTGGCCAAGGAACCGAAGGGAACCTCGGCCAGTCACTAGAGGGGAACGAAGTCACCCCCAATGCCACCAGGGAGGCCGACCTGGTCTGTCCCGAGACAAACTTAGTTTTGGCCAACCCTGTCTGAATACAGAGCCGTCTAAAACGCATTCTTCATAGAAGATAGTAAGTAAGAGTGACTGCAAAGAGGCAGAAACAAACTCAAACCCACGCGTAGAGACGGGCATCCCAGAGAGCAGAACTCAGCTAAGTGCTATGAACCCTCGTATTGAGGGGAGTACAATCCACTCATCCTAGGATCTACCTAGTGCTTAATTAACGCACTGAGGAGGCCGTGCGCTACAGAACCCTGATCCAGGGGAGCACAAACCAGCCTGATGCTGGATCTTAGGAGGAGGCCTGATTAAGGCCTACCACCATGACCAGCTTAGGGAGCTAAGCACTATTACAAACATAACCCTAAAAGGGAAGTACGAAGCTCACCTAACAGGTAGACCATGCAATGGGCACATACTCATGGAGGCCGAGAAGGGGCCTACAGCATGATAGTAGTTATGTGAAAAACAGAAGTCTATACATAAAGTGGCCCGGTTTTAGGGGCCACCCCCAAACACCTGTCTTGTCTCACTGGGGTAGACAGACGACTTCAATGGCAGCCTAAGAGGCTGCAAAGTGCGCACATGACAATCCACCCAACACAATCCAACGAGCAGTGTACTCAGTAAAAAACACCTTTTACTCTTTAAAGCAAGAGGAGTACGGCATACGCCAACACGCATTAAGGAAGGCCTGGAGGGGCCTATAACCTTAACAGACACGTGGCATCAGCACGTGGCAGTGTTTAGGCCCAAAGGACGATAAACAACCAGACCAAAGGAGGTTGGATTTATCACTTAGGCCTCTGGCCAACGGAAGTGTATAAAGATAATTCTCAAAGAGAAATACACCCAAACATACTCCAGTGTGTTCAAACCAGGCGGTCCGTAGGCCTAGCAACCTCTAATACACACAGCGTAGTCTCGTGGCCGTTTCTAGGAGCACAAAAGATCCACCCTAGACGCTAGATGGCCCTTAGCTCATCTAGATTAGAAAAGGACTCAGGGAGGCAAATATAGGAAAAACCAACCTTCAGTAAGGTTTCACTACCAAACCACCCTGAGAGGCTAGCCACTCGGAATACTCAGTAAAAAGCACCTTGTCACCCTCACAGCAAGAGGAGTATATAACTGAACTCCACATATTACACATATTGCCTTAGTAAACACGTGGCATCAGCAAGTGGCTACCATAACCATACCACCCAAAGGCCATGTATTAGAAGTTTCATGATTAACACATGAAAAACACTGCCAAACATTGCAAACAGGCCTGTTAGGGCCTATCCGTCAGTGATGGGGCGTGGCCAACGGTGGCATGGTTTCCCAGGCATCCTGCCAACAAGTCGACTAGAAAAAGGAGGCCTAAAGGGGCCTCCATTCCAGTAACAGGTGGCGATCAGCCTACTCATAGATTAAAAACACAAATTGTGCCATTACATAAATTAAAAAGCAGGCCTGAAGGGGCCTGCCAATTCAATAACACGTGGCTACAGCTCGTGAATTAAAGGGAACCAAGCTACAGGGAACCAGCTGTAACCCAAAAAGCTAAGGGAAGCTAAGGGAAGCTAACTGCAACCTGCGCTAGGCTACACATTCCAACAGGCAATGTACCCTAAATATACGTGACTAAAGGGAACCAAACAAAGCCAACATGGTCTAAGGGAGGCTATTATAAGCCTACAACCTCAAACAGACACGCGGCATGGCCTGTGGCAGCGTAAACCTGTGAGAATATGTGAGCACATTACGATCAGTTAAACAGTATAGTAGAACAACTGCTAACTAGAAGGAGGCCGAATATAATAAGGCCTACAATCCGAGTTATAAGCAGTATAACCGTTAACCAGATCACTAAAAAGGGAGCTAATAGATACCAACTTTCCTCAACAAAGTGGCACTAACTACCCTGAGTATGCAATCCAACAGGTGATGCACCCAGTGACAAAAACCTCAGACTGGGGAATACATGTCACCAAATACTCAAAACAGAGGCCGTTCTTTCACAGGAAAGGGCCTACTGTTATGAGAGCAGGTGCCAACCTGTGGCAGCATAGGCTCACATACAATGTAGGGCAAAAGTCTAGAACTCAAAGTAACACAAACTTTGATCTACATGCTGTTTTTGAAAAGAAATAACACTTTCTACACAGATCCTCAAATCTAATCTAAGCCCCAGAGGACAGGAGCTAAAAACTAGCAACGTGAACTCTAACTTGATAAAACAAATTATCAAGTGGCTCAGAAGAAAGTTATTCTTTTAGCACGAAAGTTCTAGAAAGTGGGGCCAAGCACACATCTGCATAACTTAATCTTAAGATGAGAGAAATAAAGTGAAGCTCAAAGCTGAAAAGTCAGGCGGCTGGTTAGGGCTGCCGTAGACATACAAACTGAAGTAATGAGTGCCAACTCAAACTATACTGAAAATAGTCGAGAGGCTACTCAACATAGAGAGAAAACTAAGCAGCAGCCATTTTGTGACCTGCTTAGTCAGTCTCAACACTCCAGTTTTGCCCAAAAACCCCTTTAAATGCTACATCTCAATGTTACATTTACTGTGACATGTTCAGGAAATACACATGAACAACACAAAGTCAACATTTAAGAAATTAAATCTGACCTTGTCTTACCTTCCCTTACCTTCCCATGGCTCGAAGACCCAAGACTGCTCCTTCACAAACATGGGAAGGAAAATATCCATGGTTCTAGAAGCCCAAAGAACCCTTTCACTATCAAGCCAGAAGGCGGGCCTTCAGAAAAAACTCATCATGGGCCCGGCCGTCAGCCTGACTGTTCAAAGGTGTCACCTGAACATACACATTAATTAAAAAACGCCCCGGGAGGCCAAGGAAGAGGGGCGAAGGCAACAAATAGTATTACCTTCGCCAAGAGAGGGGATCAATCAGCGGCGTTGCTAGCGCCGGTGATCAATCACCTCTCTCAAATCAACTTTCCTCTTCCTCGTATCTCGCCGCTTCTGCGACTTGCTCCGAGGTGGAGGAGGCGCTCGAGCGGCGACACTAAACCTCTGGCCCTGCCTCAGAGCCTCAACTCGGGCGGGCCAGGGCCTCCCGGCTGTCTGGGCCCAGGATCGGACCTGAGCGGTATGCAATTCTTATAAGCTGCTGAGCGCGCCTTCGCCTCCCTGAACTTTCCAACCACTGTCTCAACGGAGCCGCTAAAAAGTTCCGTTGGCGAAACTGGGGCATTGTGAAGAGAGCCCTTCTCTTTCTCCCCGATGTCCGCCATGTTCGGCCACAGATGCCTCTCCGTGGCCACCATGGCCGCCATCAATCTCCCAATCGAGACGGCCGTCTGCTTGGTGGCCCGGGGAGCGAGATCTGTGGTGCGGCACAGCTCAGCCACCGCATCAGGGGACAAACCCTGCCCCTGATCCAGGTCCTTCAGCAGGTCAGCCTGGTACGCCTGCAACACTGCCATAGTGTGCAAAGCCGCGCCAGCCTGACCTGCAGCAGCATATGCTCTGCCGTTCAGACGAGATGTTTGTTTAAGGGGTCTGGACGGCAGAACCAGAGCTTTTAGTGTCGGTGCCCTGCCCGTGACGAGATAGTTGGCAAACGTCTCGTCAATGGGCAGCAGCGACACATACCCATGCTGGCCCAATCCCTCCACATCAGCGAGGGAATTTTGAATTCTAGCCGAGTATGGGTTCTTCTATGCCTTCTTGATCTCAGCGTGGAGATCTGGAAGGAATGGAAGGCTCACTGCAGTTACGGGGTTGTGTAGTTGTGTAGTCACATTAGATTTTAAAAATCTGTTTCTTGTTTTACTACTCCAATGGCATACATATTGTCCGTGACAGGGTGGTACAAGAATGGCTTCCTTGCCTAAATAAAAAGGATAATATCAATAAAGATTTTGTGCTTGAGGTGGGAAAATATGTTTTTTTTTTTTAGGATTAACGTATCTTTCAAGTTGTAGGTTTGTTTTTAAAAAAAAAGTTTGTTCTTAATGAAAATTGCAAAATTCCAAAAATGCAAAGTGGAAATGGCACCCGTTTCATAGAATGACTCCTCTAAGGACGTGCTTGACTTTGACTAAACGTCCTTTGCAGGGAGTTTGATTGACAGGTGATCTAACCAATCATAAAGCCTCATCCACATTTATGCCCGATAAAGCAGTTAAATTAACGTTGTGGACTTGAATTTCAAAAATGGTGTGTATTGTCACGGGCTGCTTGAATTTAGGCGCTACAGCAATCTGTCAAGACACATTATAGAGCTACAAAACGGTATTTATTGTTTAAATTTCTCTTGTCTGTCGACGCATATTTTTCACTGAGAGAACATGATGTGTGGCGTGAAAGCGGCATGGCAGATCATACATAGCAACAGTAACTAAAGGGGGCGGGTCGGTCGGCCCATCTCGAGACCGGGCCGGCCGTTGCCGACTGGGCCAAATGCTTAACATTTATTATTATTAATATTATTATAACCATAGTGAAATCGTGCACGCAATAAAAACCCGTCCTGTGCGCTGTCAGCCTGTAAAAACTATTTATTTATTTATATTAAAAATAAAACTGACTGGCCCACATAAAAAAAATTAAAAAAAATGGTCCGGCCCCTCTGGCATTTGCCAGAATTATGTAATTGCCGTGTTTCAATTGTGAAGACGTCAAATAATAATAATAATAATAATAATAATAATTTAATTAAAAAAAAAAAAACATTCACTCACTAAAACTAGAAATGTGTTTTTAATTTAAATGTTTGTATCCAACAATTTAGTTTGAGTGTTAATGATTATGCCTGAAATACCAATAGTTTGGGCTGTGTTGTCTTTAATCTTTAATATTATAGCAATGTGAGAAGTTCAGTGAGAGTGAACCAAGTATTCGAAGTGAACTGATATTAAATCAAATCGAGAGCTTGTGAAACCTAATCGAATTGTGAAATCTGTATCAATACCCAAGCCATTCATGCACCAATTTGCCTTTAATGTGCATAAAGTTTTTTGTCTGCTCTCAAATGTAACAACCCAGATAGCATGGTGAAATTGGTACAATGGTGAGTTTTGATCCAAATCATAATTTTGGTTGAGACTGACATTTCAATGTTTAAAGTGTGTTGGATCAGCATTGAAATTTTGATGAAAGTTGACAGCACACATGGGTGAAGACAGTGACATTGAACTAACAGTGATTTGAAGTTGATGACCACAAGATCCTACAGGTGTGTACCTCTGCAGAACACTAGTGGGTGTTTCTCAATCAGTGGGGCATTTTCAAACCGCGATGGGCTTTTAAATTGCTTTACCTGATTTGCTCTAATCCACTGGGGCCTTGGTTTAGGGGTGGGCCTTCATGATTTTTGCAAGTCTGTTGAAAAATGGTTAAAAAACAAAAACAAACATCCATTGTAGTTTGAAATTGGCCACTGATTGGTAAATGCCCATTTTGGTTTTACATGTGCACTTCAACTAATTCAACTAATTTCCATTCCATTCACCCCCAAGTTGTTTCAAACCTGTATGAGTTTCTGTCTTCTGTTGAACACACACACAAAAAAGATATTTTAAAGAATGTTGGTAACCAGACAGTGGACGGTAGCTATTGACATCCATTGTATTTTTCTCCTACTATGGAAATCAGTGGTTACCGTCAACTTTCTGGTTACCAACATTCTTTAACCCTCTACCGCATGGTGTTGCCATATGGCAACATACTCTTGTTCATTTCCTTGCCACTGTCTCTTGATGAGAACATTTTCGTTGTTTTTTGTTGGTAAGAGAAGACCTTAGTTTAGCAAATGATGTGCTTTGGTTAAGTCACATAACATGCAATTTTTTTCTGTGGCGCGATTTCTGACAGTCTGCCGTCTCTTGTCGGTAGTTGCTGAAAGCAAACTAAAACGTCAGTAACACACATTCACAAAAAAATTAGTAACATCATCTCAGGTAAGTTATGATGACATATTCACCACTCAAAAAAGTTTTTATGAAATTAGTTTTTGGTAAATCGATAAAATGTCTGTGTTGCCAAGCGGCAACACTGTGCAATAATGGAATGACATTACTATAATAGCTTAGCTAGCTAGCAAAGTCAGCTGCAGTCTGTTAAGCTGTAACAATAACAACATTAATGCTAGTGATATAATGTTGATTAGTCGTATGTTAAGGACTGCTGTGGCATCTGTATTATGGATTAAATCTACATCGGAGACCTGCCTGCCCACTGCCACCACAGCCAGTACTACTGGACCAGACCAACCGCTGGCCTACCATGGTGTCTCAAAAAGGCAGGTGCAAGTGGCTGTAAGTGTATTGTTAGGGTGAAGTGTACCAAATGTGACGTGTACCTGTGCCTCACTGTTAATGTTGAATTTTCATGAACTGCAATGTTTTTGGTTTTATGTCAATGTTTTATGATACATGATGAACAGTATTATATTTGTTTTTAACTGTATACATTTTCAATTTAAATAATATTCATGAAAAATATAATGAAATTCAAAGAATATAAAGCATTATTCAGCAAAAAAGAATGGAATAAATAAAAGAACAAGATGTTGGAAAGTATGTATAAGGTGTTTATAATTACTGTTAAAGCTTATAATAGCACCAGTTGATTCAATACAAACGACATTTCTGAGGAAAAATATTAACTATATACACTTACACTTATTCTAAGTCATTTCCACTATTGTATGTTGTTGCCATATGGCAACATACCATAAATGATATATATATATATATTTTTTTTCTACAGCACTTCAAGTTAAGCCATTTTTTTTCTATAGGTCTATTATAATGTGTGCGGTAGAAGGTTAAAATATCTTCCTTTGTGTTCAGAAAAAAGAAACTCATACAGGTTTGGAACAACTTGAGGGTGAATAAATAATGACAGAATTTTCATTTCAGGGTGATCTACCCCTTTAAAGACATTTTCATTAAAAAATCCTAAGCTCTTTTGTTCTTCAAGATAAACTTGTTAAATGAATGCTGTGTAGTTTCATGGAAAATTAAGATATAGTTTATAGCAGGGGTTCCCAAACATATTCCTGAAGCCTCCCCAACACTGCACATTTTGCATGTCTCCTTTGTCTGACACACTCATCAGGTCTTGGAGTCTTGACTAATGTGCTGATGATCTGAATCAGGTGTGTTTGATTAAGGAGACATGGAAAACATGCAGTGTTGGGGAGGCTCCATGAATGTGTTTGGGAACCTGGTTTATAGTAATGGCCATAACACAGAGGTGTTTATTCCTCTACATCAGGGGTGTCCACCCTGGCCCTGGAGGACTACCACCCTGCGGATTTCAGCTCCAACCCAAATCAAACACCTGAACCAGCCTATTATGGTGTTCAGGGATGCTTGATAATTATAGACAGGTGTGTTGGAGCAGGGTTGGAACTGAATTCTGCAGGACTGTAGCCCTCCATGAGCAGGGTTGGACACCCCTGCTTTACATGTTTAGCTCCTACACACCTGCTTGGAAGTTTTCATTGATCCTAATGACCTTGATTAGCTGCTTCAGGTGTGTTTAATAAGAGCTGGAGATAAACTCTGCTGGAAAAATTGGACTCCCCTGCCATAGTGCTTTCTTTTGATACTGAAGCATTAATAGATTTTAGAAAAAAAAGATTACATAAACAGAGCTTAATGATTCTATTACATTATTTTGTGTTGAGCAATTTGTTTTAAAAAGTGAATCATATTGTGTTTAATATATTAACATTCTTGAATGTGACTGTATGACAACTGAATTGACTTGCTCTTAAGTAACATCATCCTTTCTTTTTTAAGATTTCAGAGAACCCAAAAGAAAAGAGGCAGTAGTGTGATGTAAAAGTTTTATTTTTTAAGGTTGTAATGTTTTTTCCTATTTCTCCCCATTTTTAAAAAAAAAAAAAAAAAGAATGATCTTTTATGTCTTTTTTGCTTTTTTGTTGATTGTGTTAAACTGTTAAATAAAATAAATTGACTTACTGCTGGAAAGGTGTCATTTATATTTTAAAAGGTTTTCCCCAAACTTTAAAAATGGTCAGGAATTTGTTGACCCACAATTGAAGTGTAGTTGAAATATTAATGTTGTTTCAACATTAACTTAGTACATCAGATGGCAACACTGTTTTATGCTGTCATTACATTTCAGTTGTATTTTCAGTGTTTCAACAAAAGTGATTTAGAATCAACATCTCATTGTAACATTGATCAAACAATATTACCAAACATTATTTTTGTTAATTTCAATATTGCTTCAAGATCACAGAGATGTCGAATCAATCATAGTGTAATGCTGATTCAACAATATTACCACTGATTATTTTTGTTAATTTCAAAATCAGTTGATTCCATAGCATAACCATTGCTTTTTTGTTCACCATTGTTTCAACATTAAATGCGGGTGCAAATTTATTGAACCAACATAATTTCATAATGTTGATTCAATGATATTATCATTGATTTTTTGGGTAACACTTTATTTTAGGGTCTTTTAACTAGTTGCTTATTAGCATGCATATTACTAGAATATTGGCTGTTTATTAGTAATAATTAAGCACATATTAATGCCTTATTCTACATTCTTAATCCTACCCAATACCTTAACTTAACAACTACCTTATTAACTATTAATAAGCAGTAAATTAGGAGTTTATTGAGGGAAAAGTCGTAGTTAATAGTGAATACATGTTCCCTTTACTAAAGTGTTACCATTTTTAACAGTAAACAGTAACTGAGGGTGCAAAAGTGATACTGAAGCAACATCACTTTGTAACGTTAATTCAATATAATTAGAGTTAATGCATTAACACTGACTCAACATTGTTTCAATGATTACATGCTAGTATTACCTGGAGTTTTTCAACCATTTTTCAACAGACTTGCTAAAAATCTGATACTGCCGCATGTTCAAGAGAATGCTATACTGGTGGCATATATGCCCAGCGAAGTGGTCATTCTAGTGCTTAACATGAAAAATGCTTGATGTATAAAATTGGAGGAGCAAATTCAGTACACACCTTATAAATAAAGCATATGTACAGACAAGCAGATGAGCCCACGCTATGAACGCAATTAATTACATTTTCCTAGAAAAAAAAAAACCATTATCAAGAAAACGCTTAATGCATTAAGACAGTGATAGGCTATTAAAATTCCAATAAAGCTATGTAGACAAGCAGGTCTCTCACACATGTTTGAGGTCTTGAAGTCTTTACTGAGCAGATGATTGAATCAGGTGTGTTTGATTAGGGAGATATCTAAGGGTGCTTTCACACTAGCTCTTTTGGTGTGCACCCGGGTGCGGTTGACTTCAGAGTTCAGTTCATGATGTGAGCGCTGTCTTCCGAACTCGGGTGCACCCTCACAAACCAAACTGGCGTACTTCAAGCAGAGAGCTGTATATCTCATCTCATTTCATTCTTTAGACTAGAGCATTTGCAGTACATTCGTGGCAGATAGACACAAGTGATGTTATGTATTGAAGCTTTGGAAGCAAAACCAGTGGTCCAAAAACAAAAATAAAAAAGTGAGGTGAGCAACGCTATGCATTTTGCAGCCTTCTCCTGCGCTGTTGTTACCATGCAACGGGGTAAACAACTGCTGCTTTGATGAACGCACCGCACTTTGGACCCAAATAATATAATCTGAACACAGTCCAGTGGGGCAGGGGGGAGCAATCGAACTCAGGTTTGGACCAGGCAATCGAACAAAGTGTGAAAGCACCCTAAAATGTATAGTGCTGGGGGTACTCCAGGACCAGGATTAGGAACAGATCTCATATCACGCTAGCCTACAATTCGTAGGATGTCAAAGTCTAATAAAGGAGGTAGAACTGTTTCACATTTGGCTCCTGAACTCTGGAATAGTGTTCTTGAAAATGTTCGGAGCTCAGGCACACTCTCTATTTAAATCTAGATTAAAGACTCTCTCTTTAACCAAGCATTCACTTCAACTTGTAATACAATTATATCTTATGAAATAGTACCAAATACACATGATCATCTTTTGTCTGAAATGCTATGAACAGAAGCCATGCTAATTTTTCTCCTTTCGCTTTCCTGCATCCTGAAGTAAATACAGATTGAGATCCAGAGTTTGGTCTAGCCTTTGCAAAGACTTAAGACGATACTAACACTTGTGAAGATTCCAGATCATGCCAACTTTGGATCATACAAAAATGTCAAATATTATCCTTATATTATTATCATTACAAGCACAAGCTGTAATCGCTGCCTAACATGATCGTTGTTTCTTGCTAACTGAATACATGATTGTGACGGGTCTGGTTGTCTCAAAGGAAAGAAGGAACAGGGAGTTTTATTTATAGGAAATAATGGAAACAACAAAAATGTACTTTTCAGCATTGAAAAAATTGCCCATGGGACATGTTCACAGGAGTTCCCTAGTTCAGCTTTTTCTCTCCTCCCATGGATTCCAGTCAGCTTTTATCCCATCTCACCCACAATCGATAACAACTGTTACAAATTTATCAAGGAACTTTCCCTTACCACTTACTTCCGCCATTTAGGAGATCACATGAAACAGAACTTAGACAAAATTTTGTGCCGACATGTTGCAGAGAAGTACTGCCTCTGGGTATCGCGTTTCATAATCCACTATGACGAGGAAAAAGGGATGCCAACATGCTGATCGTTCAAATAATTTGGCACTGGACCCACTCCGCGGTCTTCTTGGGTAGACGGGTGACAAATTGCTCCAGCACCACAAGATTAATTATGGTCTTGATCCTGCGAAGCTCCACCAATAACCACCGACAGGCATCACAAAAGCTGTTGGGACAACACAAAAGGGCGGTAGCTTTCTCCCAGGGTCAAGGAACAGAAGCTCTGCCAATGTTGTTAAGTGTTGTCACTCACTACCTCCAGGATGGCCCTGGAGATTCTGGACCTGCAATCTGTGTTTCCCCATACAGCAGTGGAATAAAGCGCACTGGTCACTGTGCACTCGGCCAGCCGCAAGCTTCCACTTTTTTTTTTTTTTCAAAAAGATCTATGAAGGCTTCAGGATCATCATGCAGGCTCATTTTCATGAGCCGCACATGCAGGATTAAACTGCTTTTCACTTTCTTGGCTCATCCAGCTCCCTAATACCTCTCAGTCTTACTCTTGAGGCCTGATGCTCCGCCTGGCATATACTGGTGAGGGTCTTTACCCAGCAGCGATTACTCTGTGTCAGCTTACAGGAGTGAAAATGTAGGAGTAGGAGTGTACATACCTGTGTTTCATATAACCATATGCAAAAGAATTAATTACTGTCTGTATTTACAGCAGTAATCCCAGATAGCATGTAATCATTGAAACAGTGTTGATGCATCAATGGTAATTGCATTGAATTAACATTACAAAGTGATGCTGCTTCAGTATCACTCTTGCACCCTCAGTTAATGTTGAAGCAATGTTGAGATTTCAACCACAAATCAATAGTAATATTGATTCAACATTACAAAGTGATATTTTTTCACTTTTGCACCCTCAGTTACTAATAAATAAATAAAATAAAATCAATGATAATATCATTAAATCAAAATTATAAAGTGATGTAGGTTCAATATCAAGTTTGCACCCGCATTCCAGGATTATTCTCTTTATAATTTCAATAATTCAGACTTCAATGGCCTCCAAACGGTTGAAGGTCAAAATTATAGTTTTAGTGCAGCTTCAAAGGGCTTTAAACAATACCAGATGAAGAATAAGGGTCTTATCTAGTGAAACGATTGGTCATTTTCGGAAAAAAAAAAAAAAATTGTATATGCTTTATATAAACAAATGATTGCCTCCCAAGTGCTTCCGCCAAAACTGTACTTTCGTATTCTTCAAAAAGCTTATGCTGTATGTCCTACGCCTTCCCTATTCTACTTACGGAACGAACGCAGCGCCAGTTAAATTTTTTCCGTAAGTAGAATAGGGAAGGCGTAGGACATACAGCATAAGCTTTTAGAAGAATACGAAAGTACGGTTTTGGCAGAACCACTTGGAAGGTGATCATTTGTTTATATAAAGCATATACATTTCAATTTTCTTTGAAAATGACCGAACATGTCGCTAGATAAGAACCTTATTCCTCGTCTGGTATTGTTTAAAGCCCTTTGAAGCAGCACTGAAACTATAATTTTGACCTTCAACCATTTAGAGGCCATTGAAGTCCATCGTAAGGAGAATAATCCTGGAATGTTTTCATCAAAAACTTAATTTCTTTTCGATTGAAGAAAGAAAGACATGAACATCTTGGATGTCAAGGGGGTGAGTAAATTATCAGGAAAATTTTATTTGAAAGTGAACTAATCGTTTAAGGCACAGTACAGCATCAAGTTCCAGGTCAGGCGACTATGATGTCTACAACAACTCAATGTATAATCAATGTCAGCATTATCAGGAGGGTGCTTCTTTTTTTCTTTTTCTTTTTTAATTGTCTATCTTCATCTGCCTTCGCACTAAAGGAGCAATGTGCTCTGCAAGCACTGATGGATGCAAGACATGGGCTATGTATGAAATGTGACATTCTTGCTCACGTTCATGTCTCTTGCACTTCAAGAAATCTGTTAAATGATGTTAGAACTTTATTCAGGAAATTCCTAATAATCATTACTAAAGCAAGATGCAGTTTTTTAAGAATGAAGAAAAATGGATGCTTTATTTAAGCACTTTAATAACTTTTTGATATATCTAATTACAGTCAGTAACAATACAAATCAAACACAAATAACAACCACACAAAACAAAGAGAAATAATAAAGCAGATGCACCATTAGGCTTGTTCAAGATGCATCGGCACTGTGCGGACCGATCGACATATGACATCAAAGTACTGCGAGAGAGATTTTAAAAGCATAAGGAGTCATATGCTCTCCAATCACTCTGGCGGTACTTTGATGTCATACACCGATTGGTCTGCGCAGCGCTGATGCATCTCGAACAAGCCTATTGTTTAAAACTGTGCTAGAGAAGTCATGTCAGGTGGTTCAACAAATAAGACTTCTATATAGGATGCACCTGTGTTTTCTCTCTAATGAGGAAGCATCAGTTAGACTACTGCGAAGTGCACATGCAAAACCAAAATGGACATTTACCAATCAGTGGCCAATTTCAAACTACAATAGGTGTTTTTCAACCATTTTTCAACAGACTTGCGAAAATCTTGAAGGCCCACCCCTAAACCAAGGCCCCAGTGGATTAGAGCAAATCAGGTAAAGCGGTTGAAAATGCCCATGATGGTTGGAAAACACTCCACTGATTGGAAAACACCCACTAGTGTTCTGCAGAGATACACACCTGTAGGATCTTGTGGTCATCAAGTTCAAATCACTGTTAGTTCAATGTCACTGTGTCCACCCATGTGTTTCATCAAAATTTCAATGCTGATCCAACACACTTTAAATATTGAAATTTCAATCTAAACAAAAATGATGGTTTGGATTTAAACTCAACATTGTATCAATGTCACCATGCTATCTGGGTATATAGTAGCTATTAGGATTGCAATGAATGTAAGAAGTAAGGCCTGAGAGATGTCATTTGTTCTGACTCAGCTTTTAAAACAATAAGAGATTATTTGGATGATGAAAATATTTATGATAATGCTGAGAATACAAGGAACTGAAAAAATGTCAACTTTTGTTTGGTTCCTGCTCGTGTTGGTGTGGAGGGCAATGAGATAGCAGATAGGATTGCAAAGAGATCATTGAAATTAAAGGATGATGAAATAATGGAAATTACCTTTGGAAAAGGTGTGGCCAAATCATTAATTAGAGTGAATATTTGTGATTCGTGGCAGAAGTGGGACACAGATAACAAAGGGAGATACTATTACAACATACACAAATCAGTTAAGATGAAGGTTCTTAAAAAGAAAACACAGAAGAGAAGAAGTGCCTTTTCAAGATTAAAAAATCAAGTGCATATCAGATAAATGTGATGTTTATAATGTTCCTAAAACTGTTGACCATGCGTGATAGGATGTATGAGCTGGAACAAGGATGGAGTTTGCAGGGGATTTGGGGGATGGGTGAAAAAATAAGGGAATGAAGATCTGTGGACAAGTGCAAGGGTCTGACGATAACCTCTCCCCTCCAGCAACCTGTCACTCACATAAAAATCACAGTAATAGCAAACAACAACCGTATAATCAATTCTGGATGGACAAAATCAAATCCTGCCCTACAATTTCTCTTGTTTGAGAAGCCATTTTACTTGGATAAGTCATAACAGGGAAGAATCCGTTTCATGCTGACTTTAAAGATATAGGGTTAGAAGATATAGTGTGTGTTTTTGTTATTATTGTAGTAAATGGAATTACATAAAGCCCTGATGTTGCACACCCCAGTAGAGTAGCAGTATGAACCTAAACATGCAAACCCGCAGCACCAGCAGTTTCTGAACAGCAGCAGTGTCAGACCAGCAGTCACTGGATGGAAGTAATGGCAGAGTTATTGACAACAGAAAAGCATGACAAACAGCTTTGGTGAGTTGTCTGTAATATTTCATTATGACCCTGACATGGATGTTTTTTTTATGTTCGTTGAAGAAAAAAAAAAAAAAATTATCATTACAAAAAATTGCATCACGCAATCTGGCACCGCGTTCGTTCCGTAAGTTGAATAAGGAAGGTGTAGGACATACAGCGTAAGCTTTTTTAAGGAATACAGAAGGCGGTCTGGCCGAAGCCCTTGCGAGGCGATTTGTTTTTATAAAACATATACATTTTTTTTTTTTTTTTTTTAAGAAAATGACCGATCGTTTTGCTAGATAAGACACTTATTCCTCGTCTGGTATTGTTTAAAGCCCTTTGAAGCTGCACTGAAACTGTAATTTTGACCTTCATCCGTTTGGGGCCAATTAAAGTCCACTATAAGGAGAATAATCCTGGAATGTTTTCATCAAAAACCTTCATTTCTTTTCGACTGAAGAAAGAAGGACATGGACATCTTGGAAATTATTTGAAAGTGAACTAATGCTTTAACATATAACAGTGGCAGCAGTGGCCAGAATAAAATGAGTAACTTTTCAATAACTTACCCAAACTGCAAGCAATTACAGCCGTAAAGCTTTAGCTTCTTGATTGATGCTGTCATCACCATCCAGGGGTATGTATCTCTTATAATCACTTTAAAAAGCTTTGGCTTTCTGCACAACATTAAGCTCTGGTGTTGGTCTTCCTTTGCCGATTAACTCCAGCTTTTCTTTAAAAGTTAATCTCTAAAACAGTGTGGATAATAAATTAGCAACAATATCCTCATTATTAATGTTGCTTGCGGTTTCCATAGCGAATAGCGCTAGCTGTTTTATCAGCTGTTTTTTTCCCGATCGAGTTCCCCCAAAGACTATAGATATAGAAAGACTGTTCACTCCAATTATGCCTAGTTCACACTACAGGACTTTAAATGTCGGCAGATTGCTGTGTTGTTCAGACTACATGACTTGCTGTGGAGTCTTGAAGTCGTTGTGGTGTTCACACTATGTGACACTACATAAGCGATCCACAACAGCGGGTTACGCACTACACGAGCTGACAACTTGGTCTCCCAATGACTATCTACCTCAAACCACATTTTATCAAGAAAAAACATGCAAGAAGTGGAAATCTTAAAAATCTTAAAAATGCTATCTCATGAAACAAAGGCGAATTTAAAGGGTAGGTCATACTGTATTATTTCATCAGTCAATCATGAAAGTCTGGTGGTTGAAAGCTATTATATATATGCAAGTGCGCGTCCAGTTACGTGCTAGAGTGAAAAATCCGCCTGCGAGCAAAGAGATTCGTTACATGGATGCGTTTTTGCATTTCAATAACGCACTCTCGACAATTGTCATTAAAATAATGCCATAGAAACGGCCTCAAATCAACTATAAAAACGAGAAGAAAGTTGTGTCTGAAAACTGCAGTCGTCTTTTTTTATTATTGGTTAAAATGAATGGAGAATATCTTGTGTTTTTCCGTGGGTGCTCGACCATTTCCGTGGGTGTTCGGGATAGGCGCCTATGCTCTCACTGGCTGTAGCTCATCAGTACACGTGACATCACAGGATGTCGAGTCGGCTGACAGCTCCAGATATTTGACATGCTAGATATTTGTTTGGAGTCGGTGAGGCATTGGTGAGGTGTCAAGTGAGCGTCTTTGTTGCATCGTTGAGTAGTTCACACATAAAGATTGTCGAGTGCTAATCACTCGCTGATTTGCCCCCGATCACAGCCCGACCTGTCGGCGAGCTCGTTAATATACAAATTGGGCTTAAATCGTTCTTAAAATGCTGTAGTGTGAACTTGGCATTAGTTATGAATGGGAGAAACTACAACACACAATATGGCGGAATATGTCCCGCCTTCTAAGTAAAAGAGCCAATGGCTGATTGATAAAGTCATTACGTCACTGCAGCTGCCGTTAGAGCAGTGGTCTCAAACTACCGGCCTGCGGGCCATTTACAGCCCCCACTCCCCCTCCACCCGGCCCGCAACTGATCTCAAAAGTAAAACATAATCCGGCCCGCTAAATTATTATTATTATTTTCTATTTGTCTCATACCATATTCCATATGCAAAGAAAAAGTCGCCGTTCTAAGGGGCCATTCACACATCGCGTCACATAAGCAGCCGCGCTGCTTTCTCCTTCTTTCCAAAGCGATTTCACTCCCGTGCCGTCTGTCGTTGCTATGCAACCATGAACCGCGCTCTCCACTATAACGAGGAAATTTCAGCAAAAGAAAAATTGATTTCTAGTCCTTGCATTAGCTCTACTACTAGATATCTTTATGGAGATGAAAAATAAAAACCCGCCATATACAGCTATGATCGGGGCGTAGCCATCATTTTAGAAGTGAGGGAGACAGAAATGTTGGGTGTAATACCAGTCTTTATCTAACCTTTGTCTAATTGATAAGATTTTATATATATATATATATATATATATATATATATATATATAACAAAAGTTTGGAAACATTACAATGAGGCCCACCCAGATTGACAGCTTGCCCACCCAGTCAGATCCAGGGAAATACATTTTTTTTCTTTAATACAATTTTCTAACATTTAATAATTCTTCGATAACTTTTTTAAATCTGATTTGTTTTTTCATGCATTAAAACTCTTAATAAGAATATGCTAATTCGTCTCTTCTTCAGTTACGTCACACGCTAGTAGTAGCTAGCCTGTTATGCTCTCTGCGCAAATATCTTGATTTCAACCAGCAGCGCCCTTTTTATGTTAAAAAAATGGCTAACCCGCTATCTATGATGCATTTAATAAAGAAAAACGTCTTAATAAAGATGACAGGACACCATAACTTTTATCGTTTGAAAGAGAACTAACAGATAACATAGTTTATGACGATGTCAACATCTTCAATTCAAAACCTAGACGACTCTGACTTGTTTAGAACAGACATCAGCCATACAAGGTAAGCTATAGGCAGAGGCGTAGACAGTATTTTAGAAGTGAGGGGGACAGAGTTTTTTTTTTTTTTTTTTGATCTCATCTCTTGCTTTTAATTTGAAATCAATTTGCTTTTAATAAGAAATCAAATACACTGCTGAACAATAACCAATATCTAATATTTTCACAATTTTATGATTGGTTTATGTACTACAAACACTTGTGCATTAAGTCCTCATGGATTTTAATACAATGTAAAATAAATAAATAAATAAATAAAAAGATCACAGAATAAGGCAGAAAATACAGTATCAAAAGTTTGGAAATATTACAATTGTAATTGTAGTTGTACAATTGAAATAGGCCTATGTCTTTTCTGCTCACCAAGGCTGGATTTATTTAATCAAAAAATGCAGTAGAAACAGTAATATTGTTAAATAGTATTACAAAGCTGAATTTTCAGCATCATTTCAGTCTTCAGAAACCATTCTAATATGCTGATTTGCTGCTCAAGAAACATTTCTGATTATTATAAATGTTAAAAACAGTTGTGCTGCTTCATATTTTTGTGGAAACCATGATACAATTCAAACATTTGTGGTAAGATTAAAAAAAAAGAGAGATATTAATACTTTTATTCATTATGGATGCATTAAATTTATCAAAGTGACAGTGACAATAAATGCACATAAATGCTGTTCATTGAACTTTCTATTCATCAAAGAATCCAGAAAAAAAGTATCATGGTTTCCACAAACAAATCATCATATTAGAATGATTTCTGAAGGATCATGTGACACTGAAGACTGGAGTAATGGTGCTGAAAATTCAGCTTTAATCACAGGAATTACATTTTAAAGTATATTCACATAGAAAACAGCTATTTTAATTTGCAATAATATTTCACAATATTACAGTTTTTACTGTATTTTTTTTTTTTATTAAATAAATTCAGCCTAGGCGAGCATAAGAGACATTTTAAAAACATTAAAAAGGTTGTCAAATAGCATTGCATTTTTCATGTATTTTATTGTCAATAAATACCTTGAGATGGCTTGAAAAACACACATAAACCAGATCTTGTTGCAATCGTGTGTTTGTCTTCACGTTTCATCAGTCGATACTTTTCTGCATTTCATTCAGCTGCTGCTAGAGCGAATTAGGGATGGGCGTATCGATATGAAGTATCAATATATCGACACTTTCGATACTCAACGTCAGTATCGATACTCAAATAAAAATATCAATACTAAGGTGTGTTTTTTTTACCAGTGATTTTGTTTAATTAACAATAAATTTAATGCATACAATATGCATTGAATTGGACAAATAACCTATGTTAGCGAATAAGTGTGTAGTAGAACTATTTTCCTGCTCATCTGAACACACGCAAAAGTCAGAACCAATCAATCACCAATTCGCTCACTGCCGACACTACATTCAAACGGCTGCATGCATTTAAAGGGTTAGTTTACCCAAAAATGAAAATAATGTCATTTATTACTCAAACTCATGCCGTTCCACACCTGTAAGACCTTTGTTCATCTTCGGAACGTAAATTAAGATATTTTTTTTGAAATACAGTGAGGCCTGCATAGCCAGCAATGACATTTCCTCTCTCAAGATCCATTAATGTACTAAAAACATATTTAAATCAGTTCATGTGAGTACAGTGGTTCAATATTAATATTATAAAGTGATGAGAATAGTGATGGCCAATTTCAAAATACTGCTTCATGAAGCTTCTGAGCGTTACTATCAGAATACAAAGTTTGCATTTTATGGGTGCAACAGCCTGTCACTGGCAGTCCCTTATGAAACTGAACCATTACTACAGTGACCATCGTTCAGCTAAGCCTATAGTATTTGTAGATTTCCATGGTTACCACTACAAATAAACATTTTAACCATGTGTAAACAAAAATATAATTGCAATTAAGGCGTATTGAAAGTTAAAATACCTTTCAAATATAATGTTAAGTGGGTACCATTACCCATTTTACTTATAGTAATTCAATAATTTAAGGACTTAAATTATTAATAATTTAATAACTTAAATTCAGATTAGCGGCATCGTATCGGTATCGATATCAGCGATTTTGGCCTTGAAAGTATCGTATCGAAAACAAAATAAGTGGTATCGCCCATCCCTAGAGCGAATAGCTGAATTACTTCTACGAAACCGTTTTGGACATTCTGGAGTTTCATGGAGTTTGAGACCCCTGCGTTAGAGGCTCCGGTTCCCATAGAAACCTGCTTAGGACTGCACATGTGCATTGGCTCGTCTAGCCTGAAAAATAAGCTTTTTTAACTAGTACAACAGGTGCAGACAGAGGAGGAGCAGGAAGCAGAAGATTAAGTGATGGTAAAATAATTTAACAATATAATATATATAATTTATTAATTTAAGTTCAATAAGTAATCTTAGTTGCATGATGTCAACTGCATCTCTATATGATCAGTATGCCATTGTCTGATCAGCATAAAAACTGCAAGTACAATGAAGTAAAATTAAATTAAATTAAATTACTGTTTCACGACATTGTCCTGTGACATTAAAAACCTTGAGATGATAATACACAGAACGTAAGTACATGAATATTGGATATATTAAGACATTAAAGCTGCAAGCAGCGATGAAAGGGCCCTCGCACCCATGCCACCGCCACCCGGTGGCTTTAGGAAAAAAGAGCACAGTGGGCAATATGCATTTAAGTACATAAGTATAGGAGGATAATGTCAGTCATTTGTATTTGCCACATTTCCTGCTACCAGCTGGTGGCGATATGACTATAACTTAATTTTGGCATGTAGATGTCTTCAGGCCAGGGCACTTATCAAACGTGAAGTTTGGGGCAGATTGGACATTGTATGCTTGAGTTACAACAACTTCCTGTTTCGTGGTGTTAATCGCATACATTAGCACAAGTGTTGCATGCTTTAAAGTGTTTCTAGTATGTTTGGAACTTCATGGCATATTTAAATGTGTTTCTGGGAGTGAATTACAGTGCAAAGCATTCCATTTCCTGTTGCCAACAGATGGCGTTATGACTAACTGAATATTGGCATATAGATGTCTTTAGGCCAGGACTCTTATCAAACATGTGAAGTTTGGCGCAGATCGGACATTGTAAGCCTGAGTACAACAGCTTACTCCTTCATGGCGAAACTTTGTCAGGCCGCCACAGACCTTCAACGTAAACTCAAGATCTGCGCTATTTAACATCGCTAAGCTCTTCAGATTAGACTGACCATATGATGTGGTTCTGGTCAAATCTCTATGAGGAGTTAATCACAGTGTAAAACATGTAATTTCCTGTTGTCCGCAGGTGGTGCTATGACTATAACTGAATATTGCCATGTAGATGTCTTCAGGCCAGGACTCTAATAAAACATGTGAAGTTTGGGGCAGATCGGACATTGTATGCCCGAGTTACGACTGTTTCATGGCGAAACATCGAATTTTGTCAGGCTGCCATGGACACACCCTTTAGTGAAAAGTCTAGATCTTGATCTGATTAAAGCTCTAGGAGGAGTTCATTAAAGTACAATGTCTGGAAATGGCAAAAATTGCACAAATTTTGAAAAGTTAATTCAAAATATCTGACTTCCCGTTGGTTTTCAGATTTTGCTCCAAGAGACTTTTTTGTAGGTACTGGGCTTTCAAATGTGTGTACCGAACTTGTATGTGAAACATAGTGTCAGGGGCACTTCGTTGAAATTTTGTAGGTGGCGCTATCGAGCCATTTTGCCACACCTAATTCTGAAACCCATATCTGAAACCCATCATTTTCACCACTTCTGATGCATCTGGAAAGTTTCATGAGTTTTTGAGCATGTTTAGGCCCTCAAAAATGCGATTCATTTTGGAGAAGAAGAAGAAGAATTGGCCGAGCAATTACAATAGAGACCTCACACCATCGGTGCTCGGGCCCTAATTAAGATGTTTGTGACTGCTTTCCAGATGTCACACCAAAGGTGTGTAATCCTGAAAAATGCAGGGAAATAATTAGTGTGTAATAATTTAACACTGCATACTGTTGCACAAATGGCAAGTACAAATATCGTCATCACTAAACAATGAGTGTGCATAAAAATAGGTCTATTCACTATTTAAAGAACAATCTCGATGAGGCCAGTGCTAAGTGGGAGCTAGGGTGGGTACTGGCCACCCAGATGATTGTTTTGCAATCATGAGAGAGCTGTCTGAGGAGCTCCGTACCTGCCGCTAAGGTACAAGACAACAAGCATAATTTCCTCTTCCTGTTGGACAATATATGGGACATATAGTTGCTTACATCTGTTAATAGTTAATAAACTATTGCTTCAACTGATCTCTAACTTCTTTAATTTAAGTAAACACAGAAATTAACCGATCAAACTGCACATACCTCTCCTCGGTGCTCAGCCACGAAATAAACTGTGGTCGAAAGCTGATGACGTAACACCCAGGTAGGCACACCCTCATGTGATTATGATTTGTCAATTGATAAGCTTAAATCTGATTGGCTAAAGACGACTGATCCGGGTGGGAGGAGAGCGCTGCCAGGGAAGGCTTAAAAAAACATGCACACAAATCCAAGGTGATTCACACGCGAATGATGATTTGCACATACACATTCAAGGATAAACTCATAAATTTTAAACATTCGATTTTTTTTGTGCACAGTTGTATATCTACGAACTTTGTTTTGGCATTTGTGAAATGTATTTTATGAATATATAATTATATTTTGCGCATGTGAATTGCTTTTTATGAGTACATATATTTTCACACGCGTGTGAATTGTTTTTTGTGCACGTGAATTTGGTTTCATGCATGTGAATTTGGCTCTGCTTCCATATTCTATACACCTTATGTAGCCCTGCCCCTTTTCTGTTTCCGGTGTTGTGTATAATTCCTGTGAAAAACTGTTCCGGTGGGTGGAGTATACGTGAATATTCATGATAGTTCCCCTGTTGTGGGCGTGGCCTTGAGACCGCGCAGACAAATGGAACTGAAAATATTGGTGCTCAAATCGAACTCATTTAATGGGTTATTTCAAAATGGTAATGAAGATTCAGTGTTAAGCATTAACTGCAACAGCTGACATTTTCAAAACTATGAATATATTGTAATATAATAAATCGTCTGTGGTGTTTGCCTGATTGATTACAGACTGGATTTAGGTAAAGACACGGCAGAGCGAACAATGAGCGAATAACCTATTCTAATCTGGGATAGTACAGTTTATCACTTGTGCCCTATTAAAATGTTTATAAGCTAGCCTGTTTTGAGTCATTCTTAATTTCTTGTTTATTTTGCATATAGTGTTTCTGTTAACTACATAAACTACATACCGAGGAGAATGTTTTATTAATCTTGCAGTCATCATAAACATTGCAGTTTGTACTTTATTATATAATACAGTGCATAAACCTTTAAAGCATTGTTCTGATGGCCCAGTCCGTCTTATATAGGCCATCAGTTACCTCAAGAATATTATTCTATTGTTTTTCAGAAGCTTTATTTTGCTTTTGTAATGCATATCATCATCATGTAAAGTCACTGTCTGTTTCAGACTGGATGTGAGTGCTGAAGTCACTGGTAGCTCTGGCAGTGTGTGATCTGGACATACATGGAGGCTGTTCTCATTGAGTGCCAAGGCCCTGTTTTAATAATCTCAGACACCAGACATTCACTTAATTTTGCTTTGTTAGAGTTGATGAAAAGCATACAACTGTAAAAACAATCCAAATAAAAGACTAAAAAAAGATGACATATTTAATTTGTTTACATGCGTGTCACCATTAACCAACATCAGAGAACAGTGAACATGAAAGTGTGTTGTTGAATTATTGAAATACTAACTTTATTAATCTCAGGGGGACTTCAAGTAAATATTTCAGATCAACTGAGTTTGGCTGACAAAAACATTTGGGAATCCCTGCCCTACAATGTTGAGGATCGGAAATGGTATAATTGTATGTATACTTGTAAAATGAGAAGAAATACTTTTTCAAATCTTAAACACGATTAACACAACATTATGGATAGTTACAATTTGGATGATTTCACTTACCATTATAAAACACATGACATGAAAGTAGGTGATTTTTCAGTGCAGCGTATGGTCAAAGAATAGACACGATGTATGCTTTATATAAATATATATGTGTGTGTGTGTAAGAAATATTTAGTAATATAATATTTATAAGTAGTAGTTATTTCTCTAAATGGTATTTTACTCTTAACTAAATACAACCTGTTTTTGTTCATGAAAACAGGATGTGGTCTTTTAAGGGTCCATGTTAAAGGGATAGTTCATTAAAAATAAAAATTCTTATGCCCTCATCTTATTTCAAAGTTGTATGGCAAATTTTTTCATGGGACATATTTTGAAAAACGTATCAGTGTATTTGTCATACAATGGAAGTCAATGGGCACCAAAATTAGTTCTACTGATTCCCAAAGTTCTTCGAACGAGTGAGTGATAACAAAATTTATGATGACAAAGACTATACCTTTATTATATATACAGTGCTTACTGTATTATACCTATATTATCTATTATAATCAATTAGTACTTGGAGACTACTTCCAAGTAATTCCCAAATGTGTGGAAAGATGTTGCTTTGTTAAAGCTTTAAAAAAAATAAAAATAAAATTTGTGACAGATACAAGTAAATGTGCAATTGTGTTAATTTAATTACAATTTTACATAATATCCAGTATAATATGAGAAAACAGGAAAAATGTGTAGTTTGGTGTTGATAAAGGAAGTGTGAGCCTTACTAACGTGGCTGTGGAGGCTGGGAAAAACTGGCTGTAAAATAAATTAAGAATTACACAAATACTCACACCAGGCTAGCTTATATACATTTTATTAGGGCACAGATGTTTATTTCAGGCATTGTTCTTAACACTCTGCTCTCACCGAATGGCAAAAAGGTATATAGGCTACTAACCAAAATATTCAAATTAAATCGAAAACCTCACAAATGAAAAAAAAAAAAAAAAAAAAAAAGGTAAAGACATCAAATAGTAATAAACTGTACTAGCCTAGACGAGCATTCGCTGATTGTTTGCTCTGCTGTGTCTGTAATCAATCAGGCAAAACAGCACAGATGATTTATCATAATACACAATATATTCATAGCTTTGAATATGTAAACTGTTGCAGTTAATGGTTAACATTGAATCTTCATTACCGTTTCGAAATAATCCATTAAACAAGTTTGATTTAAGCACTAATATTTTCAGTTCCATTCGTCTGCGTGTTGTCTCAAGGCCACGCCCACAACAGGGGAAATATCATGAATATTCACGTATACTCCACCCACTGGAACAGTTTTTCACAGGAACCGAATATTACACAACACCGGTTTGTATTTCCACAGCTTAAAGGTAAGATCTAATGGATTTATGAATGAACAGCTCATTTTTAAATCTTCCCGTTCTACTGACATTTGTTATGACATCCGCTTCAAACATTACAATGCTCATGATAATGTTCGTTAACTCTACAATAAGTAAATACACTTCACCAGCGAATTACTCTTCGACAGAGATGCCATAGAAATCACAGAGCTACCGCTAAAAGGGTTAGTTCACCCAAAAATGAAAATTCTGTCATTAATTACTCACCCTCATGTTGTTCCAGACCCGTAAGACTTTTGTTCATCTTCGGAATGCAAATGAATACCTTTTTGATGAAATCTGATCGCTTTCTATCCCTCCATCGACAGCCTATGCAACTGAAAGTTTGACGCCTCAAAAAGTTCATAAAGAGATTGTAAAACTAATCCATATGAATTGAGTGGTTTAGTCCAGATTTTCTGAAGAGACTTGATTGCTTTATACTGTATGATGAACAGATTTAATTTAGGTTTTATTCAGATATAAACATTGATCAGCGAACATAAACAGAAGCTCAACAGAACCTGATTGATGCGCGAGAACAAACCTCTTGCGGAAGTTCAAATGTGCTGTATAACACGAGAATGAACCTCATTGGTTCTCGCACACATTAAGCAAACATGCTTGAGCTTCTGTTTACCACAACAGATGTGTGAGTTGATGAATGATTATATGTGAATAAGCCTAAATTCAGTCTGTTCATCACATAAAGCAAACATGTCTCTTCAGAATATTTAGACTAAACCACTCAATTCATATGGATTAGTTTTACGATCTCTTTGTGAACTTTTTGGAGCATCAAAGTTTCAGATGCGTACTGTATTTATCTATCTATTATCTAGCTGTAGCTGTCTATGGAGGGACAGAAAGCTCTCAGATTTCATCCAAATTTTACCTTTTGCGCTTGTTTCACTGGCGCAAAAGGTCTTACAGTCAAATGAGAAACACTTTTTAATAGGTTACATTAACTACACTAGTTAAAATTAATGTCAAAACACACTGATTATGTATTTGTTAATCTTGGTTAATGTAATTTAAACATTTATTAATATATATATATATATATATATATATATATATATATATATATATATATATATATATATATATATATTTTTTTTTTTTTTTTAATAAAGAGTTTTATATTCTCATTTTATAGTCTCATTGTACTATGTTTTTAAAAAATGCTGTATCATGATCATTATGCATGTACGAATTGAGAAGTGACCGTATTTAGAAGTATCGTCTTTAAATACTGTAGCAATTGTAGAGACTGGCCTGGAGCTGCTGTCCTTAAACTGATGGCTCTGCCGTTCTGCAAGCGGATATTACTACAACGCGTAGGTTTGCTACCCGCCATTGTACTCGCGTAGAGAGAGAGAGAGAGAGAGCGAGAGAGAGCGAGAGAGAGAGAGAGAGAGAGAGCGCGAGCGAGAGAGAGCTTCTGCACATGCGCAGTTGGAGAGGATTCGAAGTTGACTCTCCGGGGTGTTTCAACAGGAAGGCGGACATGTTGGTCAGGCAGTGGGAGAAAATCAGGCACCCAGTTTTTTTTTTTTTTTTTTTTTTTTTGAATAATAACATCGATTAAAGCTTGATTTATCCTTATAGTCACAGCATAGTGGATTACATACTTGTTGGAAAAGTAAAAGCCGGCGTGCGGACTAGGGGATATTTATTACAGAAGAATTGTAAAGGATCGTTTTAACCAGGATCTTGTTTTAACTGATCGAAATTTGTAAGGCGAAGTTGTTTTTTCGCCACTTCTCACTTTGCAGCTGTCAGACTCGTTTGGCCTGGCAGGCATTTATGGACAGAGGCCTGGAGAAACTTAATTTCATGTGGTCGCATGCTAACTCTGCAACATTTATTTTATCACTTATTTTTGCGTGGATATGATCTGTTTGTATGTTTTAAAAGAGCTTGTTCTCCACATATCTCCTGAAGCTAAATTAGCTTAGCGCAGTATAATCTGTTGCTGCTGCTTTTGTGTTTGCCAAGTTGTCATGGACTAATCCGACACCTTGTTTTGTTTTTGAAAATGTGGCTTTTCGTCATCTCTCGGTGTTGTATACGTTTCAACGAGAGTGATAATAAGACAGTAAGACACAAAACGTTGCTTTGATCAAACTAGTGCTTATTGCTTTGTGAGGGCAGAGGAAGTTGGCGAGTTCATTTGCTAACCTTAGCTAGTAAACTCACATCTCTTCCATACGTCTGAATCAAATCCATCGGATCAGTTATGAACATGTCTGCTGGAGAAAGTTTGACAGCTCGCTTCGAGAAGATCGATGCTATGCTGAAGGATCCCAAATCAGAGGTCAACACAGACTGTCTGCTGGTAAGTTTATCTGATTTATTGGAACTATGCTATTGCTTTTACAATCAATTTTTAGGTTGGTTGCTACTAAGGCCAGCACAATCTAATATAAATCTTGACATGCATACAATACAGTACAATAATACACTATATACGCTGTACATTTGCAAAACAGCGGAATCATGCTTTATGTATTGGCCATTCAAAGCATGCCAGCCAGTAATCACTTGAGTCATATTTTGTGATTGATGCTGAATTTAAACTTTAATAATTTGTCTGAATTCCTACTGGTTTCTAAGAACTTGCTTGTAATGATAACTACCTTGATGCTAAAATTTGTCATGAATTACTATAATTACTATATATTACATAATTACTTTACCAAAGTTACCCGTTTCAATTTGGAGTACAACACAATCATTACAGCACCACTAGCCCCGGAACAACCAGGTTAAAGGAGGGAAAGTGATAGTTCATGCCTTTGCAGTGTTGAACTACAATCTTTTGGTAACCAGCAGGCCTTACGACCCATATTCCATGCTCAGATTTTTCAACGAACTTAAGTTTGATATGCATTTTGTACTGCGCATTTACGTGCGGTTTGCATTGATGTGAAATGTGCAAATTTTTTAAATCGAGATTATGAATCATTTCTTACGTTTGAGCATCACTGTTTCCACTGTAGTAAATACAGGTCACAGGATTTCACGGTAATGCATTTAATCAGACAGCTTTAAATTATATGTGTGGATATAAATGCATATTTATATATGGCTGCAGACATTCATAACCCTTTTCGGTTGATAAATTACATGTGTTTATGTTTATAAAACCGATGGTTTCGGTCCTGGTTTTTGATTAGTCAATACAGTGTCCCAGCCCAAGTAAAAACTCCAATAAAGTAACCGCTGTGACAAGAAAGAGCTATTACCACATCATATATTTATTATTTACATTTGTGAATTTGGCAGATGCTTTTCAGGTATGCATTTTATCGGTAACACTTTACAATAAGGTTTCGTTAGTTAACTAAGAATTTATAATAATGTTAATTTCAACATTTACTAGTACATTATTAAAATCAAATGTTGTAATTGTTAACATTAGTTAATGCGCTGTGAACTTGAATGAACTAACAATGAACAGCTGGATTTTTATTAACTAACATTAACAAAGATTAATAAATACTGTAACAAATGTATTGCTCATTATTAGTTTGTTATTTAACAAATGAGACATTATTGTAAAGTGTTACCTTATCAACTCATGCTGCTGTCCATGCAGCTGTTGGAGCTACAGGAAGGCTATATATTTTTTTGTTTTTAATAGTCAGGGACTATATCTTCTAGCATAAGAGTTCTATTTTATAAATTCTCTTTAATGAAATAACGTCTTAATTTGTGTGCTTAATTTAACCATTTTATAAAAGCAATAAGGCAATTGAAGCCGTGGTGTACTGTAAATATAGTCACTAGGGATGTAGATGGTTAACTGATTAACCAATTAACCAATCTTAACAATTTGTTCACCTAAAGTCATTGATGAAAAGTTATTATTATTATATAATTATTATAATATTAATTATAATATAATTATTGTTTTGAAATGGAGGTAATTTGATGGGTGCTTGCTGCAAAGCACCGGCAAACGTAATGATTATAAATGTGTCAGAAAAAAAATAGCAAGGAGACATTTTAATTATTTATTAATAAATTAGTGTTTTCTGAGTCAGTGTCGGCTGCAAAGATGAAGTTGACGATGCCATCTTCGCAGTATAGTGAACTCGCCTACAGTCATACAGATTACAGTTCAGATTTTTGATTTGATTTGGTTTGTTTAAAAGTAGACATTTCAAGTTATATTTCTCATGTCTGTCATGCTACGTTTCTGTTCATTTTTGTGATGCGCTCCAGTATTTCTGTTACACACCATGCATTTTCTTTCTCAACATTTTATGTTTCCAAAATAGACTGTGTTTACCTGAATACTTGACAGGATGGGCATTTTGACAATTTTGTGTGTATTAGGTTTGGCTCGATAGACAATGCCATCGTCTATTGCTGATGGCTGACAGACATCACAACGTTGAGCGGGCATCGTGATCCCCCCCCCAGTCCCCAGCAACCCGCCTGCAAAAAAACCCCATCTTAATTAATCACACTATCGGGCATTGCAATGCGTCCTTTCAATTTCCGCGCAGTTACTTCAAATATTTAATTTTTTTTTCTGATTAGGTAATAATAACTTAATGAAGTTGTTCCCGATCAAAATACAAATGACATTCAAAACAGTTCAATGAACACAATTTAAACCATAAAGATTTTATTGTGCAAAAAATGGCAAACGAATTATAGGCTACTAGATGTTTTACACAAACCACTGATATATACACAGACCATGGTCCGCATCCGGACCCCAGCATGTTTCCATCCGGACCACGAAACAGAACGGTAGCACCATTTTATGGTTTCTAGTTGAAGTGAGCAGCGCGTCAAACCAGCGGTGCGGATCATACCACAAGCACTCAGGATCATTTGTGATGATGATATTTCAGCCCTAAATCCTCTAGTAGTTTTATCTAAAGCCAAACATGCTTTAGATAAAACTACTAGAGGATTTAAGGCTGAAATATCATTATCACAAATTATCCATCCACTGTAGACATCATCTGATGCCAATTTGGTAGAGATTTCCCAACACTACTGTGTATATTAAACTGTTTAAAGAAAAAAACCCCCCCAAAAAAAACACTCAATTTGGGATTCGTGAGCTGTTTGAGAGGCAGCTTTATGTGTGCGCCGCTTATTTACATGTAGATCAGTGGTGCATTCGCTGTTGATTCGCTGTTGGTGTGAACGCGAAACCTGCATGAATGAATAAAATTATGCGCAATACCTGCAACCAGAGTCCTTCTGCACATGTAACGGGTGAAATAATATTTACTACCGGGTGTTGAAATTAATCGTTTCTACGATGCATCGCGAATTATACTATTTTACTGGTAAAATTACACATTTGGCATTATCAAAACCCACAAATATTGCCCGATTGCATTATTATACATTACATTCAACATTAAATATTAGGGATGTAATGGTACACAAACATGACGGTTCGGTACGTACATCAGTATTGAAGTCACTGTTCGGTACGGGTTCGGTACAGCAGGGGGGAGAAAAAGTAAACATAAAATTGCTACTTTTTTATAAAAAAAAACAAAACATGTAAATTGCACAAGGCAGGTTCTGCATTAACTTCTAAATTTAATTATAAAACTATTACATTTTTGAAATATAATCATTTACACAGTTACTGTCATAATTTATTTTCATGACAAATTTATTTAAACATTTAATATTTAAGACCTTAGTAACAGGTAAATTAAATATAATGAATAAATTTACTAATATATATTCATGAATTTAATAAATATATTCAGTATAATGCATATATAAGCTAATATAGTGCCTATATTTAGTGAAATGCTCCTCTCGAGTTCATTTCTCTAGTGAACTAATGTGCTGTGGTAAATTACTTGCCTGAGGTAAATATGCTATGTGAGATAATAAATCTAGATCGTCTGTTGTTCTTCTTCTGCTCTGTTTCCTGTTGTGGTGCTTATCATACAGCGTTGCAATACCACGAGTGCCCCTTCTGGACTGGAGTGTAAATAGCCTGTGACTGATTGTATTTGTTGTCTAACTTTTTTTCCGATGGAGGAAGACAGATGTTTTGACATCATTTTGTGTGCATCATTTGTGTGTATCATTTTTCTAACACAGTTCACTCGCGTTTTCAATGCAGGCATTCATTGAATCTCTTTTACACAGACAAGCCACCCGCACAGATTAATGCACTTACATGATAAGAATAAACTATCTAAAATGCTTTAAAACATTATATTACCTAAACTAAAAACGTGATATGGTGAGTTGAAATTATGAAATTATTCTTTCACTTCGAGGAGTGCTGCTTTAAATGATGTTTGTGCTTTCACCATGAGGAGAGCTCTAATTGTGACAGTTCTAGTCGCAAAGCATGTCAAAATGACTATTCCCAAACTTTATTAGTTCATCCAAAAATTTAAATTCTCTCTTCATTTACTCACCCTCATGCCGTTTTCACGTGTCACGCACACACGTACATTTGAACGTCCGTGTTTTCTACAGTGTGCAATGTGCATTGTAAATCTGTTCATCATATAAAGCCATTTATTATACTTTTATTATAATTATACTTTATAAATACAGTAAACTTAGTCTTGGATAAAACTAACTCTATATTGTGAGTCATATTGTTTACATCAACAATACATAGCATTGCATTTTTATATGATGTATCGTTACACCCCTAATATTTACATTGTCATTTGTGGTGCGGGTCGGGAATCAATAAGCACGGGCACACCGTATGTCCAGTTGCCCACTGATAGGCAGCTGCTTTCAAACGGTCCTATGCTTATTTGTGTTCATGCTCTGTAGTCTGAAGTAGAGTCGTCAAAAGTACCAAATTAAAAAAAATCTGAAGCTTTGAGCGCTGTTGAGTGTATTCGTAAACACCTCTGTTTGGCCATTGTGTTGAAACGCTCATCGGATATGTCTGTGATTGGCTTCAATGATCAACGCTTAAAAAACGTTGTAAATAGTCATCAATGACACTCTTCACGAGCGCTTACACAAATACACAGCCAGCGGACTGGTCCACGATAGATGCCTGCTTTCAAATGCTTCCACTTTTTTAAAACACTTTCCAAATTAAAACACTTCCGTGTGCCAATCACAGACATATCCGATGTGCGCGTCAACACAATGGCCAATCAGAGGTGTTTATGAATCCACTCAACAGCGCTCCAAGCATCACATTTTTAAAATTTCAGTACCGACTGGTACCGAAGTCTGTAGGTTTCTAATTACAACATGATTTGCAGTGTTGAGCTTGGCCAATCGTGCTGCAACTAAAGTTATTGACAGCTTCAGTCATTAAGGGATCGCTCTTTGCGCGCTTTGTGTATATAATCTATTCACAATTTAAATACAATTTTTAATTTTCATGCTGCTAAGAGGACCAACGGCTGCGTATACAACCGCATTTAAATGCAGAGTGAATCCACTAAAATATCCCTGATATTATATGACAGTAAAGGCTCATATTTGGCTATGTGTTCTTTTAATTTTATGGAGACGTCTAAGCGTCTGTATAGTCTACGGTGTGATTTATGCACATTTGTTCAAAATAGCATGTATGGGCAGATTGTTAACATGATGTGTATTGTATTGTATTGTAAAGTTTTGTATTGACAAATGCACGTTCTCATCTTTTTTTCCTTTAAATTATAACTATGTTGGGCGGCGTGTCTATTTTTCTTAAATACTTCCACTCTAAATGCCTGTGTTGGTTTGATTGCTTGTGTGAATGAGAAAATAAATATTTTTGTCTACAGAATTAAATTAGTGCTGCTGTCGGATAATAGGTTGGGTGTTGTGTAAGTACTATGGGTGTGGGTTTACCAAACAGGACCCATTCAGGCCTGCAACCCCGCACTGAAATTCTGTTTACTCTTGTATTTACTTCATGGTGCCTAACTTTTTCTGCATAATTTTTTTTCTGCTAAAAAAGAATTGATACCGCTATCTACAGGGCATTGAAGGTACTATATCTTGTGCGTTTTGCCCTTACTCACCCAAACTTGTCAACAAGGCTATATTACGCGAATGCGAGTGCATTAGCAGGTAGTTGCTGAAGCGCAGGTGTTTCATATATGAGATGAGGACATGAAAGGCTGAAACCAGCACATCCAGTGCAAGTAGGCTTTGACTATTTAATTTGACTTAATATTAATTTAATTATCTGTTAAATTGAAGAGATCATTTTGGAGGGTATTGGTTTACTTGTTACCTTGATTTATTGCAATATTGAGGTGTTTTTCATTTCTCGTTTTTTGTGTTTCGCCTCCGTCCGCCATTTGACGGATGACGTCAGAGAAACGTCAGTAGGCTATAATAGATTATGGTCTATTACTGCATCGATGCAGAATCATCCAAGTCTGCATCATGATGCATCATAGAAACAATTAATTTCAGCACCCCTACAATCATTATTAGTAATATAGTACTGTTAAATTAGTAAAAGTACTGTTAAAATCATTCAAGTCAAAAAGTTATTTTCGCTGTAAGGTATTACTTAAAGTGTGGTTTTTAGGTACTCTTTACACCTCTGGAGAGTTCAGCTTCACTAAAGACGGACGATTGACAAACATCAAACTAGGGCTGCAACAAGTAATCAATAAAATAATTATGGATAATGAAAAAATCAACAACGAATTTGATTATCGATTGGTCACTTCTGCGTGCTGTGCCCGTAGCCAGCCACGTTGCTTTACAGTAGTGAATAACCCATTTCTATGAAGAAAACGCATATGGAAAATAGAGGAGGACACCGAGTGAGAGAGGTACATGAATCATGATCCAAGTTTTATGAAACATGAGAATGCTTTATATTAATAAGCGCTTGAATTGAACTTCACAGACTTCAATGAACGAGTGCTGGTGGGCACATGCACGTCAGAGAGTGCTCAGTAGAATGGGAGCACAATAATTCTGACCAAAACACATTTTCCTAAAATGTTTTTTTGTTTGATAGAAATTAAGTGTAGGTTTAATAATACTCATGTAACACAAGTAATCATATTTATGAGTAACAGTAAATGCACTATTGTTGGTGTTGCCCATTAATGTAATATAAATACTATGTTCAGACGAGTGAATGTGTGTTCTTCATACCTCATACAAATTAACATTTTGTACTTTAGTTTTTTTTAATCATTTTTAATTTAGTTGTTTTAATTTCTGCTTCAAACTGGTAAGCAATCAGTTGTTTAGGTTTATAATGTAATGTTTGTATTTTAACCCCTTTTTCCTTATAATGTACAGCACAGCCTACATATAGATACAGTCAAACCAAAAATTATTCAGACATTTTTTTATATTTTTGATAAATATTTTACTAGTGGGTGCAGGACACTATAGTTCATTTATGTAAGTGAGGATAGCAAAATAAAGTAAACTGTGACATTGTACCCAAAAATTGTTCATACAATTTGGAACCAAAAATTATTCAGACACTTTGACCTGACCTGACCAAGTGTTATCTGACATAATTAAGATAATTTTTTTCTGACACAGTTTAACTCTCTTTTCATATTTTATTACCATTTTTTTTTAAACTATAGTGAATAAACTGTATTAATGAATTAAATGTTCAAGGTGTCTGAATAAATTTTGGTTTTACTGTACATTCACGATATTTGTTTTCATAGGCTTTAGATTACACATGGTTTGCAGGACAGCATTGGGCAGGATGTTGAATAATATTGTTTAAAATTATGTATATTTTAAATACATTTGTGCAACAGGTTTAATATATATGCGCTGTAATTATTTACATGCGTGTAGGTTATCTACGTGCGTCTCAGAGCGGCTCCATTCACAGTAAATGCTCCTCCACGTGAACGGTTATCATTACATGAGTGGCGTGTCTCTTCGATTAACATTAATGACTACAGCAGATTTATTAGGCAGCTATCACTTTAAGAGCTGCTCGGATCTATACTGTTACACATGTGTTTTCTTTCTCAAATGTTAACATTCATTTTAGACATAACCGACTGTGCTTACGAGGATACTCACCAAAATGGCATTTTGACTTTTTTGTGTGTGTAGGCTATTTGACTGTTTAGGCGTAGACTGTAGGGCTGGACCTATTCAGATTTTCAGAACCTCTAACCGACGTAATTTTCTCATGTCGGTTATTTTGGTTTTTTTAATCCTGTTAATACTTTCCACTTAAAAACATACTACCGCGTGTGTAGCCACTCCGCCACGTCCAGTCAACACTCAGGTGAACGCAGAGTCAACACAGAGACGGCGCGCGAGCGGTGAGCCTTGCGTCTTCACTAAACTTTGTCAGTTGTATGTGTTTTAAGGTTTGCCAGTTTAGACGTTCAAGCAATTTAGACGATCGGATGTGTATTATATATTGAGCTACCGTGCTCACGCAGCTGCATTGTGGCACAAACACTCATACAAACAGTAACGTTAGCTGCACAAAACGTGAAGATTGCGTGCACTGAGGAGCATAAACTAGTTGTCAGAGCTGTCCTGTGATTGATCACTAAAGTAGCTTAGAAACTCAAAAGTTATTATAGCATATATTTTTCTACTTTTGAAGTAACTATTTACAACCCACAGCTTCACAATTAATAGAGAGACGGTATGACTAATTCACACACGCAATCGCTCTCATTACATACTGGTCCTGTGATTAATTTATATTTATCTGATTTACAACAAGCAGAAATCTGTAAGAAATGTTACGTACCATAGATAAAATAACTGCTGAACGTGAGCTGTTATGTCTGATCACTTTTTCAAAAGGAAAAAATATCCCACCTTTAATAGTCACGCAAATTGACAGTACAAAACTTGTAAGTGAACTATGAGGGCAACACCCCCCCCCCCCCCCCCCCCCACCCCCGATTAATGTTAAATTAATCGAGGTTTTGATTTTATGTCATAATCGTCCAGCCCTAGGCCACAGTATAGGCTACTTTACTTATGCGTTCCGCCCCGTCTCAGGGCGCGCACAGAAAGCCACCTTAGAAACAGTTTCTCTTTCTAATATCAGGCAAGTCGTGCAGTTTAGCAACAGTAGACTGTGTTTTACAACACTGACTTATTTGGCTGATTTGGATGTTAAGTTTAGGCTTTTGGAGGAACCAAAGTGCATTGCTGTGAAGGAAAGTATGGTGCCCTGGGCGGGATGTGGCAGCGGCACAATAATCATTTTATGACGATTATCTTGTTTTCATGATGGTTGGAAGCCAAAATCGAAATTGAAAAATCAATTGCGATTAATTGCACAGCCCTAAAATGTAGTGACTTGTCAATCGAAAAGCCTTCTCTATCGTTTAGGCTCAATGTTTCACCTGTTTTCCACGTCAGTGTTGTTGAGAATGTCAGCACTGTTTCATCTGGCATTAAATTAGTTTAAATCACAACGCATTTGATTTGTGGTTTGTAAAGAAGAACACTACTCTGAACTCAAACACTTTTCACTGGATCTCACAATGCTGTTTACTGGTCGCGTGAGTGGGACGGTCAGTCTATCAATTATTTTTACGATTGATCTATTGATTATTTTCTAATTCGTTGATTAATCCTTTAGTTAACTTACCAATAATTAATAACCATAACTTCTGCCATTAATCTTTCAGCGTTTTATTCAGATATTTTCTCATGAAATACTTGAATAACAAAAATTTAATTCTCAGCATAAAAAATAAAGTGCCAAGAATAAAAAGGTGTCTATCAGTAATTCAAATGTCCATGATGGCTGCATTCAGTCACTGTTTGGAATTGACCTTTCGCAAAGAACCTCCCCCGTTAGTTACTGTTGCTTTGTCCAACAAGCCATGGTGCTGTCACACCACACAGAGTGAAAAATACATCGCGGAGCAAAGAGGACACTGACAAGACAGAGCAGGTTACTTATGATATTAAACAAAGTCCCAGCTTTCAAACTGTGTAATTTTTTTTTTTTTAAGAAATTCGAACAATAAAAACCGTTTTGTGGCTCTTTAATGTGTCGTGACAGATTGCTGTACCACCTCAGCTCAAGCGGCTTGTGAACCGATCATCTCTTTCTACTAGTTCATTTATAGTATCAAATAAACATGAATGAACATGAGAAGGAATGTTGTTTCAAACGCAGAAAGACGTCAGTCAACTTTTTCAAGTTCAAGTCCACCAAGGTTAATCTTCTAACTCCTGACTGCTTTGTCGGACAAAATGGTGGATTTGGCGTTATGATTGGTTAGATCGCTTGTCAATCAAACTCCTGGAGAAGGGTCAGTTGACTGTGGAATAACTTGCATCTGTAATACCATCTAATCTTGTGCAAATATTGCAAATCTGTGAAGTTGGCAGACCATGTGATCAGGATATTAATAAAACAATTTCTATTCATTTGTTTATTAGGGGTAGGAATCTTTAGGTTCCTCACAATCCGTTATGATTCCGATTCAGGGAGTCACAATCCAATTCCAAAATGGTTCTTGATCTACTTTTTTTTTTCTTATTAAATAATTTGTTTACCGACTTTAAAATCTTTTTTTATTTAATTACATATAATTATAAGTACTTTTTAAAGTAGTTACAAATTTAAAAAATAAATTAAAATAATTGTAAGTTAAAAATGTTAAGTATATAAACTAATACAGCTTCAAAACATAAAAGCAAGTAGTAGCCTATAATAAAGAGGAACAAAGAAACAAGCAATAAACAAAGAGTGCTTTCATTATTTAAGAGCATCTCAACATTTTCCATTCAAGAGCTGTGAGTGATTTTTCTCTTTCTCAACTTTACTGTTGTTGGATTATTACTGGTGACATCATAGACAGCAGGAGATCTAATAAGATGCATTCACACTAATACACATATCTCTTTTGAAATATAAGATGTTTTTGTCCTGTCTAATCCCTTAAAACATAACTGAGTGTGTTTACATTAATTGTGCATCATAAAAGCATTTTGAGATGCAAGTACATTTAACCACTTACACGGAGTCGCACATAGCCGCATGCACGAGCACTCTTCACAAAGCGCACGTGAGCATTTGAAATTGAAAGCAGCCTTCTGTCAGTCAGTTTAATACTTTTAATATATAAGCCTACTTAGAGCATTTGTAAGGAAAATACCAGCGGGCGAGACCGCACAGTGCAAGTGTAACATCAAGCAAAGGGCTTGTTTCTTACAGTGCATATCATCTGCAATGAGGCTGAAAATGTCCTTGTAATTCGCTTCAAACTTTCCAAACTTTATGAAAGATTATTTTGTGGAAGGTTCTAGTCGTGTGTGTGTGTGTGTGTGTGTGTGTGTGTGTGAGAGGAATTAAAAGCAAGCCGAATACGGGTGTTTGAATACGTCATTGCACATCTGTAGTTAAAAACTATGAATCGAGAGAGAATCGCGATACATCGATGTTTGCTCCCACACCTATTGTTTATGTACAAATGAAATTAAAGCATTGTAAGAAATCCATATTTGAGAAATCAAATGAATGATTAGTGCCAAAATATATACCCTTATCATATATCCTGGCCAACTTCAACTAAAGTCTGTGCGTGCACTAAACTGGTGCAGTTTATCTTGATTTAATAAGAATAATTTAATAATTGATTCTTCAGACAGACAGGCTCACTAAAGAAAAGAACACAGGACACTGAATTCCTCTACAGGAGAGTCTTGGAAAGAAAATTAAATGATCCCAGGCATAATGTAGCCTATGCCACTGAGTCTGTTTAGCTTGTTTTGCTCAGTAAGTTTATATTATTTATTTGTTCTATAGGGTAAATATTATAAGCTATAAGTAATTATTACAGCTATCTAGGGCTTCTAAAGCCCTTTAAGTTTCTCAAGCTCCCAGTAAATAAACACAACACATAATGAGGGTGGACTTGAATAACCCATTAATGATTTAAGTTTGTTTAAAAGGGGGGTATCACACACAGTTTCTGCTAATCTCATGTTAATCTAGAGTACCTATAGAGTAGTAGTGCATCCTTCATATCTCAGAAAAGTCTTTAGTTTTATCATGTTTTATATGCTGTACCAAGTTTTTCCGAAAACAGCCGAGCGCCTGGATGCGTGCCGTGTGAGCGGAGCTAAAGAGTGACGAGCAGGCACAGCTTTTGTGTAGCGATCGTCTGCAAGCTATCAATGGTCAGCTAAACACACAAGCTATCAATGGTCCGCTGTATTTAAACACACACAATACACCATCGCATTATCCCTGGATAACTTTTGAATCGCTATAATGAATATAGCGTATAGTGAATGATGAATAATGAATTTATGAATTCACTACGTTTGTGTTGTTTACATTATATGCACTTAGGCGCCTATTGCCAACAACATTTGAAGCAGTTTTACTCGCCACTTGCGGCTCCGACTCTTGACCGGGATCATTATCGCTGTGACTGCTCCATCTTTCAGTTTCAAATGATCTGTAAATCCAGCGTTGAACTGGGCATTGTTTATGAAACCATAAGCACCGATCATGAGGGCTCGAGAAGCAACGGATATTCTCCATTCATTTTAACCAATAAAAAGTGGTTGCAACTACCAGTTTCTATGCTTATTTTAATAACCAATATCGAGAGCGCATCAATGTAATGCGTGAGCACAAAACGTTCTGCTCCACTTAACGCTGGGTCTTTTGGGAAGCAAGGTTATCTTTCCTTCACAACCAAAAAACACTTTTTTGGTGACATTTTTGATTTCGTGAAGTCCTGTGACCTGTGCAGCGCTGCTGACGTCTTCCGTAAAGCCAAACGCGTGTTGATGGGCGTGCTCTTGCTCTCTCGCTCTGGTCGACGTGTGCGTGCGTGCTCTTCCGGGAGAAGTACCTGCACAAGGAATTCCGACCTATCTGATGTCACACAGGCACATACTTGAAAAAAAGTTTGAGGATTTGGAAGAGTATTTTATGGTACAGAAATACTCTGCCATATGTCCAACTCGTGTTTTGAAACTTTGGACATGTTTAGCATGATAATCCGACTCTTTAAAAGTATGAAGCGCTATGTAGAGCGTATAGAGAGCAGACATCTATTAACTGCATAACCTTCTTACACTAATGGAAACAACTTTATAACACAACAATAAATAACTCACAAAACTATCTCTCTTTAATACTGCAAATACCATGTAGAGCCATATGATTTCCCGCAGTGCAGAAAACATGGATGAAATCACGGAATCCAGTCACAAATAGAACTTACTGTATAAAGCTGAACATCACAGAATTTGGCAATTTTTGGATAAATTAAAAGTCGGGCTGTACAATGAATCAGATATCGATACGGACTAGTGTCTGTGAATATTAAAGCTAAAAAAGACTGCTATTGAAATTTGAAGTCTGTATGAATGAGCGCCACATTTTCCTCTACTACTACACATACTGCAGCATGCGTGACGCTCGCGATGATTTCAGTGTCTGCTGTCTCACTCACTATACATGAACTTCATCTGCAGAGCTGTTCTTAGAGTCACTTTATAAACATTTCACCATTTAATTTGATAAAGCTATTGACATTTGTCATATCATATACACAGGAAGTCAAAGGTCTTCATGACCCTGTCAAAATAAAAGTTTGGTATAACTTGAAATAACAGAAATATACTATTGTACAATCGAGTATAATTAATAGAGATAATAATAATAATAAACACTGTTTATTAAAACAAACTCAAAGGTCTTCATTGAAATGACAGAAATTGCACAGTAAAAATGTAACCTACTTATTATTATTAATTTAATTAAATTATTAAATTATTTGATTACATTTTAAACTAAATTGTTAGCTTTATGAACTGATTTGATTACAATTAATTTTTAATTGTCCTTACAATGTTTATATAATATATTCCCTGTACTCCTGACAGTAAAATATGCCAAAATAAAAATCCATTGCAAAAAAACGTGACATACCGTGAAACCGCCAGAATCTTAAAAAAAAAAAAAAAAACGTGATGGAGATATTTGGTCAAACCGCCCAGCACTACTTGGAACCTTCCTGGGAAAGTTTAGAATGAAGAACTCCCTAGCAGTGACTAAATGGTATTGCGCTGTCTATAGATTGTAATTGACCCTTCGCCGAGAATTGTCAAGCGATCTACCCAATCATAACGCCGAATCCGCCATTTTGTCTGACAAAGCAGTCAGGAGTTAGAAGATTAACCTTGGTGGACTTGAACTTGAAAAATGGTGTATATTTTACTTCTTTCTGCGTTTGAAACAACATTCCTTCTCGTGTTCATTCATGTTTATTTGATGCTATAAATTAACTAGTAGGAAGAGATGATCGGTTCACGAGCCGCTTGAGCTGAGGCGGTACAGCAATCTGTCATGACACATTAAAGAGCCACAAAACGATTTTTACTGTTCGAATTTCTTAACAAATTACACAACTTGAAAGCTGGGACTTTGTTTAATATCATAAGTAACCTGCTCTGTCTTGTCTGTCGTCGTGTTGTCAGTGTCCTCTTTGCTCCGCAATGTATTTTTCACTGCGTGTGGTGTGACAGCACCATGGCTTGTCGGACAAAGCAACAGTAACTAAGGGGAGCGGGTCTTTGTGAAGGGTCAGTTGATGGATTATAAAAAGGTCCTGTTAAATTGGCTGCAAATTATACGGCACAAGTGATCGATAAATTCAAATACCTTTTGGTTATACACATTTGTATAGGTTTAAGCCTTGTGTTTTCTCTCACAAAGAGCAAACAGAAAGTGTAGAGGTGCTTTTGTTTTATTCATCTGAAGCTTTCACCTCTGGACAGTTCTTACCCGTCTTTTCATTGTGTATCGCCTCACCTGTTCCTGTATCAGCCTCTAATACTTCCTATTCCAGGGTTAGTTCGAGATATGACATGTCTAATGAGGCTACAATGTTCAGAGAGTCTAGAACTGCATGTAGCTTAGGGCAACTGGCCGATCAAACCCACTTTGTGCTTGGGAAGTTCATGACAGTTTCTTGCGGTACACTGGGGTTGATACTTTTCCCTGGCCGTCTCTGCAATGAGCGACCTGCATCAGTATTTCCAGCATATGTTATATTTTCCTCTGACTTTACATTCCTGGAGGAATGTGTCAGAAATTACATTTTCATCAACATTTCTCACCGCACACTGACCTAATTTTGATTTTGTGACACTAGAGTTCCTTTTAAAAATGTGATGTGCTTACGTCATTGTTAAGGTCTTACCTACTCTACAAATGACATCAATTAGAACATCACTGGTTGCACAAAATGCAAAATAACCAGACTATGCTTTGGGGTTTTTTTAGACAGATGAATATGGAACATATCTAGCCTATTTAAAGTTTGGAGGTAATATTATAATATAGGAAGTGCTCTTTTAGTTGATATAAATAACAATTTGAACAACAACAACAACAACAAAGCTATAGATAAAAAGTAAAACATATTTATTGTCATATCTAATGCCAGATGTATGCATTTACACAGGAATTACTGTTATGTGTTTAATGTTTTAAACTACATTTTAAATATAGAAATTAGAATGATTTAAAAAATGAAATTATACTTTTTAAATATGAAACTAACACCCCCTTTAGGTGGCAGCAATTCACTGTCTTAATGAGTTAGTCATCATTGGTTCAGTTATTTAACTGTTGTGGTTGATTCATTCAGCAATGAAGTATGATTGTGACTGTCTTTATGAATGGGTCATTGAGCCATTAATTCAAACAATTTGTTCAAAAAAAGTAGATTCATTCAGGAACGAAACCTGGAGACATGCAGTGGTTTTACTGTGACTCTGTTGGGAACTTTTTTTCTTTTTTTTTGGTGGAGCAAAAACAATGATTTGTTTCTTAAATTATTGCTACTCAGTAATAACTTCTTGTTTCTGGAACGGTTGCATAAAATCAGCGTCACATTTGCGATCATGATGATTTTTGTTGGATGTAATCAAACTGTTTCTATTGAAATGATCATAATCACCATCACAATTCTTTAGACCTAAACTTGAAAAAACAAACCTACTCAAAACTATCTACTCAATCAGCTGATCAGTTTTAAATATTGCAAAAAATAATGGAACCAGAGTCAGCTTCCATGAGCTTTCACTCTCAAAGAGGTGCTGTATTAAATCTCATTTGTTGAACTAAAATGAATGAATTCATTAAAATCAGGATAAGTCTTAACTCCTCTGAAGTGAAAGCATGTCTTGAATACATCATACAGTTCATTGGAAGTCCTGAGTAATGGGTAACCTTCAGGAATCTTCCGGTCTTCTAAACAGGAGGTTCCATTTTACTGTGCCTTTAATCTAAAATACAGAAAGAGATTATAAAATAAGTATATTTTTGCAAGGAAACATTTATTCTAACTAGGGATGCACGGTATATCGGCCACCATATTGGTATTGGTCGATACATACAGGTGCTGGTCATATAATTAGAATATCATCAAAAAGTTGATTTGTTTCACTAATTCCATTCAAAAAGTGAAACTTTTGTATATTTATATTCATTCATTACACACAGACTGAAATATTTTAAATGTTTATTTCTTTTAATTTTGATGATTATAACTGACAACTAAGGAAAATCCCAAATTCAGTATCTCAGAAAATTAGAATATTACTTAAGACCAATACAAAGAAAGGATTTTTAGAAATCTTCGCCAACTGAAAAGTATGAACATGAAAAGTATGAGCATGTACAGCACTCAGTACTTAGTTGTGGCTCCTTTTGCCTGAATTACTGCAGCAATGCGGCGTGACATGGAGTCGATCAGTCTGTGGCACTGCTCAGGTGTTATAAGAGCCCAGGATGCTCTGATAGTGGCCTTCAGCTTTTCTGCATTGTTGGGTCTGGCATATCGCATCTTCCTCTTCACAATACCCCATAGATTTAACTGGCCAGTTAAGAACAGGGATACCATGGTCCTTAAACCAGATACTGGTAGCTTTGGCACTGTGTGCAGGTGCCAAGTCCTGTTGGAAAATGAAATCTGCATCTCCATAAAGTTGGTCAGCAGCAGGAGGTATGAAGTGCTCTAAAACTTCCTGGTGTACGGCTGCGTTGACCTTGGACCTCAGAAAACACAGTGGACCAACACCAGCAGATGACATGGCACCCCAAAACATCACTGACTGTGGAAACTTTAACATTACACTGGACCTCAAGCAACATGGATTGTGTGCCTCTCCTCTCTTCCTCCAGACTCTGGGACCCTGACTTCCAAAGGAAATGCAAAATTTACTTTCATCAGAGAACATAACTTTGGACCACACAGCAGCAGTCCAGTCTTTAGCCCAGGCGAGACACTTCTGATGCTGTCAGAGTGGCTTGATGCAAGGAATGCGACAGCTGAAACCCATGTCTTGCATATGTCTGTGCGTAGTGGTTCTTGAAGCACTGACTCCAGCTGCAGTCCACTCTTTGTGAATCTCCCCCAAATTTTTGAATTTTGTTTCACAATCCTTCCAGGGTGTGGTTATCCCTATTGCTTGTACACTTTTTTTTTTCTACCACATCTTTTCCTTCCCTCCGCCTCTCTATTAATGTGCTTGGACACAGAGCTCTGTGAACAGCCAGCCTCTTTTGCAATGACCTTTTGTGTCTTGCCCTCCTTGTGCAAGGTGTCAATGGTCGTCTTTTGGACAACTGTCAAGTCAGCAGTCTTCCCCATGATTGTGTAGCCTACAGACTTAGACTGAGATACAATTTAAAGGCCTTTGCAGGTGTTTTGAGTTAATTAGCTGATTAGAGTGTGGCACCAGGTGTCTTCAATATTGAACCTTTTCACAATATTCAAATTTTCTGAGATACTGAATTTGGGATTTTCCTTAGTTGTCAGTTATTATCATCAAAATTAGAAGAAATAAACATTTGAAATATATCAGTCTGTGTGTAATGAATGAATATAATATACAAGTTTCACTTTTTGAATGGAATTGGTTAAATAAATCAACTTATTGATGATATTATATGACCAGCACCTGTATGTTTTAATGTTATTGTGATCAGCCCGCTAAGAAAATTTGGCCAATATATTAAAGCTGATAATGGATTATTTCCCTTAGCTGAGACCTTCAGATACGCACTGTCTGCCATTATGGTTTTAAATTGCTTGAAATATGATTGAAATCACTTCAAAAAGGAAAATACAGTTAAGTATAATGTACAGCGCAAATCATTTAAGCTACATAATATTATAATGAGAACATCATAATTGCGTGCTTGGGACATGGCTTTTAATGGTGAGACTTTTGTTTTTGTAATCAGGCTCTCAAAAATTACATAAACTTTGATTTAGATTTATCGGTATATATATCGGTTATCGGCTTTAAAATATAAAGAATTATCTGTTATCATATCGGCCAAAATTTTCATATCGGTGCATCCCTAATTGTAACCGTAATAAGACTAAATAATTGACAATCATATCGACTATAGGTGATTTAAGAAACAAAGAAGGTGCTGCTGATTTAAGGCTATTAAAATTATTTGCATTTTTCCTCAATTAAAAAGGTATGTCTAGTCACATATACAAACAAAACACTGCACAGTGTATGAATTTAAATACACAACGATTTTTATTAAATCTGCAAAAGTTCAATTCATTCAAGAACAGTGATTGATTTTCTCTTTTTCTTTTGTCATCTGATTAACATTAAAGGGATATTTCACGCAAAAATGAATATTCTGTCATCATTTACCCTGATCTTGTTCCATACCTATAAGACTTTGTTTAATCTTTTAAAACAGAAATTAGGATTTTTTTAATGAAACCTGGGAGGTTTCTCTCCCTCCATTGAAAGTCCAGGTAACCAGAACTTAAAAGATCCACAAAAGATCCACAGGTGTTGTAAAACAAATCCATAGAGCGGTTTAATCTAGGTTTTGTGAAGTGATATGATCGCTTTATATAGGTTGAGGATGAATAGTAATGATCTTCGAAGACAAGGCCTCGTTCCCGGCTTCGGAACACGAGAGTATTGTTTTTGCCTTTAAGAAGTTGCCATTGATAAATGGAGTCTTTTGCTCACCCCCTCCCTCCAGCACCCTGTGGCCACCCTACCCACCTCTTAATAAAATTCCTAGCTAATCAAAAAACCTCTTGTCTTGGACCACAGGGTGGCTCCAAGTGTATGTGTGTTACAGTGCAATGCTTTATGGTCCATGTATATTCTTGTGGTTCAAAGCACAGATTTGCAGTTTGGAAAAAAAGCTGATTTATGAATAGAAGGACTTGATCCCAGACAAGCAAAGTTTGAGTCATTTGGAAAAATGAAACTTTTGTTGGAGCAATTTTTTCCCCTTCCATAATTAGTATGTCACACTAACTAAATTGACCATTGGATGTATCTGAGCAGTTGATAATCTTTTGACAGTTTACAAAAATTTTTTAATCATTGTTTCTAGCACTTGAAGACAATTTTGTTTCTTGGGCACAGCCAGTACAAACATCTCATCATGTCTCCAGAGCAGTGTGAGATGCATATTCCATCTGCAGTGTTTAGAGTTACAGCCTATGTCCTCTGATCTCATTTACTTTTTGTTCATCTTCTGGTCCTTGCAAGGTCTTGCTTCAGTCAGATGAAATGAAGAGCAAGGACTTTACCTGATGGCTTTGAGGTGTCATGTGAAATTAAAAGCCAGGACATATAAAAACATCCAAAAGACAATACTTTTATTCAACAAGGATGCATTAAATTTATCAAGTTACAGCTGACATTTATAATGTTACAAAAGCTATGCTGTACTTTTGAACTTTCTATTAATCAAAGAATCCTGAAAAAAAAAAAAAAAAAAAAAAAAAAAAAACTTCTGTTTTCAAAATTAATAAGAAATATTTCTTGAGCAGGAAATCATCATATTAGAATGATTTCTGAAGGATCATGTGACACTGAAGACTGGAGTAAGACTTTGATCACAATTAATATTTTAAAACATACTCAAATAGAAAACAGTTAGGCCTATTTTAAAATGTAAAAATATTTTACAATATTACTGTTTTTGCTGTATTAGTATTATAGGCTGCGGAGTATGGGGTCAACTAGATAATCTTCTGTAGCTCAACAAGTCTTTCTCCTTATACTCTATTTAGACAAGGCCTATACCACACAACAGATCTGGATTAGTGGTTTATGTCATGTCACTTTTGGAAAAAAGATTTTGTTCCAGCCTTATTTAGTTGTTTCTTTGAGTTTTATTTAATTGTTAATATAAAAACAACACTTTGTACTGTATTGCCTAGTTGATAATGTAGCATGGCACTTCTTTTATACCTCTCACTAGCAGATTTGTTTTTTTCGCCCTGAGGTTGTGTTAACTGTTTAAAGACTTCTGGGCTTTCTCATGCTTTATGTCACGTAATTATTAGAGAAACTCCCTTCTGTGGTTTTGTTGGTGCTTGCTTAAGTGTTAGGTGAATGAGTGGTGAGTAAGGCTGTTTCAGAGCAGACTTGTGTTCTCGTGAAGACCGGTCTTGCCAACCTATCTTGAAAGAATGAACTTGGAAGGACACGGAACACATGTTTGTGAGAATTAAGATGTGCTGTTCCTAAACTGTCCATCCCAGCACATTCCAGTCTGCACCACCTAGTGCACAATAAATAAAATATTACATTCAGGTGACCGGGTTATATCCGGTATTTACAGTTACAACATTTACTTTGTACTGCTTTTGGTTCTAGTACACAGCCTCCTGAGACGGCAGACGTTCTTTGTAAGGTAATTTCGGCATATGGAAAGGGTCATAAAGCATCAGCATACTACGCCTGGTTGATTCAAAATCTCGGTGATGGAGCTTTATTAGCTCTTAAGAAAATATGGAAAAGAGATCTGACGTTAACATTCGATGACGAGGAATGGCATAGAGTTTTAAAGAATATCAAAACGGCATCTAGTGAAGCAAGAATGCGCCTTATACAGTTCAAGTTCAAGATAGTGCACTGTTTTTTACTGGACTCCATCCAGACTGTTTAGGCTTGGGTTAAAAGACCTTATTGCTGGAGATGTAAGGATGGAGACTTAACTCATGCCCTCTGGTTTTGGACACATTTGCACTGTTTTGGGTACTCATGATTCACTATGTTCTCAATTGTTTATATTAGGTGGGTGGACAGACAATGAAATAAGAGACAAACACGTAAGATACTGGGTACAAACCAGTTTAATGATTGGCAGACAAATAATTGTTAGGAGCTGGAAGACAGAGGAGACCCCTTCCTTTCAGGAATGGGTAGCAGAACTAGGTAGAGTGGCTGCATTTGAAAATAGGTCTTATAAACAGACGGACAAATTCAAATTATTTAAAAGAAATGGTCCAGATATTTATCTTATTTGGAAAAGGGGCAGTAATAATTATGTGTGAGAAACATGTTCACAGTCAAGTTTAATTGTGACGTGAATGTGTTTTTATTTATTTATATTTATTTCGTTATAAATATTATTCTCTTTTTCTCACCAGTAAATGCTGGAAGTTATATTGTATTGAATTATATAGCCAAGTTGTGACCTCAAGCTGTAGTTGGGGATTTCTTGTGGGTGTTGATATTGGGGTGAAAATGTTGATTCTGTACAGATGTATTGTATACTGAAAAGTGTCTGAGAATCAATAAAAAATGGTTAATCTCAAATAAAATATCACAAATGCCATAACCTATTAACTATTAAAACACTTATTATTTTTATGCCCATGCTTTTTCAATGTTACATATTATACAAATAAAAAGTACTGCAGGCTTTCTCCATGTCTTTATCACTTTATTGAAATTATGCCAAACAAAACAACAAAATGTTTGTTCTCATCAGCGGTCACACATTTACGAGCTTGCTGCGGAAACCTCTTAAGTAAGAACACAAGTTTAAAACTTACAGGCCTCTGCCCACAATGACTTCTGGGATTTCTATTGGTTTGTTTCTTCATTCAGTGCATCCTTTATCAAAAACACATTCAGGTAATTTTATGTGTCCTTTCTGCTTATTTTCTTGAGGATTGGAGTTGAACTTTGGTGGATGGTGATGATATTTAATGAATACACAAAGAGGCTAGATTGCATAAGGACGCATGTTGAGAAACGGCCAAAGTCTCAGCTGTGATGTCACTAGAACGTGTGCAGCGAAGCACAGCTAATGCATGGAATGTATTTCAGACCATTGAAGTGGTTTAGGTATGATTTTGATGGCGGGTAGGTGAAGCAAAATGGGTTCTTTCTATTCTGATGAAAAGGATTGTTTCATAAACATTTTATCATAATTTCCGCTTTAAAACTAGGTTGAAGAATGAGTGGTGCACGCCACTTCACAATGGAATTTGAACATTCTGTTGGAATTTTTCCTGATTATTTACTCACCAAAGCCATTCAAGATATATAACTTTCTTTCCTCAGCAAGTTGTGCTCAATGTAGAACTTTTTGATGGTCCAAAATCCATATTTAGGCAGCTTTGAAGGGCTCTACATGACCCCAGCCAATAAATAAGTGTTTTTTTCTAGCAAAACAATGTCATACACTTTTAACTACAAATGCCAGCCTTGGTCTAGCTCTGCGAAGCGTGTACAAAAGACGGTTGAGTGAACACTGTCATGTATTGTACGTTTCATTCATACTCAAAGCTGGAGGGCACTCTTACGCAGAAAATAATTTACTCACCCTGGTGTTTTTCTAGCAGAGCATGTCCTTCTTGTTTCAGACCACAAAAGGACAAATTTAAAAAAAAAAAAAAAAAAAAAGGCTTGAAAAAAAAAAAAAGATGCAAAAGTATCACATAATGTGTGACACGTGTCATATATTCCAAGTGTTATATGATGGTGTTGATGTTATGGTTTATGATAGGGTTTGGTGAAAAACAAACCAAAGCAACAGATATATTTACCGCAGAGAAAAAAAGTACATGGATTGCATTTCATTTCACGTTTTTATAATCTTCATTTCTCACAATTTGTTTGCCTTGTCTGGGTGAGGCAGAGTGAACTGCAGACCCTATTGTATACCCCCCGAACACTTGGAATATATGACACGTCACATAGGACCATTATGTGATACTTTTGCATCATTCTTAAAAAGCTGGTTGCTATTTTTAAAGATGCTGGTCGCTTTTTACTGGCATTATATGGACGAGCATGAACGGGACATTTATAAAATGTTCTCCTTTTGTGGTCCCATAAAGAAAAAAAATGGCATATGGCATTAGAACAACACCAGGGTGAGTAAATGATGACTTAATTTTCATTTTAGGGTGAATTGTCCCTTTGAGCTTCATATTTTAGTCACTGATGGAACAGAGAGTGCATTGATAAAGATCCTACTTCTGTTTTTCACAGACAGGACCTTTTGAGAAGTAAATTTGGTTTCTCTTGGGTGTGAGGTGGCAATAGGAAATGAGAGGCTCTGCCCTCAGGACATTGGCATTTCACTGGAAAGACAGTATGTGGTTAAGCCTGTGTACGTTAATGTTTGGATGGATGGAAAGTACTTACACAGATTTTCCCCCCCAAAGTAAAAAAAAAAAAAAAAAAAAAAAAAATGTATATATGATTACTATGTCAGAAAATAAAAGTTTTTTTAAGCTTCTACTGAAATGCTACATTATATTTCTCAGCAACGAGGTGGAAGCATCACTTCTTTTTTTTTTTAAATAATTCAACACACAGCTTCACTATTAATAGAGAGACGCTGGATAGACGGCTATTCACACGCACAATCTCTCCCTCTCTCTCTCGTAGACAAAATGACTGATGAATATAACTGTCATTTTACCATTCCAGTCTCCGCTTCGCGTCGAGTGGTTCTTTGTCTCCACTTCCTGCATTAAAATCATTTGATGCACAGCTAGCCGTGGATTAACCTTACTTGTGTTAGTTCCATTCTGGTTGTGAACAGTTTTTGGGTCGAGGTATGCCACTCAAAATTGCGCTTTATGCAGTGCTCATTGGTTTATTAAATTTATTAGGTAACTTGCTCAATAGATAATTTTTGATTATTACTACTCTCCAACGATCTGGATGACCTGTTACTTTACAGAGATTATGTATTTATCAGGCTGAAAACAGTGAGATATAAATGTCCTTTGTGAAGCAATGTGTTTGGTATGGTATTTTCCTAATTCGCTGCATTGACCATTCGTTGCACCTGTGTTTTACTCTCAAGCGCGTTAGAAACTGAATGCACATCATACTGTATCCAGTGTAGAAAGCGTGATTTTAATGCGTGCTATTTGCATTTAATGCGACGCCCATATCCATTGTAGGCAAATATCAGCCGTTAAGTGACAGAATGGCAGTTGGCGGGGTCTATGGTGCTTGAATGTATAACTATTTGCTGATGTCTTGCTCTAGAGGCAGGCATATGCAAATGTATTTGCCTTGTGACATCACAGGTCACCCAATACCAAAACAAGTTTTCGATCTTGATTAAATAAATCCTTTGTTTATAATGAGGAGGATGTTTTAAGCTCTAAAACTTGTTGGATGTTTTAATGGTACAAAGACCTCTTATATGTCAAAAGGAAAATTTGATTTCTTATGTCATGACCCCTTTAAATGATGCTCCTTAGGCAGACTCAAGCTGTTCCGAAGGTTTTTTTTTATGCTGAGAGATAATCAGATGTATGTGCATTTTTTTTTTTTTTTTTTTTTTTTTTTCTCCCCTCTTTTCCTCTTTCTGTGGAAAAAGAAAGTATAGAAAGTAAGAAAGTAAAGGTATGTTGAATACAATGGAAATCAAATTGGGAACCAAAACTATTTGGTTATCAACATTCTTCAAAATATCTTCTTTTGTATTCTGCAGAAGAAAATGTGCACAGGTTTTTTTTATGACACCCAATATTTTAGATACCAGTGAAATTGAACCACAGCTAAAACTACTAATATAAATTTCAAAGATTATTAAAGACAATTAAACAGTCATTAATAAAAAACAAACAAAAAAAAAAAACAAGCAATTAGTAGAACAGTAGAACAAATATTAAAAAAAATGAAATAATCAGTGCTTTTAAGGTTTTTCAGGTAGGTCTAACAGTAGTTTTCAGATACAGAAATTGAATAAAGTAATCAAATGTAAAATAACACTGCATATAATCTTCACAAATTAAAGCTTAATCCTTTATTAAAGTTACAAAAAAGTAATTCAGTGAAGAGCAGGGAGTGATTTTCTTTTTGTCTTTTGTAGTTTGAACATTAAAAACACAGACAGCTGCAGGGATATTCGGTTGCTGGCACTTTAAGATTAATGCACGGATCCAATAATGATACACATGCATTCTGTCTCTAATGCTTACCATAACCGTAACCATAACCAACTTTTTACCCGGATACCCGCATTTTGAAAAAACTGTGTGAATTTGTTTGTTTAGGCACAAGGAGAGGTGAAAGAGAATTAATTTTATTATTTGCGCTCTGTCTGAGACGCGCAGCTGTGAGCGCTTTGGGTGTATGCACGGCACCAACAAACCTCTCACACAGCGTGTGCAAGTTCTCTTTCACTTTAATGCTAAAATTGGCATGGCTTGAAAAAACGCGCAAATTATACACTTTCGTGACTATACAGAGCTGGCCTGATCGGGACACCGACAGTTCCTTCAACTCCCCGGAAAGTCTTTCACACTGAAAGGTGCACCTGCATCCGCCAGGTTTAGCGGTGGACATCCATTTCCGCCCACATCCAAGTGTGATGTCAGAAGCCACGCCTGTTCCCAATACGTCACCTTGTGACTCCCCACATATTTACGTTTGCATTTATCCAAAGTGACTTGGAAGTGAGGAATACAGCAAGCGTTTCAATGTGAAGAGGCAAATAAACACAATAAGTGCACACAATACAAAGTTTGAGACATTGCTTAGAGTAGGATAAGCTAGAATAGGGAGGGATTAAGTAAAAGCATAGATTTTTTTAATGAAGAGATTAAGTGCTCACGAAAGAGATGCGTTTTCAGCTGTCTTTTGAATGTTGCCAGGGATTCTGCATCCATATATATCTATGGTGACTCATCCCCGTGTCACCCCGGAAACCCGATTTTTTTTTTTGTGTGTTAATGATGAAGCGCAGTCCCCTATACTTGACATCACACATCCTGCAATGTGACTATCGCAGATGTGCACATTGCAATTTCGGTGCTAAAATGATATATCGTGCAGCCCTAAAATGAAACCCTGCTGACATGTGGAAAACAGGAGAAACATTGTGCCACAGCGAACCAGTCAGTAGGCTTTTTAACCAAAAAAAAAAAAAAAAATCAACATCAACCATTGATTTACAGTAGTAACATTAACTGTAACCATGGTATTGTGGCGGACACATTGCATATTCATATAGAATTACATTAAATGTTATTAAATATTTAGCTATAGAAGTTTTTGTGCATTTTGTTTCTTTTAAATGTGTTTAGGCAACCGTTTTTCAAATACCATAGAAACCACGTAGTTACTTTTAACCGTGGTAGTGAGGTTCCATGTGTGATTTTACCTGTGGTTATAGTATCATGATCTACAAATGTGTGATACTATGGAAGACCAGTGGTTAATTTTAATATGTAATATTCTTAAATTGTCAGCTAGAATATTTAATTTTACCATATAAAAACTGTTACTTTTTTTTTTTTTTTTTATAAAAATAAATTTACATCTGCATCCCAACTCAAGATAGATTTAAATGTGCATTTCTGAGAGACAAAACATGTAATATTAATAATATTGCATGCTACCAAATGAGGTGCTGGTGCCACCATCTGTAGGACTTGGTGGCACCAGTGCCACGCCTCTCAGATCTTAGTCTGGAGCCCTTAAGGCCCTCTTCACTTTCTGACTGTGGTCTTGGCTGCTTTTTCCTCTACTTTGTTGGGAGCTTGTTTGGCCACATTCTTAAAATAGCTCTCTGACGTGTACAGTCCTGCTGAGGAATGTGACTGTGGCCATCCAGAATTCTCTGTGGCAGGATGTTATGCAAACATTCATTGCTGAACGGAGAGGTTTGTTATTACCACAGTTTGTAAAATGTTTAGAAAATGCTTGATTTTAACCGTTATTTTTTTCAAGGTTTGAAATATGCCTGTATTTAGATTTTTTTATTATTATTATTATATTTTTTTTTTTATGTCTGATTATGTCTGGCATGATTTAAAAAAAGTACAAATAATTATATTAATGAGAAATAACCTTAATCAAAGATCAAGCATTGGATCCTTTTCATTCCATGAGTCTTATTGCGTTGAAGTTGCGCAAGCAAGTACGCGTAATAAATTGTTGTCAAAAAAAATTTGAATCTGTGTGAAGTGTGGCACCGTGTTCTTACATGCGAGCAGCTGTAAATGTAATGTAAATGTAAAATAAAAGTATTATATTAATTAGGTTTACACTTTATTTTAAGGTGTCCTTGTCAGTTAAAATATACATTTAAGCACGAAGTAATATTAATTAACAACATACTTACTATATAATTATGGTTAGGGTTAGGCTTTGGTTTAGGGTTAGTTGCATGTAATTATGCATAATTTATTGTTATATTAAGTACATATTTTCTGAACCTTGAATGACGGTAATTACATTGCTTTCTATGGAGGATAAAAAAAAAACCAAAACCTTGGATTTCATCAAAAATATCTTAATTTGTGTTCTGACGCTGAACGAAGGTCTTACGGGTTTGGAACGGTTTGGAAGTCAATAGTTACCGTAAACTGTCTGGTTACTAACTGTAAAATGGTGTTACCTTAAAATGATAAGGTATATAATATAAAAATATGAATATAATAAGATCATTATTTTTGAATATATATAATAGTATTTTTTATTTTACAATAAAATATTACAATAATAATAAAATAAAATATGTGAATAAAAGCCTAAATTCAATCTGTTCATCATATAAAGTGAGTCTCTTCAGATTTGGACAAAACCACTTGATTCATATGGATTTGTTTTATGGTCTCTTTATGAACTTTGTTAATGGAGGGACAGAAGTTTCTCAGATTTCATTTAAAATATCTTCATTTGTGTTTCGTAGATAAGCGAAAAACTTTACAGGTTTAAAACGACATGTGAACCAACCCTTCAACTCGTTTCTCCTGCATCTTGTTCTTCTGCTAATATCAGGAATGGCATCACAGCTGAATGCAGCAATTTTTTTTTGTAAATTTGTGAAATAAAATAATGGCTGCTGAAAATTCAGCATTGCCATCACAGGTATAAATTGCATTTTAAAATATTAAAATAGAAAACCATTCTTTTAATTTGTAATATTTTTTTCATAATGTTACTGTATTTTTGATCAAACAGATACAGCCTTGGTGAGCATAAGAGACTTAATTATTATATATGTTATTGAATTAATTATTAATATATCATAGCCCAGCCGGCGATATGGCCAAAAAGTCATATCTTTGTATTTTTTGGCTAAATGGCAATATACGGTATAGCCTATATCTCGTTATTGTCTACATTTTTCTATTTGGAAAAAATCTGTATTTACTTTAAAAGTCTTAATTTAACATCCTGTCTAATGTTGTCCTACAAGCAGTGTTTATATTGAAAGCTATTAATACAAATACAGTGAATGTAACCATGTAGTCTGGCACACTAATAGGCCTACAATATGTGCAAAAAAGAGAAAGTTACTTTACATTCTAACATTGTAACATTACAATCAAAAAATAAAAATAATGCTTTTTAAAGCAGAAGTTGAATTCACTAGACTAAAAATTTAAATTAAAACAAAAGCACAGACTAATTAGCTATATATATATTACGTGTTAACTTTACGTGTTAACTATATCTTAATCTTACAAGTTATTTTTAAAGTCCTTAATATTAAGCATGTCTCATGTTTAAGCCAAATTATATTATGCATTTCCCTTGCAGCAGCACACTGCGACGTCCACCGCTGTTTTTCAGATGCTCTTGTTTAAAACTACTGTATATCGATATAAACGGTATCGCCTCATTCCGTATCGTATATTAAAAATATATCTATCGGTATATCGTACAAACTTGATATACCGCCCAGCCCTAATATATCATAATTTTTTCTAACTTTTGACTGGTAGTGTATATACACGAAGTACATACTAAATACACTTTATTAAGATTCATGAATTTTAGTTGTGTAGTAAAATTCCATGAAATTGAATTGAATAATCCTGAAATATTATTCATAATATGGATTATGAACTTTAAATTAGTAAAATAAACTAGAGCTTAATAAAACATTTAGTATGAATCTTAATGGAACAAGGGAATGGACCATTTCATTTTGGGATTCATTCATAAATTTAAAATAAAATGAATGTTTAAATTTATGAATACAAATCACAAACTAATGGTCCATTCCCCTGTTCCATTAAGATTTATATAAAATGTTTTATTAAATAATTCAATTTGATGGAGTTTTACTAAACAATTGAAATTCGTAAATCTTAAATGGCGTTTGTGTGTGTGTGTGTAGTAAGTATAAATGCCCATCAACTATTCAAGGTTAAGAAACTGCAGACTGATCTAACCAGGTTAGCAGTGGCATAAGTGACATCAACAGGATTAATCTTTATCTAGTGTAATCCTCAATGTCTAAATCACCCGTGACTAGTTCAACATGCTGTGTGGTAACTCAAACCTTCAGACTAAACTGAGCCTAACCTTAAAGGGATAGTTCACCCAAAAATGAAAATGTTGTCATCGTTTACTCACCCTCATGTTGTGCCAAACCTGTATGAGATTATTTCTTCTGTTGAACACAAAAGAATATATTTTAAAGAATGTTGGCAATATAGTTGGGTACTGTTCACATTTTAACCGGTACTAGTGTCGGTACCTGAAATTTGGTTCCGGTACCCAATGGTACCTTTTTTCGGTACTTTACTCTGTGTAATAAAAAAAAAAAAAAAAAAAAAAAAAAAAGTCCAAACCTCTCAATTTCAACACTTTTTTTTTTTTTTTTTTTGAAATTTTACACACTAGACAAAATAAAAACTGTTATGTGTGCGCTGTAGTATGCATGAGATCACATTACAGTGGAGAATACAAATGTCACAAAATACCGTTTCTCGTGCTGTTCTTCACCTTCAGACACTTGTGTATGTTTCGTCAGCACAATAGCACAAAAGTGTTGTTTCATTTTCCCCACGATGCTGTCACAGCTGTAGTTTGACTAACAACACATGGAAAATATGACTGTGACAATATTTAATATGTAATAACATGCGGAGCACGCATGAGAGTGGTTTCTGCGTGGAACGCAGCGGTGAGATTAACAACGCTCGCAACGCGGATCATAGATCATATACAGACTGGAATAGGTGCGTTTCAAGTTTTATGGACATATTGCAAACAGTGTTGTCTTAGTCTGTGTCTAGTTTTGTGAAATGTAACCACACTTCAGAATGTGGCGTTTAGCCATTGCCCTGTGTTGTGTTTCAGGGGTGATCTCACATGGTCTCTCTTTCTTTCTCTAATGTACTTTACTCTCGCGCCCTGATGCGTTCTCAGGTATCGAAATACTTGGTAGTACCGATGTAATTCGGTCTGCACCCTTAAAAGTACTGAATTCGGTACCCAACCCTAGTTAGTAACCAGACAGTTTACGGTAACTATTGACTTCCAAACCGTTCCAAACCTGTAAGACCTTTGTTCAGCGTCAGAACACAAATTAAGATATTTTTGATGAAATCCAAGGTTTTTTTTTATTTTTTTATCCTCCATAGAAAGCAATGTAATTACCGTCATTCAAGGTTCAGAAAAATAGGAAAGACACGGTTAAAATAGTCAACGTATTTGACCATTTAAATGTAATGAGTCAGAAAAGAAAACTCAATTTCGTACTTCTACACTGTCTGACAGGTGGCTCTCTGTGCTTGTGCACATATGTATAATTTATATATATATATATATATATATATATATATATATATATATATATATATATATATATATATATATATATATATATATATTTTTTTTTTTTTTTTTTCTTCCAAAAATTTACATTCACAATTGATCACACATCAGTTTTTTTGTATTGTCATTATGAGGTATGGAGAAGGATGTGAAAAATAATTATTTAAATAATTTTAGGCTGCAACATAACAAAATCAACTTGCAAGTGTTGTGTTTTTAAACAACCAGTTAAACAATCATTGTTTGATGGTTACTTTTATCGACTACTATTGAATAACACTGCAAATTTTAGTCTGGATGGTGCATTGCAATGACGTTTTCATTTTTAGAAACTGTACATTTCTTGATACAAATGCAAAAAAACATTTGTTGTCTAGTCTTTAAAAGTGATGAATAATTACGATACAAAATTCACATTCCACTGAAGTAATATTTGTTTTTTGTTTTATTTCAGGACAGTTTGGATGCTCTGGTTTATGACCTTGATTTTCCGGCCCTGAGAAAAAACAAAAGCATCGATAACTTCTTAAATAGATGTAAGTATTTTGTCTGGAGCTTGTTCAGAATGATGTATCAAAACTGTTTGAGGCTTCTTTACTGCAAGTTGGGATTGTTTTGGGTCAGTACTTTCAGTCAGACACTATTTTGTCTGTCCAAGTATTCCCTCAACAAAAGGTCTTTCGGGACTGCATGGTGGTCACCCACATGTCATTACCCCACCCCCTCAACTCTCTCTCTTTCTCTCTCTCTTAATGTTACATTGGAGGCATAATGTGGCATGATTGTGTGTGTTTTTTTTTGTTTGTTTTTTTCTTCCCCTTCCTCCACACAGGACACGGACATGAACAGCATCACGTATTGTGCTAATACTCTTATAGAGACCTGGGAGATGACAAAATTTATCATAGACTTATCTGGGATCTAGAATGTCAGAGACATGAGGGGGGTTCTTTGGACTTGGGCCAGTAACCAACCACCCATAACAACTTAGCAACTACATTGGATCTTTTTTACATTCCAAGTAAACTATAGTAGGGTAAACGTCTATATGGGAGACAATAGCAAATATAATTTTCACATTCACAGCATGTATGTATATATGTATACGTATGTATGTATGTATGTATATGACTGGATTGCTCATAGAATTCTGCTAGCAGGCGGTGAAGACACTGGAAGTGTTCAAGCGAAACAGCCAAAACCTTGACCTAAAATCACCAGATTTTTAGTGTATCAGTTGCGCAGGATTCGTTTTTATTATATATGCATGTAAATGAGTTGTTACTTTGTAACGTTTATGGTCTTTTCAAGCAGGATAAGTGATATATGAAATCAATAAAATAGGTGTGTCTACTGCACACTGACGACAATTAAAATTAATCCAAGATGCACATCAGTGCATTGTTTTTTTTTTTGTTTTTTTTGTGAACATTTATAAAAGCTACGTTGTTAAGCCGATGAACAAGGAACGCCATAGATTTTATTGAGAGAAATTTGGCATCAAATTTGTCATGAAATTGGTGTATAATTTTGTCATTATGGCATATATGTTGGAGTATGACTTTCAATTTGAACGGCCACAATAATTTTTAGACATTTGGAGCATCTAATAACCTGAACCCTAAACCTAAACATTTCTCAATGTAAAACAATATAAAACACATAACAGGTGGATACAAGTACAGTCACAATAATTGTTAACACTTTATAAGCATAATGTAACAAAGCACTTATAAATCATAGTTATATACAAATTGTGAGTTATTATTGTATAATTAGCTCATATGTAAAGCGTTAACCACTTTTCAAAAATATAAAAACATACTAGGCAGAAAACATTTAGTCAAAATATACCATTATATAAGTATTTTTTAGCTCTTATATCTAAACTAATACTTCTCTCACCATAAATCATATAGAACAGAAATGTCATAATTAAATCATTCAGCTGTGTTAAAAGCGATTTGAAAAGATAATGTAAATGATTTACGTTTTGATGCTGTCAGTATTGTATGTTTTAATGTAGGTTAAGTAGAACCACACTTTATGTAAAATACAAACGCACATGAGGTCACCAAGCAGATCTCGCCCTCCATTGACTGCCATAGTAATTTTATTTCCTACTATGGTAGTCAATGGGGTACAAGATCTGCTTCGTTACAAACATACTTCCAAATATCTTCCTTTTGTGTACAGCAGAACAAAAAAAATGTATACAGATTTGGAACAACTTGAGGGGGAGTAAATTACAGAAATTTCATTTTTGGGTGAAATATCCCTTCAAGATTCACTCTGTTCCTCAAATAAATATATCATATGGCTTCATAAGAATGCACCATGGATTGATTGTAATAATTTTATAATATTTTTGTTTTTTGGCCAGTTCTTGCAATTATATTACTGTGACTGACTGTACTTTCAGCGATCACCAATGGAATCATTCTGTTTTAGGCGGGGATTAGTGTAAATGTAGATATTAAATAAGAATTGTGTCCTACTTGAATGAAAACAGAACAAATCAGATATGGTTATCTGTGCATTAAGCCTTGCAGTGTAAACGCTGCCAAAAATAGACTTAACTGTTAAAATGAAAAACTGTTAGATGTTATTCTTTTGGCAGTGCTTTGTAACTAGAGCTGAGCAATATATTGAATATTAACATATTCAACAATCATATTCTCATGATTAGCTTGTGATATACTTCACAACATTGTGAATATCACAATTATTTTAATGCCAAGATATTTCTTTTAAGAGCATGCATAATTTCATTTTTCCTCCTTGTTTTTCCAGAGATCACACGTGTAAGTGTGCAATTGTCCTACTTGTTTCAATGTTTTCAAACTTTAATGAACTGTGATGCATCTGAGAATGAATATGATTCAAATCATATTGTTTCTCTGCTGTATTTTAAATCTGTTGGTCCATGCATACTTGTGCCGTATGTGACTCGTACAAGTAAGAAAAGAATCTCTCTTGCTTGGCAATGTCCAAATCTGGCTGAATGTTATCTGTCCCCTAGGGAAGCAGTGTTGTTTTGTTCGATAAAGCCTTTAGGGTCCTCTGTGGTACAAAAATTCACCTAAATGAATTCCTTTTCACTTCCACTTATATTGATGTTGTCTAATTCCTCCCTCTCTTTTGTTAATGGATTCTTAACAATATGCAGATGCTTGTCTAAAGACGCAGCCAGAAGTGCATATGATTAAATGGTTTATTGGGGGTGGGGTGAGAGTGCGTTATGGTGGATGATCAGTTAGTCGAGTTTTTAGGACAGACGTGATATGGCCTGAGGTGTAGCCTTAATATGCTGAGTTATGTGTGCCACCAGAGAAAAACACACTGAAAGGCAAAATTTCCAATATAAGCTGCAAAGTACATTTATTGGCATAATATTATACGAGTAATAAATTCATTTTTGTTTTGTGTTAATATATCTTATATATAGAGTTATATACCTTACTGACGGAAAGGTAGAAAAAATACAGCATTATACTTTAAAACTATTATAACATCACTATAGATCAGGGGTAGGCAGTTCCGGCCCTCGAAATCTATTGTCCTGCAGAGTTTAGCTTCAACCCTACTCAAACACACCTGCCTGTTATTTTCAGAGGGGTTTGAGAGTTTCCAGAGTTGCCCACCCTTGTTATAGACATTCAACCAACTCAGCTAAGCACAGTTGAGCATCGTTATCTAATCATGCCGAGAATTTCAGGTCAGGAACATTTTGTAACTATTCCATGCCAAGCTGCACTCAAGTGGAGAAGCAACTTAACCATTCCTTACTGTTCTCAGAACTGTTTGGCACAAGGATAGAAAAGTGGCTTTTGTTGTCAGACAGAGTTGCCCACTGTGTTAAGTGATGGCTACATTGGAATGCATCATGTCAATATTTAAGACTATTTTGCTGTATCTCAGCAAAACTTTGGCATATAGACACTAAACTTTGTGTGGTGTTGTCATTCCACATTAACCACACCACGGCTGTGTCCAAAAGCTGAAAAATGCTGCCACCACAGGTAGCATACAGATCATGACACATCATGTCTACTGAGATACCTTCATCTGATCAGTTTCTCAAGGCAGCATAGATGTTTACTTCATTGTCTATGATATATGTGGTTGCATGACAGTGAGTTAAAAAATAAAAATAAAATGGCATCCAAAAGTTGTAGTTGATGAGCAGTGTAAATGTATGCTTTGGAAAAACTTTTAATTTCTTTTTTAGCAAGAAATTAGTATTGTAGTAAGGAAATTTTCACTTAGCAGCCCACATCAATTTGGTCACATCACCATCTTGTTGGTACGTTTTGCAACAACCATCTTGTTTAAAATAGTCTCTAGTTGTTTTTAATTACTTATTTTTGGAGTTGGTCTAATGCTCCCTGTCATGTTTGTTTAGCTTCTCATTTTGCCTATGTTGTGCTCGGCCCCTTACAGTAATATTATTAGCAGGCATCTATTGTATTGGTTAGTTTTCTTCTTCTGTTTGGGAGCCATTGATATAGAATACTTGGAACATGTGTCAGGTTAAATATTTAAATGAAAGTATTTAATTCTTCTTAATTAAATTGAAATGATATAAAATAAAATTAATTCAGTCATTTAAATGAGCCTAAACCTGCAGCTATTAACCCTTAAAGACCTAGAGCATTTTTGGGGCTCCTGACTCGCCTGCACTTTTCTCTGGTTTTCTAACCCATTCTAGCAGTCAGCATCAAGTGCCATATATCATTTTAAACAGGACAACTTAAAGGTTCAGTTTAGCTCATTTAAAGTGCCAATTTTACATTTATTTTGTCTGAGAATGGATCAAATTCCCCAAATTTCAAAAAACGGCAGCAAAAATCTAGTGTTTTTCACTGTAAACTCACACAAAACCTCATGAAGTTTGATTTTTTTCTTTTAAAAAATGAGTGTTCTCATTTTTATGTTTGTTTTACAACACGCAGATACACGCGCACGCAAATACTTTCGCTTTGCGCTTATTCATACTTCCAAAGAAAAATGATGGTATCGTGGTTCAAATGACCAAAACCTATTTTTATTGGTTAAGATGATGATGGTTTGAACCAATCTGGGCATAGAAAGCGGAACTAGGCATCAACAATCGTTCCTGTTTGGCTTAGAGGAACAAACCACATGCATTGCCTTAACGAATCAATGCTGCAGATTTTGATGATGTAACCAGTCTCACCACGGAGCCTCTGAATGTCAGAATGAGATAAATGCGATATCACTGGAGAAGCCGAGAACCTCTTCTTTACGGTACATTTTAAAGCATACAGATTGGGTTAGCGGTTCAAAAGTTATTAAACATTTTAGAATGATAGTTCTTTTTGAATTATTTGCTGTAAAAGAAAAAAAGTTGCAGTCATTTATGTGAGCCAGGCATGTGATCAGCTAAAGACAACAAAAAAAGAAGGTATTAATAGTTATAATGAAAATATTAAAAAGTATTAATATAATTATTATGATATGATATATAAATCATCATTATTATTATTATGGATATCTTTATTTCTTGCTTTCAAACATTAAATCATTAATTTTATTTAGGTGGAAATCCAATGGGAGATCCAGGAAGACTTTTTGTAAACAGATTTGTAAACGATTTGTGGTTGGTGCACGTTGCATTTCCAAATGCAAATTATTAGCGACTCAAACACACAGCACTTGCAGAGCAGCATTTACTGTGAATCGAAGCTGCAAGCTGCGTTTAACTTCATGCACTGCGTCAGATAATATATTTATATAATTACATCACAACCGTCGCGATTTGATGATCGCACTAAGACGCATCACATTCCCTCATCCATGCATTGCCATAATTCATTAAAAAGCAGGCAACTGGTGAATGAACTGGTGTATTAGCACATGCTAATAGTGTCACGCAAATGGCACTGCAAGCTTGTGAATGCGCTGTCAGAAGCAAGCCGTCCATGAAATAAATGTATTAGAAAACGTAACATTTTGCAGTTTTTCGAGGGGTTCTCCTCCTTCATTCATCCTACACACTGGTGACTGACTGCTCGCGCCAACCGGATGGGGAGGGGTCATGTTACTCGCTGCGCTGCACACAGCCTGAAGGATTCCTGCACTTTCCGTCTTTGACAAGACATTAAATAAACGGTATCGGGGAAAATTTTAGTGGTTTTGAAACAGTGATGCTTTCAAACCGCGGTATACCTTGAAAATGGTAACCGGCCCATGCCTAATACTAACTAGGCTAGATAGTATTGCTTTATTTTATAGGTTTATATAAAGTCTCAGGACAGTAGCCTATTTATTTATTACGGGTGTTTATTTTCCTGTTCAATTTTATGTAAAATGAGGAATATCCTACAGAATCTTATTCTTGCGACATTTTACATTTGTATTGCCAAATAAATTGCAGTGTTACTATGTACAATTAAAACAGTGCAAAATGAAAATCATTCAAGCAACAAGTTAAGAACAGAATTTTTATCTTTTCCTCTCTCTTGCTGGATCTTTCTTTGTCTCCCTCGCTGACGCACGCCGTATGAAAGAGTGGCAATTTACACCTAGTATTGTCCTGCACCCCCAAGCTACTGAACTGTCCCTCCTCCCAACCCCCATGTCTCAGGCTGACTAAAAACAAGAGAAGTCGTAAAATAACAATTCAGACTATTCTAGACGTTAGCCTAATATTTTAAATTGTATAGAAGGAATTAAATAATTTACATGTCGTAGTATTTTTGTCATAAAAATGTATTAATTGTTAAATATTTCATTATTCAGTGATTGAAGAATTCAAACAGAATCAGATGATTTACTCTGTTTTACTATGCCAGCTTTTCCCAAGCAAAATGAAATGGTACGCTTCCCATGCCATGAACATTTTTTTAACCCAATAATTAGCCTTAATTCCACAGGGATCCTGGGGGAAAAAAAAACTCTTTCTGGATAACGAACCCTATAAAGGTTTTTTTTAACAGAACTGCTGTTAACCACAGTACGCATTGACTTTCCGCAAAGTGTCCAGAACAGAAGTTCTCTTTTCCAGCTGTAATAAGTGCAATGTTGAATTAGTTCTGAATTATGGACCAAAGCGCGTTCATGTTATTTAGTCTTTTCTGATGCTGCATCGTCTTAATTTTACATCCCAGACACAGGGAATTCAAACATTGATCTCTCTATTCAAACCTTAATTAATAAGTTTAACTGTCCCAGGACTTTATGTAGACCCGTGTTGAAAATGTTTAGGCCAATTTACGGAGCCCCGCATTGACGCAACGTTTTCTTTAAATCATTTGCTTTAGTTGAAACATGAGGACATTTTATTGCGATATTTCACGATTCGTTGATTCTTCATTTTTCAAATAATAAGAACGACTTAATAGCCTACAATGTTCTCACATTTTAAGTAGTAGGCTACAAAGAAACATTTTAATAAAAAGTGATCAAGAGTTTCTTAATTCATGGACACTTTTTTTCTGCATTTTATGCGCAGAGCTCAGTGTTGTATGGAAATAAATGTTTCAATGTGCATGCCTGACCTGTTGAAATACATCAGTGAATTATTAAATGTAGTTTCAAGTGTCACTGTAACAATAGTCAAATACACAAATTAAGCACTTATATAATAAATAATTTGCCAAGATTAAATTATTATTATTATTATTATTATTATTACCAGTAATTTATTAAGTTTTTTTTTATCTTCATTTAAAAGTACAAATGTCACAGCAGCCTTAGCCAATGTTGCAAACTGTCTCTTTGCGCCACCTGGTGGTGACTTCATGAACAAGCGTCACATGTCACTGGGTTGTATTTAACGCGGTGGTGTTACACATGGTGGTAATAGGCATTTTGGTTGACTACCTACTGTATTTGATTTTTCAGTGGTTTTGACTAAAATCATCTAAAAATGTCTAATTACTCATTGTTCCAGTTGGTCTGATGCTCCCATCCATGCTAGCATGACTCACCATGCCTTTTTTGAGCTTGGCCCCTAAATTGCTTCTTGCAGCTAGATTTTTAGACTTTTATTATTACCAAAGCAAGCACACTCTGGGTGATATTGTGCATATGTGTTTTTGTTTCTAGATAAGGACACAATCAGCAAAATTCGTGAGCTTCGTATGAAAGCAGAGGACTATGAAGTGGTAAAGGTCATAGGAAGAGGGGCATTTGGAGAAGTACAACTGGTAAGTGTATTGCATATTGCCGTCTTTTATGCTGCTGTCACTGCCATTTTTGGTTGATTTTAATGCTGTCACACTGTATTATACCATTACCTAGTATTACATTACATTTTGCGTAGTAACTGTACTGTCTTTTTTTCTTCTTTGTTTTCTTTTTTTTTATATACAATTATGACCGTATATAATTTGTATGTGATTTTCATGCATTTTGGGGTACATTGAGTACATTACAATAAAAGATGTTTACATGATCAATGCTGAGCAGGTGTAGTGTTTAGCTTATTAAAACAGGTGTACATTTACAGAATTACACCGCCAGTGGCATGCTGGGTACTGCGAGCTAGCCAGGTAGCACAACAGTCTGTTAACAGCTGAGTGACACTCAATCGATATTGTACATTCAAATAAGTCAGGTGTTGAAAGCTGACAAGAACTTGGTGCCCAGCTGGTAGGATGTGAATTTGCTGGAGGCAGTGAACAAGGTGTTGAGGCCACTTCAGGAGTTCACTGATGCCTTGTCTGGTGAACACTATGTTAGTGTCTTGTACCTCAAACCAGTACTCCATCTCTTCAATGAAACCATTCTTGCTGAGGGAGAGAATATCTCTCAGCTGGACATGAAACAACAATTCTAACCTGCTGCAAATTTCAAATTATACAGTATAAAACACTATAGCAACACATTTGGACATGCAATGTTGATACTTTATTTAGTATACTGAAGGTTAATATTTTGATTTTTTTTGTTTGTTTTGCTATTAAAATCAAACATCTACTTATTTGCAGGTCAATGCATATTAATTGTCTGCACTAATCTTTATTTACTAGTGTAAATAATAATCACGGTTCATCTGTCAGTATTTTTTACTTTTAATACTTAAGCACATTAAAAATATACTTTTGTACTTGTGCTCAAATAAAATAAAAACAAGTACATGTACTTTTACTGGAATAATATTTTATTAGGGTAGCTATCTGTTCTTTTACTTTATTTGTGTACTTTGTGCACCGACTATAAACCTATGTAAATGCCCAGTCATGCAAAGGAAAAAATTACAGTGAAACTGCCAGAATCTTAAAAAATACAGTTATGCAGATTTTTGGTCATGTTGCCCAGCACTGCAGATGCAGTTGTTTTTCTTTACATTTTTTAACTTTTCTTTAGTGTGAATACAGTCGAAGTTATGTGTTATATATTCTATATTGTTTCCTTTGTGTGTCATAGTTCAGTTAAAGTAAATAACAAGCCTTGTTCATGTTCCCTGTCTTTCTGTTCTGTAGGTGAGGCACAAAGCCACGAGGAAAGTGTACGCCATGAAGCTGCTCAGCAAGTTTGAGATGATCAAAAGGTCGGACTCTGCTTTCTTCTGGGAAGAGAGGGATATTATGGCCTTTGCAAACAGTAATTGGGTAGTACAGGTATGAATCAATTGATTAATTATGATTATTAATCATAATCAGCTGTGTGATTTGTCTTGAGTGTGGATGAATGTGTAGTTGCTGTGTAGTTATTATAAAAACAAATTTAAAAACTGAATACATTTTATACAGGTTGTGCACAACAGACTTTCAGATTCTGTAAAACAGATGCATCCCTTCTGGTTCAGGTCTTTTGTATGTACTTTGTATAGTAAATTGAATAAAATGCCAACAATAAAAATAACTAGCTAGGTTAGCTGTTTACCTTAAAAGGCCATAGTTATCACCATCAGGTCGTACTACTGCTTTCTCCGATAAGCGGATGCGATGAAACACGTTTTCCTGTTTGTTCATGTAACCTTTGGCATAAAGCCTTTTTTTTTTTTTTTTTCCTCCAGCTGTTTTATGCATTCCAAGACGATCGCTACCTCTATATGGTGATGGAGTATATGCCAGGTGGAGACCTGGTCAATCTAATGAGCAACTATGATGTGCCTGAGAAGTGGGCACGTTTCTACACTGCTGAGGTTGTGCTGGCACTGGACGGCATCCACTCCATGGGCTTCATTCACAGGTCTCACTCATACATTAAACCAGGGGTCTCCAACACATTGCTCACGAGTTACCAGTAGCTTGTGGCCTGATTGGAGGTAGCTCACCAAGATGTACTTTTCAGAGTGAGCTAATATAGACAGGTGTCCCACCCCTCCAACACAAATCAAGTTTGACATATTGGCCGTGAGGTTATTATATTTATTTATTTATGAATGTGCAAATGTAATTACAATCAGTGTTGGGTGTAATGCGTTACTGTAATTAAATTACTTATCCACTGAAAAAGTAAAGTAAGGGATTACTGTTCATTTTTAGGTAATTTAATTAGTTACTTATAATGTACTTGTGTTACATACTGTAAATTAGTTCAACAGTTCTGTTTAAATCAATATTGAATTTAAAAAAAAAAAAGGTAAAAGTGAACGCTGCCTCTTTAAAATCGTTAGCTGTAGTGCAGTTGCGCGTGAGTTCGCAACTTCGCCCCAGTTGGCTGCGTAGTTGCTGTCTGAAGATGTCGGCAGAAGCGAGTGGCTGTTTTGCAGAATGGAAATAATCCAATTACTTCAATTTTTTGACACCGGTAGGCAAGAACATTATGGTAAAATGTAAGCTATGTCCTAGGGAGAAAAAACTGTGCGCGCTCTCTCCAGTCAGTGCGCCCATAGCACACACACTTAGCTGTCTCCTGCGAGTGTCAAATTTTTGCGGTTTATTACACATAAACATTAAAATACACACCCAGTTATGTCAAAATGCCCGTCTTGGCGTATATTCGCGTTGGTTATGTGAATGTGAACAACATGTGTAACAGCATATTGTCTCCGTCCATTAGGTTTTAGTGACAGCAGCCTTTAAAACATGCTGTCTACTATTGGCTGTCTGTATTATAAATGATAATCAAACAGCAAAAGAAAAGCTTTAATAAGGATTAATATTTAATTTATACAGTTATGACTATGCAGAGTTATTTTATATTTGATTTTTCAGTTTCTGTGGTATTTTTACTTACCGCTATTAGACCTACCTGGAAAAAAATATATAGCATTGTTTTATTTGTATTTTTATATATTTTTACCGTGGTAATTTGGTACCGGTACAGACTACTAGATTTTTGGTTTAGTGACATCCCTATCTGTTACAAAAACAAACAAAAAAAGTATTATAAAGTTAATAAAAGTATTATAGTATATGTTTTAATAAAGTTAAAATGTTTTAAAAAGCTATAAAAGGCTAAACTATTCCATGTTTGACTAAATTATTAAAAGACTTTTTTCTATTGTCTATCCGGTCAAGGTTTATAGGGATTTTAAGAAGTAATTAGTAAGTTACTTATTGAGTAATTAAATTACTTTTCAGACAGAGTAATTAGAAAAGTATTGATGATGTAATTAGTAATTAATTACTTTTTTGAAGTAACTTACCCAACACTGATTACAATATAACAGAAACACAACCAACAATATACAAAAATCAGGACGTCAAAGTTTCAATCAAGATTAAGCAAAGTTAGCAGGAGTCTCACGGAGGCACAGCATGCAGCGTAGGTTTCGTTCTGTGTGAAAACACGACGGAAGAAATTATTTTTAAGAAGGTATGAATCAATTAATTATTTTAATGTATTTCTAAGGGGGACCCCAACTGTCTTTAGAAAAGTTTCAATGGCATTCATTTTTCATCTTCCCTCTGTGTAATGCCTAATAATGTAGTGTTTATAAGCGCAGTGCTGCTGTGTTACGCAGGTTACCGGCGGAACTGCTCTATTTCTGCTGTTCCGTAAGCGCCACCTACTGACAGAGAGTGGATTTGCATTTCCATTCTGTCTGTCTGCCTTTATTGTTCAGTCAGTGTGAAAATCAGACCGAATTTTTGTTAATTTTAAAAGATGGAAAATAAGCTAATGTGCATTCCAAATATCTTCGTGTAATAAGGTAGCCTTGTTTATGGAGCAGATAAAATGACAGTTTATCATTTTGATTAAACCTTTTCATAAAAATTATTTAAAGGTTCAAATGTGAGGTTTGTCTTTTTATAAAACTTTTTTTTGTCAAAACTTCATTTTAACTTGTAGTACATGTTAGTAGATAACGTTATGTTGACACTCCTTTAAAATCTGGCCATCGTTTTTAATGTTATTAATTTAATGTTTATGCAAACAAAAAGTGCATATTGATGCTAATTTTATTTGTTGGTTTTCAACATAAAACTTGGTGAATTGATTTCACTGCATAGTATCAGTACTTTTTGTACATTTACAGCACATTTTAACAATACCTTGATAACCGTGATGATTTTGGTCACTATATAGTTAAATTTTCATTCAGTTTCATATCTAGTTATGATGCACTATGAAATCAACTATAGTTATGCGTTTTTACAGTATAATATGCAAAGTACTATTTTCCATAAAAAACTATTGATTCTGTTCTTTTCTCTGAAATTAAATGGTGACATATATAAGTCTACAAAAATTCTTTCAGGTGTAAAACAGTTTGGATAGTTAATATGAGAGTTAAGATACATTATTTAAGTATTGTATAACATGAGTAGCTCTCAGCCACTTTCATTTTTAAAAAGTAGCTCTCAAATGAAAAAAAGGTTGGAGACCCCTGCATTAAACAGTCCTTAAATTTTTTTTTCAGGTGTGCTTCCTTGTTTGGAATTTTGAAAATAACCTGTGTGTGTGTGTGTGTGTGTGTGTGTGTGTGTGTGTGTGTGTGTGTGTGTGTGTGTGTTTGTGTGTTTTTTCGCTTAACATCTTATCTTAGGGACGTAAAGCCTGACAACATGTTGCTAGACAAGACAGGCCATTTGAAGCTGGCAGACTTTGGAACCTGCATGAAAATGAACAAGGTACTAGAGATTGTGCAAAATTACACATAAGTCAATGTGACTAGCTGGTAATGAGACCTGTGAGATATATATATATATATATAACACACACACAGCATTTTTAGAGTTTCTAAAGCTGCTAATATTTAATTGTAAATCACTTGTAAGCAATTACAGGAGTGAGTCTGTGACCCAAAGACATCACTAGACTCTTGGTTTCACACTTTGAAATGCTTTTCCAGACCTTTAATGCAGCCATCCCCAAACAAGCCGGTTGCTTGTTTGGGGAGTTGCATGTTAAATAGGATTTGGTGTGTCCAGTTTGGAATGTCCTGAAAAAGATAGATACCACTGGCAAGCTTCAGCAAACGACAACGACCAGGTCACCTGAGAAAATGAACAGCAGTTGATGATAGACAAATGACAAGGGCTATGGAAAAAAAAAAAACTAAAATAACTGTCATTAAAATCACCAGCAACCTCCAGAAAGCTAGGGTGATGGTCTCACAATCTGCTGTTCGCAGGAGACTTCATCAACAGAATTACAGAGGATACACAGCAAGATCCAATATCTGATCAGTACCAGAAATAGGAAAGAATAGAAATAGAAACACAGAGATGAGCCTGTAGAGACAGATGAGACAAAGATTAACTTTTATCA